>JAHRHZ010000086.1:6554652-6596668 GCA_024137785.1 Ginglymostoma cirratum | reverse complement strand
CATATACAATGCAACAGGCGTGTACAGTGCAACAGGTATGTACTGTGGGATGGGTGTGCATGGTATCACAGGTGTGTGCAGTATAGCAGGCATATGCAGTACAGCAGGCATATGCAGTATAACAGGCATGACCAGTATAACAGGCATGTGCAGTACAGTCATAGAGTCAGAGAGATGTACAGCATGGAAACAGACCCTTAGGTCCAACCTGTCCATGCTGACCAGATATCCTAGATAAATCTAGTCCCATTTGCCACCATTTGGCCCATATCCCTCTAAACCCTTCCTATTCATGTCCCCATCCAGATGCCTTTTAAATGTTGTAATTGTACCAGCCTCCACCCCTTCCTTGCTAACCAGTCCACCATGAGGAATCTTGTCCAATGCCTTACTGAAGTCCATATAGATCACATCCACCGCTCATCAATACTCTTGCTACTTCTTCAATAAGCTCAATCAATCAAGCCATGTTGACTATCTCTAACCAGTCCTTGCTGTTCCAAATACATGTAAATCCTGTCCCTCAGCATTCCCTCCAACAACTTGTCCATCACCGATGTTCCCTGGCATCACGTTAACCAACCTCCAGCCTTCTGGTACCTCACCTGTGGTTATCGAAGATACAAATGTCTCAGCAAGGGGCCCAGCAATCACTTCCCTCACTTCCCACACAGTTCTAGGGTACACCTGATCAGGTCCTGGGGATTTATCCACCTTTATGCATTTTAAGACATCCAGCACCTCCTCCTTTGTAATATGGATATTTTTCGAGATGTTGCTATTTATTTCCTGATGTTCTCTGCCTTCCATATCCTTCTCCACAGTAAACACTGATGCAAAATATTCATTTAGTATCTCCCTCCATCTCCTGCGGTTCCACACATAGGTGGTCTTGCTGATCTTTAAGGGGCCGTTTTCTCTCCCTAGTTACCCTTTTGTCCTTAATGTATTTGTAGAAACCCTTTGGATTCTCCTTAACCCTATTTGCCAAAGGTATTTCACGTCCCCTTTTTGCCTTCCTGAAGACAGACCCAGCTCCTCCAGTCTGCTGTATACAAAGTGAACAAATGCATTCACTCAGGAATCTAAGCGAGGGCCAGGGTCCAAGCTGATGACCATCGAGTCATAGAGTCATTCAGCACGGAAACAGACCCTTCGGTCCAACCAGTCCATGCTGACCATAATCCCAAACTAAACTAGTCCCACCTACCTGCTCCTGGCCCATATCCCCCCAAACATTTCTTATTCATGTACTTTCCTATTCATGTACTTATCCAAATGTCTTTTTAAACGTTGTAACTGTGCCCACATCCACTACTTCCTCTGGAAGTTCATTCCACACACGAGCCACTCTCCATGTAAAAAGGTTGCCCCTCATGTCTATTTAAATCTTTCTCCTCTCACTTTAAAAATATACAACCTATTCTGGAAACTCCCCATCCCAGGGAAAGGACACCTGCCACTCACCTTATCTATACCCCTCATAATTTTCCTATTCTGGAAACTCCCCATCCTAGGGAAAGGACACCTGCCACTCACCTTATCTATACCCCTCATAATTTTCTAACCCTCCACAAGGTCACTCCTCAACCTTCTAAGCTCCAGTGGAAAAAGTCCCAGCCTATCCAGCCTTTCCTTACAACTCAAACATTGCATTCCTGCTAGCATCCTTGTCAACCTTTACTGAACTCTCTCCAACTCAATAATATCCTTCCTATAACAGGGTGACCAGAACTGGACACAGTGCTCCAGAAGAGGCCTCATCTCACGTAATACATACAACCTCAACATAACGTCCCAACTCTGATACTCAAAGATCCGAGCAATGAAGGCAAGCGTGCTAAATACCTTCTCAAGCACCCTCTCTACAAACTTCAAAGAATTATGTACCTGAATCCCTAGGTCTCTCTTTTCTACAGCACGATCCAATGCCCAGCACCAAGAGTAGAAAGCAAGAGGAGACCAATGTGGTCCAGTGCTGCCAATGTTCTACATTTGATAAGAGGAAGGCTCCGAATAGTTGGAATGAGTTTTTTTATTTGTGCCTGTGTCTTTCTCCAATAACAGAACAACAGAATCTCGAAGATTCCCAAAGATGCCTTCAGTCATTTAGAGCATCTCCGAGAGCTGTACCTGCAATGCAACAGGCTGTCCAATGCAAGTATTCATTCACAAACCTTCAGGTGAGCAAATTGGAACATTCACCGGACAGGAGTAGGCCATTCAGCCCATCGAGCTGACTCCATCATTTAATACAACCATGGCTGACTGAACACTTCAATGTCTTTCACCCAGAATATCCCTGTGACCCTGATAATCATCAAATATATTAACCTCGACTTTAAAACTGCTGAAAGACTGAACTTCCACAGCCATGGGGAGTACAGAATGCCAAAGATTTCTGAGTAAAAACATTTCTCCCCGTCTCCATCCTAAATGGTTTCCTCCTTACTTTTAAATTGTGCCCCTTGGTTTTAGACTCCCCAGTGAGGGGGAAACATTTTACCTGCATCTATCTGTCTATCCCTTAAGAATGCAGTAAGTTTTAATTTGGTCACCATTCATTCTTCGCCACTCAAACCTGCCTCTGTACATCTGGGATGATTCTCGTTGCTAGCCGATTTCGGGAAGTTTAGAATTCGGGACCGTAATCTCAGTTTGCCCAGTGTCCCATCATAGTCCATCCTGGGAGTGAGTCCAGTGAGGTTTCATTACACTGATATCGTTCCCAAGGGAGGGAGACCAAAACTGTCACACCGCTCCAGATACAATCTAACCCAGCTCCTATACAATTAAAGTAAGACTCCCTGTACTCAAAGCCTACTGATTGTTGTACCTGCATTAGAGACAGTAAGGACTGCTGATGCTGGAGTCAGAGATAACAGCGTGGAGCTGGAGGAATACAGTAGGCCAGGCAGCATCAGAGGAGCAGGAAAGTTGACGTGAGGATTCAGCATCTGCAGTTCTTACTATCTCGGAGTGAGTTATAACCCCACAGCGAAGCCTCTTCCAAGGATGCCCACCTTGTCCCCCTCCCTTCGGAAAGACCTCAGTGGATCTCTCTCCCACTGCAACCCTCTGGAAATCTCTTTGGCGCTGTACCTGCATGTTAGCCTTCTCTGACTTATTTACAAGGACACCCTCTGTAGATCGACACTTGTACCATTTAAGAAATACACTGCACATCGAAGTGGATAGCCTCGACTTTTCTCCACATTATATTCCAGCCGCCACATTTTTACCCATTCACTAAGTCTGTTCAAATCTTCCTGGAAACATCTTATATTTTCCTTACGACACACGTTCCCACTTAACTTGGCACATCTGCAAATTTTGAAATACTACATTCAGTCCCTGTGTGCAAATCACCGATATAGACTGTGAACAGCAGATACCCCACTATTCACAGTTTGTCAACGCGAGAATAATGCATTTATTCCTATGCTCAGATTCCTGTTTCCTCACTAATCCTTCATCCATGCCAGTACATTACCTCTTATACCATGTGCTTTGATCTTGCCGACAACCTTTAGAGGAGGGCCTTATCAAAAGCCTTCTGAAAATCCAAATATACTGCAGTCCCTTTATTTATTTTGTTGGTAACATCCTCAAACACCCTAATGAGTTTGTCAAACACAAGTTACCCTTTACAAGTTTCTGCCAACAATGTCCAATCAGATTTTTTTGTTTTATCCATAAATCCTTTGCCATGTCCTTTATGATGGAATCAAGTGTTTAGGAAGTGAGGTAAACTCAGGACTTTCTGAATTAGCTCCTAGCCCCAGCAACACTCCTGCCTGTGTATGTCTGGGATGATGCCGCGTCCAACTGAGTTTGGAAAGATTAGAATTAGGGAGTTTAATCTCAGGCTAACAATCCGCCATTTTGGACCAAGATGAACAGAAATAGCTTCATGTAGACGGTTGTGAATCGTTGGAATTCATTGCCCCTAAGAGCTGTGGATTCTCAGGTTATGATGTACGTTTATACAGTCATAAAGTCATACGGCGTGGAAACAGACCCTTTGGTCCAACCAGAACATGCCAACCATAGTCCCAAACTAAACCAATCCCACCTGCCTGTGTAGGATTTATACAATTAAAAGTAGGGCCTTGGGTAGTGATGTAGAATGCAGGGGCCTAAGTGTGCAGATACGTAATTCTTTAAAGTTTGCATCACTTATAGACAGGATTTTTAAAAAGGCATTTGGCACACTTACCTTCATTACTCGGACCTATGAGTACAGGAGTTGGGACATTAGGTTGAGGTTGTACAGGACGTTGGTGAGGCCTCTTCCAGAGTACTGTGTCCAGTTCTGGTCACCCTGCTATAGGAAGGATATCATTAAACTGAAGAGAGTTCAGAAGAGATTTACCAGGATTTTGCTGGGAATGGACGATTTGAGTTACAAGGAGAGGCTGGATAGGCTGGGACTTTTTTCCCTGGAGCGTAGGAGGTTGAGGGGTGACCTTATAGAGGTTTATAAAATCATGAGGGGCATAGATAAGGTGAATGACAGGTATCTTTTCCCTAGGGTGGGGGACTTCAAGACTAGGGGACATTTTTTAAGGTGAGAGGAGGAAGATTTAAAAAAGACATGAGGGGCAACTTTTTTACACAGGGAGTGGTTTGTGTGTGGAATGAACATCCAGAGGAAGTGTTGGATGTGGGTACAGTTACAATGTTTAAGAACCATTTGGATAAATTCATGAATAAGAAATGTTTGGAGGGAGATTGATAGAGAGGCTCTATGATAATCACGGATTTGGAGTTAAGGTGGGAAAAAAGTGACAGCAAATTGCCAATGATCTCATCGAACAGCAAAGAGGTTTGAGGAGCCCAGTGTTCTATGCCTACTTCAGTTCCTAATGCTCTTATGTAGGTATAAAGAGTAGGGAGCAGAGAAGCAAATACTGACTTTCAATCAGCAGCTTCACTATCTCTGAGTCAGAGGCTATGAGTTCCATTTCTTCCCCAGAGATTTGAAAACATAAAACGAACTGACACTTCAGTACATCACAGGGGAAGTGCTGAACTGCCCGAGGCACTGTCTCTCTGACACAAGTTTAAAGCAAGACCCCAAATTATTAATTATATTTCCAGTTTATCCTTTTCTGCAAGCTTTCCAATGCCTCCAGGGAATACACAGTGCTGAACCATACACAGTTCACCTGCTGAGGTCCAACTAGCTTTCGCTTTGTATTTCTCTCTACGGCATAAAAACTCTGCCTTTCTACTTGAGTCCTCTAGAAATGAACTCCAGCGTTGTGTTTTTTTTTCATGGGCTTATCAACATGAGATGCACCTTGCGGAGATTTGTGTATCTGTATCTGCTCTGTTGCTTTGTCCTATTTAGCCTCTGGACAATAAGAGGCTATCTGATTCATTTATTCCTCCTACCAGCATTTACACCTTACCTCTATAAATGTCAACATTAAGGTGCCATTTGGGCAGCTGCAAGCTGGCTAGTGATTTCCAGTATTTTGTACACAATCCCTTTCTGTATCAACTAAAGACCCCAACCATTCCACGCCCCAAATGCCACCACAAATTGATGCCAACTGCACATTTTATTAAAGGGCATTTTCGATCTTGGGCCTAAAATAAATAAATGGTTTAAACGGTTCCCTCACCAAAATGCTGTGGAATGCCACCATGCCAGCCTAAATAATGATGGTTAACATGACCCCCTCTCTCTGTCTTGTTACCAGCTTGCCACCTATTCGCCCTGGATAGCCCTAACTGCGCACATTTCATCCTTGCTCACAGGTCCATCATTCAGTACCTCACCAATTTATTTTTATTCATTCATGGGATGTGGGTGTTGCTGATTGGGTCAGCATTTATTGCCCACGCTACTGTGCCCCTTGAGAAGGTGGTGAGCTGCCTTCTTGAACCGCTGAAGTCCATATGATGATTGAGATGCAGTAACCCACGTTCTGAAGAAGGGTCTAGACTCGAAACGTCAACTTTCCTGCTCCTCTGATGCTGCTTGGCCTGCTGTGTTCATCCAGCTCTGCACCTTGTTATCTTACATTCACCAACAGTCATCTCTCTCTCTCTAATTAGACGGTAGCCCTATGGTGTTCTGGGACCATGGTGACTTAAAATGGGTTGACCCATAATACCACTGGGGGAGGGATTTCCTAATTGTATTTAGGAAAATATACTCCATCTACTATATCCTCCTCATCTACTCTTATTGTTACTTTCTTCAAACAATTAGTTTGGCCCAAATGTGAACTTGGCCCTTAAATTCTTTAAAATAAAAGCTTGCCTTTCCAAACCTGACCAGATTCCATTATATTTTCAGTTTCTGGATGGTTTGCTGTCACATCTTTGAGTAAGGATTCCATTATCTTTCCTACTTGACAGTAAAATGAAGGGACTGCAATACCTAGATTTATCCAGCAACAACCTGACCAAGGTGCCAGAAGGACTGCCCACAAACATCGTCGTGCTGCAGCTGGGAAGAAACCGGATTGCCTCGATCTCCAGGCACAGTCTGAGCAGGATCAGGAACCTGGAGTACCTGCTGCTGCAGAACAATAGGCTCACGGCCGGCAGGATACACAGGGAAGCCTTCAGCAAGCTCCGAAAGCTGCACACCCTTCACATCTTTAACAACCCGCTGGGTAAAATCCCGGCTAGCCTGCCTCGTCGTATCAGCTCGCTCATGCTGCTCCACGATGCCATCGACAAGATCAGCGCCAAGGACTTTGCGTCTGCCTCCTACCTGACCGATCTCAACCTGAGTCACAACAAGTTGCGCAGCGCACGCGTCCACAGGCTGGCATTCAGAAAACTTCGCCGGCTGGAAAGGCTCGATCTGGCCTCCAACATGCTGAGCCTGCTCCCTAGCGGTCTCCCACCCAGCCTGCACGCTCTGAGGGCCCAGAACAATCAGATCGGCCAACTCTCCGCCGACGCTCTGCTCGACATGCACTCTCTGAGGGAACTGCACCTCCATCGCAACCTGCTGACGATCGCCAAGATCGCTCCAGGGGCCTGGAGGAACGTCCCCAACCTTAAGGTGGGTCAAGGGGGCGGGCAGGAAAAACAAGTAAAAAATGGAAATTGCGCCTGCGTTTCCGTAACCTCGAACACATCCCAAAGTATTTAGTATAGCCAACAATGGGAGCAGCTGGTGTGGTGTAGGAAATGCACACTACTCTCACAAAGATGATGGCCAAATCAACCCATTCGAAATAGGGACGGGAGTAGGCCCCATTTCAGCCCTTCCAGCCTGCCCTGCATTCTACAAGATCCGAGCCGACCTGTCCCAGCGCTCAAATCCTCTCTTGCGCCAGCTCCTCAGATTTTTGAAATAGACCATAAGGCATAGGAGCAGAACCAGGCCATTCAGCCCATCGGGTCTGCTCCACCTTGTGATCTTGGCGGATGTGTTTCTCAACCCCATTCTCCTGCCTTCTCCCCGTAACCCTTGAACCCCTGACTAATCAGGAACCTATCTATCTCTGTTTTAGATACACTCAATGACTTGTCCCCCACAGCCCTCTGCAGCAATGAGTTCCACAGAGTCACCATCCTCTTGCTGAAGAAATTCCTCCCCATCTCAGTTCTAAAGGGCCGTCCCTTCACCCTCGGGTCTTAGTCTCACGTACTGGTGGAAACATCTTCTGCACATTCAGTCTATCCAGGCCCCTGAGTGTTCTGTAAGTTTCAGTGGGATTCCCCCTCACCATCAAGTACAGACCCAGAATTCTTAACCGCTCCTCACAGGGCAAGCCCTTCATCGCTGGGATCATTATTGTAAATGAAATATTGGGGAGTTGAAGGCCATTTATCACCCCTTTAAAGGTTTTCATAAACTCTATCCTCCGCAGCTCTTTGGAGTGGAGAATTCCAGACATTTACTACCCTCTGGGAGAAAGTATTCCTTTGCCTCTCTGTTTTCAATCTTACTTATTTTTAATATTCTTGTTGCCCGGTGCTCCTACATGAACGTGATTATTTCTTTCTTTCTGTCGTGAATGTGAGTCCCTGGAGCAGAGCTCTCACCTCCTCGCTTGCTGAGCTTAAGGTGATGGGTCAACTATTCAGTCTCAAGTGAGGTCCCCCGGTAATGTGCAGCACTGTTTGTGATTCTCCATCAGTGTAAGAGGGGCTCATACTGAGGTTAGCTGTGCAGCGCAGGGAGGCCTGAGTCTGAAGGGCTTCATGCTGGCTGTAGTGCAAATTGGCACCACCTACCGTGATGATGCCATCAGGACTTGGTAAGTAGGTAAAGTATGATCTCATGGAGACACTCCTAAGACCAGGCCCTTCCCACAGTCTTTGGACTCATTGGAGCCTATTCTTATGACTTGTAAACAATTGGAACATTGCAATAAATGACACCTTGTTTACACTACAAGGCTCTTCTCGTTAGACCAGGACCCTCACACACATTAGACCTCGTGAGTCCTTAAAGAGTCCACATGCTTAGAAGATATGAATAGCAGCACATGCAACATGGCAATCAGCTTGGGATCAGGACAACCAATTTAGCGCTGCCAGCCCCAGCAAAGCTAACAAGCCAGTAACCAAGACGGCTTCTATGAAAACAGATATTACTGATCGCGGAGGACAGCAAACTCTGAGCCAAATCGTGGCAACTCTCCGCATGACAGAATACTCCGAAATGACGCTATGCAGCAGACCTGGTAGGAGAAGCGCAGGAGCAGAAAAAATCTTCAGCTCAGAGGCAGAGGTACATGCTGCTCCACAAGGCTCTGGGCCCAAGTGAGCAGCCATCAGAGATTGTGCCAGTCAATCCCCTGGCGTACGGAATGTAAGTCAGGCTGAGAGGGTGAGAACGTTAACAATCCTTAAGCCATGCAGTACAAAAGCACGGAGAACAAAACTGAACTAACAAGGCCAATAGAAAAACTCACATGATATAGGAGTGGAGAGCCTGGGAATATTGTGAACTCAGCCACTTACAGCAGATGAATCTGGCGGAGGAGGCTCCACAAATATCCCCATCCTCAATGATGGAAGAGCTCAGCACATCAGTGCATAAGATAAGATTGAAGCTTTCGCAGCAATCTTCAGCCAGAAGTGCTGAGTGGATGATCCATCTCAGCCTCCTCCAGTGGTCCCCAGCATTACAGATACCAGTCTTCAGCCAATTCAATTCACTCCACATGATATCAAGAAACAGTTGGAGATATTGGATACTGTAAAGGCTACGGGCCCTGACAACATTCCAGCAAAAGTACTGAAGACTTGTGCTCCAGAACTTGCTGCTCCCTTAGCCAAGCTGTTCCTGTACAGTTACAACACTGGTATCTACCTGACACTGTGGAAAATTGCCCAAGTATGTCCTGTACACAAAAAGCAGGACAAATCCAACCCGGCCAATTACCGCCCCATCAGTCTCCTCTCAATCATCAGTAAAGTGATGGAAGGTGTCACCAACAGAGCTATCAAACAGCACCTGCTCAGCAATAACCTGCTCAGTGACGCCCAGTTTGGGTTCTGCCAGGGCCACTCAGCTCCTGACCTCATTACAGCCTCGGTTCAAACATGGACAAAAGAGCTGAATTCCAGAGGTGAGGTGAGAGTGACAGCCCTTGATATCAAGGCTGCATTTGGCCAAGTGAGGCATTGAGGAGCCCTAGCAAAACTGGAATCAATGGGTATCAGGGGGCAAACTCTCCGGTGGTTGGAGTCATACCTGGCACACAGGAAGACGGTCATGATTGTTGGTGGTCAATCATCTCAGCTCCAGGACATCTCTACAGGAGTCCCTCAGGGTAGTGTCTGAGGCGCAACCATCGTCAGCTGCTTCATCAGTGACCTTCCCTCCATCATAAGGTCAGAAGTGGGGATGTTCGCCGATGATTGCACAATGTTCAGCACCATTCGTGACTCCTCGGATACTGAAGTAGTCCATGTTCACATGCAACAAGATCCAGGCTT
This sequence comes from Ginglymostoma cirratum, assembly GCA_024137785.1. Lineage (NCBI taxonomy): Eukaryota > Metazoa > Chordata > Chondrichthyes > Orectolobiformes > Ginglymostomatidae > Ginglymostoma > Ginglymostoma cirratum. The sequence continues at coordinate 6,586,741 of JAHRHZ010000086.1, read as the reverse complement.
GGGCTGACAAGTAGCGAGTAACACTGGTGCCACACAAATGCCAGGCTATGACCAACACCAGTAAAAGACAATCTAACTACCGCCCCTTGACAGTCATGGAGATGTACAGCATGGATACAGACCCTTCGGTCCAACTTGTCTATGCTGACCACATATCCTAAATTAACCTAGTCCCATTTGGCAATGGTGTTACCATCACTGAGTACCCCCCTAACCACATCCTGGGAATTACCATTGATCAGAAACTCAACTGGACTCGCCACATAAACACAGTGGCTACAGAAGCAGGACAAGGACTTCAGTGGACAACCTTTGGTTCCCAGTTAGGAAGCTGGAGTTGGAAAGGACAACATTTAGATCCCTGGTCAGTACCAAAGTGGAGAAGACTGGGAGGAAATTGGGACATGAATAAATAATAGATGCCAAACTTGGTTTTAAAAGCCTTTAGATTGAAGGTTGGGGATGGTGATGTCCTTCACAATTCTGACCTTCTGGGAATGTGTTAGAGTAGAATAATGAAGGTTAACTTCAATGTAACTGGAAGTAATGTTGAAAGCAAAGGTAAGTGACTGAGCTAAGACCCAGCACCTTGAAGGCTGCTTTAACAACTGACCTGGTCAGAACATTTAACACAATATGTGATTTTCTTTTTCCTTAATGCTTTTAGTTGTTGGATCTGGGATATAATGATTTGTCCTATGTGCCTCCGGACCTCCCCGAATCCCTGGAGTACATATATCTGCAGAATAATCGCATTTCAACAATCAACTCTGACTCCTTCATCTCAACACCAAACATTAAAGTGATAGTCTTGAGGTAAGCGGTCCCCTGCTTTATCGGCTAATCATGTGAGGGAAACTCCTGCAACAGCCCAGATGTTCTTCCAGTGTCACAGTTCACAGAGGAGATGGCTTTCAATGGAGCTGTTGGTGTAGAATATACCTAGGTTGAGACAGAGTGGTAGCTCTCCAGTGGTTCCTGTTTTCATTCGTTGTTCAAAGCTGGCCGACAAATGTGTTATGTTTCAAAATACACCAAGGGAAGGTAGCATAGTGGTAATGTTGCTAAGTTGGTAATCCACAGGCTTTGACTAACAGTAGAGTCAGGAGTTCAAATCTCACTGTGGTAACAGGGAAGTTTAAACTCAATTAACTAATAAAACCAGGAGTAACATGCTTGGGTTCATTAAAATCGACCACTGAATGATCAGACTAATATCCTTTAGGGGAGAAAATCTGCTGCCCTTACCTGGTCAGGCCTACGTGTGACTCCAGGCCCACTGGAATGGTCAAGCAAGATGTTCAGTTTTAGGTGACTCGACTTGCTTTAAGGCAACTAGGGACGGGCAATAAATTCTGACTTTGCTGGCAAAGCTCACATCCCCAAGGTTAAACGTGGAAACAACCTGCCATAATAGGCAAAGGCAAACGAGAGGCCTTCTTTCCCCAGGCCTGATTCATGCATTTAGCCCCTTCGCTGCATCTAGCTTGGCCTAAAACCAGATTGAAGTCCCCACCGCAAGACTGGTGTGCCATGAGTCTGACAGGTCCTCCACCACGACTCCTGGTCACCACTGGCCCTGGCAGATGCATAAATCTAACTTCTTAGCAATCCCTAGGATTCATTAGAGGAATGTAGAGTCTAGACATTTTCTAATCAAACTGTTTACAGACATTACTACACACCTCTGAAGCAGGTTTGCACTTGAAGCCAGGCCTCCAGGCTCAGAGGTAGGGACATTATCACTGCACCACAAGAGTCCCTTTGCCATGACACTCTATAACAATGAGGTTTAAATCCCAATTAGCTGGCTTTAAGAGCCTGTAAAATGATTACATATCACATTCCTGAACGTGGACATTCCCAAACCGCCAGGGAAGGAGTGCAGAAGCAACCCTCCCAGCACACTGCAAGTGATCTGTCAACTCAACCTTTGCTAACTTGACCCTCATCTCAACCCACAGGTCAAACAGGCTTACCTCTGCGGGAGTCGGGAAGGGATCCTTCAGGGGCCTGAAATATTTGCAGGTTCTGGACCTGACTGGCAATCCAGAGTACATCAACGTTCTCCTACACAACACCAGGCCGAGCTTCACACCAGCAGGCAACACCAGCACAGCTGTAAGCCAAAGAACAACTGGCCAGCGGGGATAAGACTCTGCCAAGAAAACCTCATAACGTATTGGGAAAAAAAAATGCTAACCAAATAGCAGCTTAACACAGAGATTATACATAGATAACCAGTCAGAGACAATCCATCCAGTGACCAAGCAACGTGGGAAATAGTTACAACTATGCAACAACGGAAACTGCTGGAGAATCTCTGTATTAAAATCAACATATACTTCCTCTAATAGTCAGATCCAGTACAGTGGAAGCAAAGCATTTGGATGGAGAAATGTTTCAGCTACTGTCATGAGCACAGAGCAGTCCCTTGAGACTGATGGTGAACAGGGATCTTATTCCCAAACTTCGACCACAGCTGCTTAAATGCTTGATGTTGAGATACCAGTGTCATGGCTTTCATTGACCCCTGTGCAACATCTTGGAAATGGTCCCCCACACTAAAGGGTACCATTTACAGTGGTTAGCACTGCTGCCTCACAGTGCCAGGGACCCGTGTTCGATTCCATCCTCTGGCGACTGTCTGTGTGAAGTTTACATGTTCTCCCTGTATCTGTGTGGATTTCCTCTGGGTGCTCTGGTTTCTTCCCACAGTCCAAAGGTTCAGGTGGACTGGCCATGATTAATTGCCCATAGTGTCCAGGGATGTGCAGGCTGGGTGGGTTAGTCATTGGAAATGCAGGGTTACAGGGATAGGGTAGGGGGTTGGGATGCTGTTTGGAGCGTTGGTATGGACTAGGTGGGCCGAATGGCCTGCTTCCACACTGTAGGGGATTCTATGATAAGTAATTGTGTTGTCTGGCAGGCAACTCAAGGTAAAGTTACCACAGTCCCATAGGGCTCCTCTCTCAGCCAGAGATGACTGGGGGGTGATTTGACCTGAAGGTCACCACACCTCAGGCAAAGGGGAAAGGTAGAGAAGGAGAGTCCTGGTAACATCAGGGCAGCATGGAACTGAACCCATGTTGTTGGCATCACTCTGCATCAGAAACCAGCCATTCAGCCAACTGAGCTAACCAACTCCCAGGCAATTCAAGTAGAGGAAGGAAAACACAACTACATGGATTGGGGAGGATGTGGGGGGAGGGGGTGGTGAGGCAAATTTCCAGGGGTATTTACTTTTCATCAGGTCTTTTACTTCTCAAGTCTTCCTGACCCTCCATAGAACCTTTCAACTTGTCTTTTTCCCAGGTTTCTTGCTGCTGTGTTTGAATCTTCACAGGTACAGGATCAAAGGGTGTGGTACCAATTTCTATTGGGCTATGAGAGAGAAACTTTGTTTTTTTTGCTGAATTACTTTATGTACATAAAGATACGGATCTAATATAAACAAATGCTTGCCGCAAGTATATAGCTAGTTGTGTATTCTTTGTGACCTGATTTTTTGTTCATTCCCATGTACGCTATGGTCCAGATTCCGATAGACCGAAGGCTTAGCATCTCTGGAATATCTCTCAACATTGCTTTGACACACTTAACTACATCACAGGCACAAAATTAGTTTGTTGAACAACAGCGTTGGAACGATGCGGAGAATTCCCAGAGCCAATTTGGTCCCTTGCACTCTCTCACAAAGAGATGACTGACTAGCCAGTCAGTAGTGGCAGGAGTTTGGCCCAGACTCTGGGAGAATCAGTGGTTCCAGACCAGGGGTCACACTCTAACTATACAGGGTGGGCCATTTAGGACTGAGATGAGGAGAAAGGTCTTCACCCAAAGAGCGGTGAGCCTGTGGAATTGTCAACCACGGAAAGTCACAGAATTATACAGCACAGAAAGACCCTTGGGTCCAACTCATCCATGCCAACCTGATATCCTAAACTGATCTTGTCCCATTTGCCAGCATTTGGGCCAAACCGTTGAATATTTTCAAGGAGTTAGATGTATTCTTAGGGTTAAGGGATCAGAGGGTATGGAGGCAAAGTCAGAATGGGGGTCTGAGCTGGATGAACAGTCATGGTTGTACTGAATGGCAGAGCTGGCTCTAAGCGACAAATGGCTTCCTCCTGTTCCTACGTTCTACTTTTTTCTGTCTGTGTTGAGCCCTGCTCTTTAACTATCCCACAGCATTGTTTGGTGTTTACTTACAGCCAGTGAATATCATTGAACATCACTGCTGGGCTTTAATATAACAAAGAACTACACTCACCTAGGTTTACTGTTGATTTAGACTATCCTCAAACTGACTTTCAGAAACTAATGACCATACTTTTGACATCATTCAGAGGTTCACGTTCAGTCCACGAATTCAGAGCAGGAACATTTTCCTCGTTAATTATTTTCTCGAACTTGGACATACTGAACTCCATCTAGAAAACCAGCAATGTAGTTTACTTTGTACAGTCCCTCGTGTCATGGAAAGACACTGGGTCAGGATATAGACAATTTAACAACTGGGCCACCTCCAAATGTTTCACTCTTGCTTTTTATTCTTTTTGGTCACTTCTGTCAGAGATCACCAGTTGGTTTCTTGGGACATTCTCGCTGATCCCTCCAACTGTTGCAGGAATTAAAAGCGTTCCTCTCTAAACCAGACGCCATCCTGATTTGGAATTGCATTGCTGTTCCCTCACTGTTACTGAATCAAAATACTGCAAGTCAATACTGCAAGAATCAGGATATCATGTTGCAGCTTTATTAAGATTTTGTTCAAGCCACAGTCAAAAGCATCGTGTTCAATTCCAGTCGCCACATTACAGGAAGGATGTGGAGGCTTTGGAGAGGGTGCAGAAGAGGTTTACCAGGATGCCACCTGGATTAGAGGGCATGAGCTATAAGGAGAGGCTAGAAACACTCAGATTGTTTTCTCTGGAGCGGCAGAGGCTGAGGGGCGACTTAAGAGAATTATATAAAATTATGAGATGCATAGATAGGGTTGACGGTCACAGGCTTTCTCCTCACAGTTGAAATGTCTAACGCTGGGGGCAGGCATTCAAGGTGAGACGGGGGTAAGTTCAAAGGAGATGTGAGGAGCAGGTGTTTTTTTTAAAACACAGAACAGTAGGACACTGGAACACGCTGCCAGTGGTGGTGGTAGAGGCAGATTTGATAGGCGTTTAAGGGATTTTTAGATAAGCACATAATTATGCAAGGAATGGAGGAATATGGACCAAGGGCAGGAAGGGAATTAGGTTAATTTGGTGTCATCTTCGGTACAGCATTGTGGGCTAAAAGGGCCTGTTTCTGTGCTGTACTGGTCTACATTCCAACTCTCCTACTAAGAGTTCTGTGGGGCATCCTAACACCACATGGACTACAATGGATCAAGGAGGCAGCTCAACTTCACCATCTTAAGGGCAACAAATCCTGAGCTACCCAATGACACCCAGATCCCACAAAAAAAACTTGAAAAAGCACAAATGTAGCTTATATAGACATTCCTTTGAGAATGGACAACCACCAACCTAATTCGGCTTTTAAAGATTATTAAAATAGATAGCGATAGGTATTTTCCAAGCAACCTGTTCAGAGATGTTTTGCAGACCTTTGGAACAGCTGGGTCTTGAACTAGTGCACCACAAGAGTCCATCAGGATAGGTCATATACTTAGTCTACCTCTCTGACGAGGGAGACCAGAACAAAGAGAGAGAACTCTACATTACAGCAAGGCCAGCCATTCAGGGATTGTATCAGAAAGCACGTACCAAGTCACAGAGTTATACAGCATGGAAACAGACTCTTCAATCCAACTTGTTCATGCCGACCAGATATCCTAAATTAGTCTAGTCCCATTTGCCAGCATTTGGCCCATATCCCTCTAAACCCTTCCTATTCATATACCCATCCAGATGCCTTTTAAATATTGTAATTGTACCAGCCTCCACCACTTCCTCTGGCAGCTCATTTCATACACACACCACCCTCTGCATGAAAATGTTGCCCCTTAGGTTCCATTTAAATCTTTTCCCCTCTCACCTTAAACCTATGCCCTCTAGTTTTGGACTCCCCTACTCTGGGGAAAAATACCTTGCCTATTCACCCTCTCCTTGCCCCTCATGATTTTATAAACCTCTATAAAGGTCACCCTTCAATGCTCCAGGCAACCAGCATTCCAAAAGCATCCTAAGTGATGTCCTGTACAGCCGCAACATGATCTCCCAACTCTTATACTCGGTGCACTGACCAATAATGGCAAATGCACCAAACACGCTTCTTCAAACAATGAAGAAACATGGAAATCAGAAACTTTTCCCCCACAAGAAACTGTTGAAGATCGGGACACAGAAATCGAAAGAACTCTTATCCAAAAAATATTTAAGAGATATGGAATGTAGGTGAGCATTTCCAAACTAGCCATGATTTGAATGAATGGCAGAACAGGTGGGGGTTTGAATGATTTCCTTCACTTCCCATATTCATAACACAGAAGCTTCTTCTTAAAATTAAAAAAATTCTTTATTTCAAACATAATTTCCATTGGCACAAATTTCCCCATTGTGCAATTTTAAATTGATTAATAAAGAAACCAGAAGAAACAGTAGGCAGACGAGGAAGGCAGTGAGTGCACACATACATAATCCCTGGATCACAATAAGTCGCTACTTTGCGCGTGACTGCAGGCTTTTTGGTCGTCATCTTATTGCCACTTGTGGGATCCTACTGTGCAGATCTGCTGTTGTGATTTCCACGTAACAAGTGTTCACATAAATAAAATGGAGTGCTGGTGGAGAATCCAGTTCCGGATTTATCTTGTGCCAGCCTGACCTGGAGTTTGTTTCCTTCGGTGTTGCAGTTGGGAAGTGCTGAAGGCAACTATAGGAATAGGAATAGGCCATTCAGCCCTTCAATCCCATTTAATCCTAGCACTATGTGACACAAGTGATCCTGATTCACCTATGCTATACTGTTGACTAATTTATTCGAATGATACGTCTCCGAAAAAGATCCACGTTACTCCAATCTTTGAAGAGAAAGGTAAAGATGGGACAAAAAAATCATTGCAGGACCACTAAGTTCAACTTGCCAGTATTGGCAATTTATCTGGTCTTAGCTTTAAACTTATGTTCAAGTCTAATGTTAGAGAAAGCTGGTATTTAGAGCCAGAGTCAGAGAACATGGAAACAGACCTTCCATCCAACTCGTTCATGCCAATCAAATTTCCTGAACTGAACTCATCCCATTTGCCTGCGTTTTGACCCATATTGCTTTGAACCTTTCCTATTCATTAACCTGTCCAACTGTTTTTTAAATATTATAACTGTACCTGCATCTACCACTTCCTCTGACAGTTCATTCCACATTCGAACCACCCTCTGTGTGCCCCTTAGGTCCCTTTTAAATCTTTCATGTCTCACCTTAAAAATATGCCTTGTAGATGTGAACTGCCCGACCTTCGGGAAAAACACCTTCGTTATTCACCTTATCTAAGCCCCTCATGATTTTATAAACTTCTGTAAGGTCACTGTTCAACCTCCTTCACTCCAGTGAGAAATGTCCGAACTACCATAAAACTCCTAGTAACATCCTGGTCAATCTTTTCTGAACCCTCTCCAATTTAATAATACCCTTCCTATAGCAGGGCTGTACACAGTATTCCAAAAGTGGCCTAACCAACATCCTGTATAGCCTCAACATGACCTCCCAACTCCTATACACAATGGACTGAGCAATGAGGGCAAGCGTACGAAACACCTTCTTTACCACCCTGTCTACCAGTGATGCAACTTTCAAAGCAGTTGGTAGCTGAACCCCTAGTTCCCGCTGTTCGACAACACCACCCAGGGCCCCACTATTAATCATTTAAGCCCTGCCCTTATTTGTCTTACCAAAATGTAATACCTCACATTTATCTAAATCAAACTCCATCTGCCACTCCTCAGCCCATTTGATCAAGATCCCCTTGTAATTTATAGTTACACAATGCTTGATGACTTCAGAAATGTCTAAAATCACTTAAGTACATTGGCTGTATAGTCACTGCTTTTAATGTAGGAGACACGACAGCTCACACTAACATGTCCTCCTCTCATCCTTGACTTTATGAAAAAGGCAATGTAAAAGGAGGGCTCACATTACCAACGATCTCCTCACAATAGCGTGGGTGGTGCTGACGGAGTGGAAACTACTGCGCGGAAGGTTTCAAATAAAAAAAAGTGTTGAGAACTAGCTCTTCCTGTATCCCTTTATTAAGGATGAACAGCAATATCATCGCCACGTTACACACCACATTCCAATCTGTAAGACATTCAAGTACACAGTTACCAGGCACTTCACCGGATTCTAAAATACCCCCATCCTCTTCCCGGAATTGGAAATAAAAGGCATTGTGCAGGAATCTGTGCAAAACACAGGATAACATCCACATGAAGAACACTCGCTGTGACCACAGTTGAACACGTTAGGCCTGTATCAGCCCTGTCATGCTACTGTTATAACAAGCCCATTCAAATTGGTGTTTAGGATGCTCTTCCTTAACAGGGACAGGGGGTGGAGGGCCAGATTTTTTAAAGAAAAAATAAATTCTGCCTGTTTGTGAAATGATTAAAGCTCACGGGCTATGTTTTGCTGGATTTTTGTGCAGGATGTATTCATTGCTTGCCTGGCACAGTCGCTATCCAAGGCGGCAGGTTAGCTAAGAGTGTGCCACCGAGACCCGAAATGGAAGGCAGATGGGGCAATGTCAGCCCGTTTCTTAACGATTCAACAGCAATGCCAGGGGAGTCCATCACTGGATTACCCAATCAGGGAATAGATAGGTGTGCCTCAACGCAAATACCTTAGCCGCTATGCACGCTGGGGATGGTGAGGAGGGGGGCATCCACCCTTCAGCCCAGGGCAGTCCTTGCAATTCTGTGTGGTGTACAGTCTGGCGCATCACATCACATATAGAAAGGCACGGGTTGGGGGACGTCCAGCAGATTCCAGAATGCAGTACGTTCACCAAACAGCTGCTCTATATGCAGCCTTTGCTGTGTGCTCTCTCCAAATGAGGCAGTGAAAGGGAAAGGAATCATCTTGAGTGACTACAGAAAACCTCCTGGGTGGCTACCACACTCCACGAGGGTTGCCCAGCTCTCTCTACACACCTGCCCCATCAGTTGGGCAATCACAGTCAGAGCAGGTTGGAGGATTAACCATGATAAATTGCAAAAGTAAGTCTGATAGTGAGCGCATTTAATTGTTGGATAAGATTGATGCTGACCTTTCACTCTTGTCATCACAGCATTATTTACTCTATCAACCAATTGGGACCTGGTAAACAACTGTCATATCTGCTCAATAAAATATTAAGTGCAGTGCTTTACACATTATATTTCTGGAACATGGGAATGTCTCAAATCAAATCTCCTCCCTAAATAGCTCAAGCCTATTGACCCAAAATCCTTTGGCTGGCTCACCCTCTGCTTGAGCGAAAACAGAAAATGATGGAACTATACAGCAGTGCCTGGAAAATGAGAAATAAGTAGCATGGCATTGATCTTGCAGCAGCACGGACTTGGATTGAGAGAGTCTACAGTTGAAACATCAGCCCTCCATCTTCTCATTTCACAAAGCACTGATGGCGGTTTCGGCGGGGGGGAGGCGTCAGTTGCCGCACAGCACCAATTCCGAGATAACAAGCATGGGGCTGGATGAACACAGCAGATCAAGCAGCATCATAGGAGCAGGAAAACTTGACGTTTCGGGCCTAAACCCTTCATCAGAAATGGGGGGAGGGGAAGAGGGTTCTGAAATAAATAGGGAGAGAGGGGGAGGCAGATAGAGGATGGATAGAGGAGAGGATAGGTGGAGAGGAGGCAGACAAGTCGAAGAGGTGGGGATGGAGCCAGTAAAGGTGAGTGTAGGTAGGGGGGTAGGGAGGAGATAGGTCAGTCCAGGGAGGACGGACAGGTCAAGAGGGCGGGATGATGTTAGTAGATATGAGATGGGGGTGTGGCTTGAGGTGGGAGGAGTGGATAGGGGATAGGTGAGGAAGAACAGGTTAGGGAGGCAGGGATGAGCTGGGCTGGTTTTGGGATGCGGTTGGGGGAGGGGAGATTTTGAAGCAGTTTTCCTGCTCCTATGATGCTGCTTGATCTGCTGTGTTCATCCAGCCCCATGCTTGTTATCTGGGATGTTGTCCTATTTTTATTGGAGGAAGTATAGAGTTGAGAAGGCTTACTATGACTGTACAGGATGTTGATTAAAAAAAATCCACCCAAGTACCATGTACATCTTGGGTCTTATTACTCAAGGAACTTATATTGGAAATAGTGCAGAGAAAGTTCGGCCGGCTGATTCCTGGAATGAAGAAAGAGGAAGTTAATTGTGTCTGTACCCAACAAGAGTATGGAAGACAGCGGTGATCATATAGAAATATAAAAGATTTGGAGGGGCCTTGACAGGGTACATGCCGAGAGGATGTTGTCTCTTCTGGAGGAATCTGGAAGTGGAGGGCACTGTTTCAGTAAAAGTTGTCACCCATTTAAGACGAGGAGCAGGAGGACAAATTCCCTTACTTAAAGGGTCATTGGCCTTTGGAACTCTGCTCCCCAGAGAGCAGTGAAGGCTGGGTCACTGGGACAGATTCAAGGTGGAGTTTGAAAGATTTTTGATGGTTGAGAGATGGAACGGTTATGGGTATAATCAAGGAAAAAGTGTTGCTGAGACCACAATCAGATCTGCATGATTGTACTGAAGGGCAGACCAGGTTTGGTTGGCTGAATGGCCTACTTCTGTTCCTAGTGATGGTCTTAAGAACCTAAACCAGGTGAGCACAGATCCAACATAGTATTCTTGTCCTGAAATTTCTTGAGGGACACATCAAGAATCGCGTCCTGTAAAACAATGCATCGAACCAGAAACCTAAATCATGTAGATGTGCTTTATCATCATCTCCAACATCTGAACCATTAATTCTGTTATGGTCCCAGTGGCAGTCCATTCTTTACACATGTGTGCAATACAATAAGTGTGTACATATACATTCACATGTTACATGGACACGCATACATGTGTGCGCATACACAGAGGCATTGCCCACTACCTAATATACTACAATCTCGGTCACTATGCACTTCAATGCCAAATTAAAGCTTTTTAAGTAAATACTCTGGTGCTTTTACTATGCATTCTTAAGGCTTCACAAATATATTTGATAACATCCCGAGTCGTGATCATTTTCTACACCCAAAGCTGGCTTGGAAGATGGTCAGCGATGGCGGATGCTTCACAAGGTTCCCCTACACCTGCACTGTTTGCAAAGAAACAAAGAGTTGGAAAGCAAAGAAAGGGTCAGCTACACCTCCATCTGACCTCGCAATCAGGCTCTGTTCGGGCTGAACCTCATCTCAGTTCTCGTGTCTCCCTCTTCCTTTCAAGTTTCAACGAAACCGCTGTGGACCATTTTTGGATTGGCCAAAGGACAACAGGATTCCTGAATAACATGGTGGGAAAGAGGGCCAACTCCATCTGCCATCCCAGCCCAATCCTTGTGCACACTGGAAATCAACAGGCTTGATGGGGGCGGGTTTGCTGGTGGTCAGGACCTGCCTGGAATCCCTCCCAATGAGAAAAAAAACACACACATTCATTGCTAACTACCTGGGCTTCTATGTAAATAATAATTAGCTGGCCAAGATACCAGAGATTGTCAGCCAACAGAGCTGCACATCATTGGTCTGGGCTTTGAAAGAAGAAATTAAGAAAATAATCAAAACTACTTTATGCTGAACAGCAGAACAGCCTTCCTGGAACACAATCTCTGCAAGGTGCAAAAGGAATCTTAATGTTTAATAATGCATCCCTAAATTAATGATTTCCAGAAATTTAAAACTTAAAGCTAAAATTCCAATGTAACCTTACGCAAACCCCTGGACAGTGAGTAAAGTCCTGACTAAACTCTCAGTCCTGTTCTATAATAACAACCCAATTCATTGTCACAGAATTTTGCTCTTCCACAGTCAAATTTACATTACAAATGTAATCATAAGTGGACAATGCCGCTAGGGCAGTGATTCAGTCATGATTTCAAAGTAAGCGACTGCAAGCAACAAATAAAAAACAAACTTCCAATGGAGACAAATGTTACCTTCAGTTATTACATCGATGAGAGAATGTTCTTCCCATGCACCTTCTCACCCATATGCCTAACCCATGTGAGCAGAGCACCAAGGCGAACAATTTAAAAATTGTGCACTTCACCTTAAAGCCGCCACTCAGTTACTTAGGATTACAGCTAGGACCTGCAGTGCCATGTGGAGACTGTTTAATTTTGAGGGCCAGCGATTCCAGCATTCTGCTACCCAATACGTCAGTGGGCAGGTTCGTTTCACTGTCATTTTAGTCACTGCTCTTTCCTGCCATTTTCCCTTGGAAACACGGGTTTTAAAACAAAGAAATGTTACCGCTGTTTCATCAAGTCTGCAGCCCCAATGTTTGCAGGACCCTCACGGGTCACCAACGCGCACACAAAACTTGTGAAGAGGAGCTGGACTTCACCTGACAATCCCCAGCCCAACTGCACTCCAGTCTCAGCAGAAAGGGCAGCGTTACAAGAAGCCCCACCCCACAAAATTGCAGCTGGATACGGTGAGATCTTTCAAATCATGTCAGCAGCTAGGACACAAAGTTAAGGCCACTGCTTTTGATATTTGAGGTGGGGGGGAGAAAATAAAAACTTAATTGGACCTGCAGAATTCGAACTCAGAACACCAAACTGAAATAAAACCACAATCCCATGAAATAACATTGAATCAAAACTGGGTACGGTTGAATCTTTCGATCTCCCACATTGGACAATTAGAGGCATCGCTCGTGGGGCTTGAAGACCAGGCTGATAAAATTTTTTTTGCACTATAATTATTGAATAAAAAGAAGCATCATATCATGATCAGAAATTATTTCACGTTACTTGACAGGGTAGTATCAGACATCCACCTACAGGTTGGGGGCTGCAGGGTGATGGCGGAGTTGGAAGGGGAGAGGGAAAATATAACCCTAGGAACGCAAAGAAGGATATGGTGTGATTCAGCTGTACATTTCAACTTCAGTTGAGGACATTCTCCAGCACCACCTGCATAGCTCCCGCTCCACAGGATTCTTGGTATTTCGATTTCCAATTGGATAGGATTGTCTATAGTGCTTTCCATTGTCCGGCTCCATGTCCCACTTGTGAGGGATATAGAGGAGCTTCAAGGATTGGGTAGACTGCTTGCAGAGCGGTTAATTGGCTTTTTTTCATCCAATAGTCCTGAAAGTTGGAGTATTTTTCTGGACATACATGGTGTAATTTTAATGCCACGAGTGTTTACTGCAGACTGGGAGCAAGGACATGGCGCCGATCCAAACACTGCAGTCCTTATCGTCTGAATCTTTGCAGCTATGTGTGGGAGAGGGGAAGAGGGGAGAGAAGGGAGAGACACAGACAGACAGAGTGAGAGAAAGAAAGGTTTAAAAGGGTGAGAATTAAAGAGAAAGAGGGAGTGTGGCAGTGAAGGGGGCGAGAGGGAAAGGTAGCAAAAGAGGAAGACAAGATGGTGAGAAGGTGTCAGAAACAGAATAGGCAGGAGAGATGTGGCGCGAGTGAGAAAATAAAAGAAAAAATAGAGAATGTTATTTTAAGAGAACACTGTCACCATCTTATAGTAATCATAAACAAAAAAACTATGTTTTTGCACTGTCTGGATTCGTGTTGGGAAGTCTTCACTAGATGAGTGCAGGGCTCCCACAACCCAAGGGACTGTCCTTCAGCAATTTAACACTTTCAGGAGAGGGGCAGAAAGCAAGTTCACCCAGTGAGATAAATCTCCATGGCATTGCTAACGGTCACTCAGCAGCATGTGGGGGATCTTTAGCTGTTGAGATGTTCTGTCTCTTTCAGGCACTCCCTGTGGGGACCGGTTGGTGTTTCTAAACTTTGGGTCATTAAGCAACCAGTAGCTACACTTGAGAGATTGGGCTCAAAACCAATTAAGTAAACCAAGATGCATTTCGTTATCCCCTTTCATTGACTCAGGTTATCCCAAAGTGCTTCACAGTCACTGAAGCAGATAGTCATTATTGTAAATGTAGGAAAGATGACAATCAATTTACACACAGATAATTCACATAAGAGGAGCAATAATTATCAGCTAATTTACCTCGCGACATCAGTTAAGGGATAGACATTGGCCGAGACATCAAAGCAAACTCCCCTGTTGTTTGGTCATTTATATGCTTCTAGACGTCAAATATAGTCTTGGGTTTAACATCTCATCTGTACAGCGGTACCTTCACCTGCATAACATTCCCCTAGTATTGGACTAAAGTATCAGCCTAATCCAATGCTCAGCTTCCCTGGTGAGGGATTTGAAAATATAGCTTTCTGATTTGAGATGCACATCACTATCCATGGAACTATCGCAAATTGTTTTCTTGGAGACCAACATACATTTGTAACAAGACATGTAGTGGGGCAGACTAGACTAAACACAAGGCTATAGTTTAGACAGATGACTGCTGCCATGTTGTACCCAACCCATTTTGAAGCAAGCAGCACAAACAGCAGTATCTTACCTCATCATCCACCAACTTCCTCTTGTATAATGCTTCTTTAGCTAAATCCTGTTCAGCAAATTAAAAGAGAACAAAACCACTCAGAATTGGATAGAGGAATTGGGACGTCATGTTGCGACTGTGCAGGACATTGGTTAGACCACTTTTGGAATACTGCGTTCAATTATGGTCTCCCCACTATAGGGGAGATGTTGTGCAACATGAAAGAGTTCAAAAAAGATTTACAAGGATGTTGCCGGGGTTGGAAGATTTGAGCTAAAGGCAGAGGCTTTTTCCCCCCCCAGAGTGTTGGAGGCTGAAGGGTGATCTTATAGATATTTATAAAATCATGGACAGGGAGAATAGTCAAGGTCTTTTCCCTAGGGTGAGAGAGTCCAAAACTTGAGGTCATAGGTTTAAGGTGAGAAAGAAAAAATTTATAAAGGATCTTGAAAAAGGCATCTTTTTCACACAGAGGGTGGAACATGCACGGAACAAGCTGGCAGGGGAAGTGGTGGAGGCTGGTATAATTACAACATTTAAAAGGTATCTGGATGGGTACTGAATAGGAAGGGTTTAGAGGGATATGCACCAAATGCTGGCATATGGGGCTAGATTAATTTAGATATCTGGTCAGCATGGACGAGTGGACCGAAGGGTCTGGTTCCGTGTTGGATGACTCTAAGTGAAAGGGGAGAGTGGAATGTAACCTAGCTTCCTGAAGTATGTCACCTCCCTCAGCAATTACACAAATTCAGTACGGTAGAAATAACCTACGCGAATTCCTCTCCAAGACTGAGATAAACTATCTATATTGGAAGGAGAAAAGGAATGGAGAAGTTTAGGGAGGCAGAGCTTGGGACCTAGGCATCACTCGTGTGGAATGAAAAAAATGTTGGTAT
This sequence comes from Ginglymostoma cirratum, assembly GCA_024137785.1. Taxonomy (NCBI): domain Eukaryota; kingdom Metazoa; phylum Chordata; class Chondrichthyes; order Orectolobiformes; family Ginglymostomatidae; genus Ginglymostoma; species Ginglymostoma cirratum. Next base: position 6,571,262 of record JAHRHZ010000086.1, on the reverse strand, counting down.
TATGCAAGAGATCGCAGGCAAACAGAGACTGAATAAGACAGAGAGAGAGAGATTTACCTTGAAAGGAATTAAAAATATTATCCTTGTTTTCAAAGTTGGGGTACAGCCAGATTGGGACCAGTGAGTGGTGGAGGACTGGGCTAGCTGTGAGTTAGGGGAGTTGTGATGACTCTCAGAGCCTTGTAGTCTTAGAATCACTGGTTATCTCTGCATCCAGCTCCTCTTGATGACTCAGATGCATTTATCTGGGCAGCACTTATACTACAAGTTCTCCCCTGGAACAGAACCTTAAGCAAGTAAACGCCAAGGAAAACAAAACCATCGTTCCGATAGGAACATTCTACTCTCAGGCCTTTCCCAGTACTTACTCGATTCCCTTCTGTGCCTAGTCGTTTAGCTGCATCTGTGTAGTAGTGTACGTATCTCTCCAGCTGGGTCACATACTCTGCAATTTAAATAACACAGTAATTAATAATACAAGCGTTATACCAATCTAACAGAATGGAGGGCTCCAAACACAAACCTGAATGACGATGAACGGTTACTGAAAAAGTCTTTAAGAATCAGTTTCCATCTTTCCACCAATTGCTTCGTCTACCTGCATCGGCACAAACATAAACCCAGCAATACTCCTTTCTGTCCTGTTTCAGAAGCTGATTATTTCAGCACTGCCTTTTCAAGGTACACGATAGTAACCACCAGGCAAAATGACTCTAATGAAAGACTGTGCACCCCAACTGCCTCATGACCCACAACACAGGCACATCCTGGAGGAACAGTGAACAGCTGGCAACGTTACCGCAACTGGAGATGACACTATTGTGAGGATGGTTCAGAAATCCTATGGTACACCAGGAAATATGCGCGCCCCAAGTAGTTTCACAGCAGTAATCAGATAAAACTGGTACCAAAATGTTTCCTCAAAAGAGTTGTTCACCTTTAAATTATATATTAAATACACAGTTAATGGCAGGACCTTGAACAGCATTAATATACAGAGGTATCCCAGGGTTCAAGTCCATAGCTCCCTGAAAGTAGCCACCTAAGTAGATAGGGTGGTAAAGAAGGAATATGGCATGCTTGCCTTTATTGGTCGGGGAACTGAGTACAAGAGTCAGTATGTCATGATGAGCTTTGTAAGCCTTTGGTTAAGCCACACTTGAGAGTATTGAGCTCACTTCTGGTCACTACATTACAGGAAGGATGTGGAGGCTTTGGAAAGGGTGCAGAAGAGGTTTACTCGGATGCTGCCTGGATTAGCAGGTACGAGGCTACAAAAAGAAAGAACAAAGAACAACACAGCACAGGAACAGGCCCTTTGGCCCTCCGAGCCTGCGCTGTCACATTTTGCCCTTCCATACTAAAACTGTCTTCACTTGCAGGATCCATATCCCTCTATTCCCTCCTATTCACGTATTTGTCCAGGTATTTCTTGAATGCTGCTATTGTGTTGTTTTCTCTGGAGCGTCAGGACAGGAGAGTTGATAGAAGTCTATAAAATTATGAGATGCATAGATAGGGTTGGCGATCAGAATCCTTTTTCTCTGCCAGAGTTGAAATACCTGAAACTAAGGGGCATACATTTAGGGTGAGACTGTGAAAGTTGAAAGGAAACGGAGGGGGGAGGTTTTTTTTAAAAAAACAGTAGGCATTTGGAACACACTGCCAGGGGTGGTGGTGGAGGCAGATATGATAGGGGCGTTTAAAGAGACTTTTAAATAAGCACATGAATATGCAAGGAATGGAGGGGTATGGACCAACGGCAGGAAGAAAGGATTAGTTTAATTTGGCGTCATGTTCAGCACAACATGGTGGGCCCGTTCCTGTGCTGTGCAGTTCTATGTTCTAAATAAATGGTTTAAAATCAAAAAACAAGAGAAACTTTTGGCAAGATTTGTTTCTTGAACAGGACCCAATGATTCGAGGAGACCAACTACCTCCAAGCCAGTGATCTAAAAGTCCCTGGGCATTGCTTCATCAGTTTAGTTATGGAGCAGGGCCCGGCCCAAAAAGTTAAAAAGAACAAAATGATAACAGGAGAAGGGGGAAAGGAAAAAAAAAGAGAAAAGAGGAAACATAAATACTGCATGTTTTTCCACAGTCTTGCTAAGTCCCAAACCGCTTCCCAAACAATTCAGTTATCTGATGTAAGTAATTGTGTAATGCAGAAAACAAAGCAGTGAAGTGTAAACATCTAGCTCCCATACACAGTAATGTCATAATGACCAAGAGACCGATTTTAGTAGCGTTGGTTATGGGATAAATACTGATCCCAACTTTAATACAGGAATTGGAGGGTTTTTTTTGGGAGCATGACGGGTGGAAAGGAGGTAATTGCCTTGCTCCCTTTCGAAAAGTTCTGTAGGATCTCAAGGGCTTAGGTAAGCTTTCAGTTTAATTGTTCCATCTGAATAACTTTCCTAATAACTTGCACCTTGGAAAAAAGAATACAGGCATGGACTATTTTCTGAACTGTCAGAAAATTCATAAAGCCGAAGTACAAAGGGATCTGGGAGTGCTAGTCTAGGATTCTCTAAAGGTTAACTTGCAGGTTGAGTCTGTGATTAAGAAAGTGAATGGAATGTTGTCATTTATCACAAGAGGGTTGGAATATAAAAGCAGTGATGTGCTTCTGAGACTTTATAAAGCTCTAGTTAGGCCCCATTTAGAATACTGTGTCCAATTTTGGGCCCCACACCTCAGGAAGGACATACTGGCACTGGAGCGTGTCCAGCGGAGATTCACACGGATGATCCCTGGAATGGTAGGCCTAACATACGATGAATGGCTGAGGATCCTGGGATTGTATTCATTAGAGTTTAGAAGGTTGAGGGGAGATCTAATAGAAACTTACAAGATAATGCATGGCTTAGAAAGGGTGGACGCTGGGAAGTTGTTTCCGTTAGGTGGGGATACACGGACCCGTGGGCACAGCCTTAGAATTAGAGGGGGTCGATTTAGAACAGAAATGAGGAGACATTTCTTCAGCCAGAGAGTGGCGAGCCTGTGGAATTCATTGTCACGGAGCGCAGTGGAGGCCGGGACGTTGAATGTCTTCAAGGCAAAGATTGATAAATTCTTGATCTCGCAAGGAATCAAGGGCTACGGGGAGAGTGCGGGTAAGTGGAGTTGAGATGCCCATCAGCCATGATTAAATGGCGGAGAGGACTCGATGGGCCGAATGGCCTTACTTCCACTCCTACGTCTTATGGTCTTATTAAGGTGGGGGAGTCCAAAACTAGAGGTTTAAAGTGAGAGGGAGAAGATTTAAAAAGAAGGATCTGAGCAGTAACTCTTTCACACAGAGGGTGGTGTCTGTATGGAATGAGCTGCCAGAGGAAGTGGTGGAGGCTGGCACATTTACAAAATTTAAAAGGCATCTGGATGGGTATATGAACAGGGAGGGTTTAAGAGGGATATGGGCCAAATACTGGCAAATGGGTCAGATTGGGACATTTGGACAGCATGGATGAGTTGGACTGAAGGGTCTGTTTCCGTAGACTCTATAAACATACCTCTGGTCGTGCAGAGCTCCTTCAGTAGTGCTCTAGTGCCTCATATCTACTTTATGTGCTTATATCTTTGGAGTAGACCTTAAACCCACCAATTTTCCATCTCTGAGGCAAAAGTACTATCCACTAATCTATGAATGAATATTTATACTTTCTGGGATTGGGTGCTGCTGAATCAGCTTCCTTTGAAAACACAATAAGTAGCAGGGGCAGAAGTGGGCAATGCATGCTTGTGAGCCTGGTACAACATTCAATCAGATCTCTGCTGATTTACCTCAGCCACACTCTCCTGCACACTATCCTCCTGTCCCTCATCCAAAAATCTCTCCATTTCAGTGTTCAAGATACTTAGAGACTGGGCATTCACGTTCTGCAGTGGAAAAGTCCAAAAGGTTCACAGTTCTTTCATTCACAGCCAATGCTTGTTGCCCATCTCTAACTGCCCACGAGAAGATGCTGCTGAGCTGCCTTCCTGATCTCCTGTAGCCCATTTGGGGTAGGTACACCCACAGTACTGTTGGAGGGACTATTTCTAGCAGTCCTAAATTGCCAACTGCTGCTTTTGAGATGCTGAACACTCGGAGTCAGACAGGGAAAATATCCTCATAGCATCAACTCCATCAATGTCTGAATGAAATCACCTTGCTTTCTTATAAATTAAAGCCAGACCATTCAAATGGTGTGTCACAGGACTATTCCCTCAATCCAGGAGACAGTCTAGCGAACTTTTGTTGATGCTTGTCCAAGGAAAGTATGTCTCTACTTGGTCAAAATTGTGCACGTTACTGGAAATGTGGTCTGCATACAACTGCAGTAAAGACTCCATTATGTCTATACTCCACCTTTCAGAACTGCAGGGTCCCGGCAATCCAGCTGCGATTTCTGCCACTGGATCCGCTGTGTAAGCTCCCGATGCTGATCCAGGAGGTCCTTTGGAGGAGCTTTGTGATCCTGTTTGCATGTGTGGATCTGTAGACATGAATGGGACGATATGTAATCCATACATGCAGGACCTGGCTCCATCAGAAACACACATTTCACATTCTGTGCAAGTTCACGTGACACACAGACACCATAATGTTCACACTGTGCATTAAAACTTTGCTGCGGGTTTCACAAAGGGGTTAATTCAGCAAAGAGACAAAACAATTAAATCTATTAGCATACATATACAGCACACAAACTGTCTACAATACATCCAAGTAATTACTTGCATATACAGAGATCACAAAGGCATTTTAAAATTCAATGCCATCTGCTAACTACTTGTTACCTGCAATTTGTTTAAGCACTATATTTAGCTGGATATGTCAAGCCTAGGAATGAGGGACTTTTTGCTCTGTCTCAGCCAAGGATAAAGAAGTGGAAGCCTACAAATAAACCCATGCTCTCACAGATGAGATGAACACAGCAACTCCCACAGGAAACAGAACAGTATCTCTGAATGACAGCTGATTAAATTTACCACTGCTCCTCAGGCTATTGACGACTTGCACAATTACCTTTGAAAAGCAAGTTCCCCCCAGTACTTATTGTACATGCAGTTTATACTTCTCGTTTGTTTAACCAATTGAGGGAAGTTTGGCTGCAGCTGAACTGGCACCAGGGAGTATGTACAAAGAGAGATTCAGCTAGCAACACGTAGCTGATAGGTCTGTGCAGCTGCGACCAGTTGTTGATGTCAAGGTCCTCCTGCTTGCCAACAACTGTCTGATTGTACCCATAAGCTACATGAGAGCCAAACAATATAGCCAGAAACCTGTGGACCTCCTTTTCCCTGCAGGAAAACCACCTAGAGCCTGCCAGAGTGCCAGTGTACTTTCCCTTATCAGTTGGCGTAAGCTGTGGTGTTTAATCAATAAGTCAGAGACTTTGTAAGTTGTGAACTAGTCACTCTGTGCCTCCTGCAAGCAAGTGAAAGAACTTGGGGGAGAGAGACTGAAGAGTAGCGAGTCATGGCAAGCCAAAACAAGCATCTTGGTGAAACATACATAAAGGAACCATTGAACCACCTTCCCAGTTTCCTCCTGCACCCACAACACCAATGCTTTTTTTAACCTGTCTGACATATATGTATGGAGGAATTTTATGAGGGCGGTAGAATTTTAACTTGTAGAGTCATTTGTCCTCAGCTCATAACTGTTTACTTGCAGCTGGAAATCTATTTACTTGCAACAAATAATAATCATTAGTAAATAAACAGAGAATTCTGAAGAAATTCAGCACCTCTGACAGATCAGAGGAGAAAACTCATGTTGGGCTCAAAATTTTAATTCTGCTCCGCTCACCACAGATGCTGCCCAAACTGCTGCCAAGTTTCTCCAGCATTTTCTGTGTGTTTGTATCAGATTTCCAGCCTCCACAGTATTTCGCTTTCGATCGAGTAACCCTTGTAACAGGAGGCGGCGGCGGAGGGGGGTGGGGTGTGTGTGTGTGGGGTGGTGGGGAGGAAGGAGGCGGTGAGTTGGGGATCTCTGGATACTTTTTACGAAACCTTGAACCATTTTTGACATCTCCAGGAAGAGCAGGCTTAATTCCCAGTGCACTACCCTATAAGGGAGGATCTCTCTTGTGTCCCATCAAAACAGGAGCCGTCCTTTCCTGAAGGTGCTGTTCAGACAGTGGAGCATTGCTAGCACCACTGGCTGGGCTGTGCCTGGAGACCTTTCGCAAATGACAATTTTTCTCACGTATGGCTAAGCATCGGGAGAGGAAGCTATTCGACTGGGGCCGTCACGTCCGAGTTCAACAGGGTCCTTCCCCATTTCCTGAAGAGCAGTTGAGGGGAGAGGAGACGATTGGAGACTGTATGCACATTGACACTGTTGCCCTTAAACTCTGTACCATCTGCATTCTGCTCATCTGCGCATCTAGGGAAGTGGGCACCCCATGGCAATCTGTATCTGTGAAAGCAGCAAAGGCTCACTGCTGCCACAGAAAGCGTCAAAAACAGCTTCCCAAGGGGTTGACTTTAAAATCGCCACATATCAAGAACTGGGTCTGCAGATCTCAATGCTATCAATGCTTTAACTGATTGGGTTTGTCTGTCTCAACAACTTCTCACTCTGAAGCTTCCCTTCCCCTTGCTACTTGAATCCTCAGAGAAATCGTTGCCAGCGATCCCTCCACAAGACCCTGCAAACCTGAAATGAGGCTGGCACTCCAATAACAGTGCCCTCTCTTAGGCCAACGTCCCCAGCATCGAAGTTCTAGTAAAAACCAAAAGAACTGCAGATGCTGTAAATCAGGAACAAAAACAGAAGTTGCTGGAAAAGCTCAGCAGGTCTGCAGGATCTGTGAAGGAGAAAACAGAGTTAACGTTTCGGGTCTGGTGACCCTTCCTCAGAACTGATGGTAGCTAGGAAAACGTCAGTTTATATGCAGAAAATAGGGAGGTGGGTGGGGTAGGGAGTAAACGGTAGGATAGAGCCCAAAGAGAGAGTAGGACAGTTGGACAGACAGAGGAGTTGCTAACTATCAGGCTGGGAGGGTGAATAGTTGTTAATGGGGACTCTTAGTGACTAACAACAGGGGGTGTGTAGTGGCAGGCGATGTGGTAACAAGTCCTGGTGTGTGGGTTAGGGGGCTGGGACATGGGAGAGTTTAGGCCCTAAAATTATTAAAGTCAATATTGAGTCTGGAGGGCTGTAGGGTCCCCAAGCAGAAAATGAGGTGTTGTTCCTCCAGCTTGCGTTGGGCTTCACTAAAACACTGCAGCAAGCCAGAGACAGAGATGTTGGCCAGGGAGCAAGGTGGTGCATTGAAGTGGCAGGCAACAGGTAGTTCGGGGTCTTTTTGGCGAGCAGAATGTAGATGTCCCGCGAAGCTGTCGCCAAGTCTACGGTATTGGGTCTCTGGTATTGTAGAGATTGGAAATTCTGGTTACTGTTAATCAGCTGTGATGTTGCAAGGGCTACGTTGTCTTCATGTCTGACACAAGACTCTCAAAAACGAGCTCGTGCAGGCAGAAGACATGTTTCAGAGACACCCGCAAAAAAAAAAATTAAATTAACATCCCCACAGACACGTGAGAATTTCTTGCCCAAGACCGCTTGAAGGGAAGACTAAGGGGAAATCTGATTGAGGGGCATGGGCGGATTGGATAAGGAGCAGCTGCTCTCCTTAGTCGAAGGGTGAGTCACAGGGGGGACATGGATTCAAAGTGAAGGGCAGGCTGTTTAGGGGAGAGATGATTCAATAATTTCTATGAAACCAGAGGAAAAGCAATCGTGAATGTGCCTACCATTTCCAGCATCTCTACAGGTGAAGGCCAAACGCCCACACTGAAAGGACTGAGTGAAAAACTGAGCATTTCACCCACACACCTTTTCGAAAGCCACGTGCCCACATTTAGCAGAGTGCACAGAACTGGATAGCCCGAGTCACCTTAGGACACTCAATTCTCCTTCAGACCCTTTAGGGTTCAAACTTCCCAATCCTCAACTTTACAGTTCCTCACTCTTAAAACATTGCTCAGCTCCATTGAAAATCTCAATTTATCTTTCAGTACGGATGCACAGGTTCATCAGGACATCACCTCCCCCATTTCTTGGATGCTGGCTGAACCACTTTATCCTTAGATCGGCTTGATTTCTTGGGCATTGTAGTGATTGGAATGAGGTTGGAACTCATTGAGAAGGAGATCCCTGATTGGGGCTGTTAACCTGGGATCCCTGGCTTGTAGATCCAACAGGAGTCTCAGGGACTCTTCTCACTACGGATGCTGGCTCTGAGCTGGCTGGTCAGAGTCCAAATACTGTACACGTGTAAATAAAGGGTGACTTGGTGATGGGATACTAGCCTCCGTGGAGTTATTTCAGGTATTTTTTTGAGGGAGGAATGTTGGCCTGGACACTGGGAGAACCTTCCTCTGAATAGAGCCGTTTTGTTTTTTTTGTGAAAAAAAAAGGTTTCTTGGTTTGATATCATTTCTCATTTACAAAATCTAGGAAAAATTCTGAAGATCACAGGAAAACAGTCAATGTAAAAGAAAAATCACAGTATTCACTCACCTTCCTTTCTATTCGCTCCTTATCAAACTTCATTATGTTGAAGCTGTGTAGAGGAAAGGTTGATTTGCTGCCAAGGACCAAAAGGAAAAGCATTTTAATTAGGTTACAAATAAGAACGTGCAAATATTTACGCATTCCTGTAGTTTTACTTCAGGCCTCCCCCCTTACTTCCTGAGTGCAATCAGAGTTAAAATGTCCTGGGATGGTACTGGGGAAAGCAGAGCATAAACAATACAGGAGGTAATTAAGGAAGAACATTAAGAGGCTGGGACAGAAATGATGGGAAGAACAGCTGAAAATTATACCATCTTACCAAGACCAGAGTGAAAGAAGGGCAGCGATAGCAGCTAAACATACTTGGTTTTTAGGGTTTCAAAGTGGGACAGAGAGGGAGATTTAAACAAAAAGTATGGCGAGTTATAATACTGGTTAATCACAGTTGATGAGGTGCAGGAGGCCGCCATTCAGCCCAAAGTGACTGTACCATCCCTCTGCTTGAGCAATCACGATAGTGCCATTCTGCCAACCTTTCCCCGTAAGTCTGCAAATTATTTCCATTTAAATAATCAAAGACATTTGGACAGGTGCATGAATAAAGAAAGGTTGAGGGTACAAAAAACAGAAATTGCTGTAAAAGCTCAGCAGATCTGACAGCATGGCCTGCTGAGCTTTTCCAGCAATTTCTGTTTTTATTTCTGAGTTACAGCAGTTCTTTCGGTTTTTATGAGGTTTAGAGGGATATGGGCCAAACACAGGTAAATGGGATTAGTTTAGTATGGGAAACCTGGTCTGCATGGATGAGTTGGATCAAAGGGTCTGTTTCCGCGCTGTCTCACTTTATGAATCTATGGTAATTGAAACACTAAGATATTTGGAGGGAGATTACACTTTTAGACAAAGAGCTTGATTTCACATTGCACAAATTCAGTAGCCCACGTAGTCCCAGGTCACTCATTTTATGGGTCAATTGAGGCAGACCTGGACTGATCGGATTGGTTTGTGAAGAAGCAGGCACACATTCAATTGGTTTATTGGTTCCAAGGCCAGACCACTAAAAGGAAGTTGCAGGGTGTCTGAAAAGGAGGGTAGCAACACAATATTTGTGGGAAGTACAAACATCAACAAGCCAGGAGCAGGCAGGTGGGACTAGGTTTGTTTGGGATTACGGTCGGCATGGACAGTTGAACCAAAGGGTCTGTTTCCGTGCTGTATGACTCGATAGGTGAAGACATCATGTGTCAGCTTTAGCTCCGTCGGTATCTCTCCCACCCCAATCAGAATGTCAGTGGCGAGAGTGAAGAGAGAGGGGGAGATGGCACTGCAGTGACGCAAGGACAGAAATCAAGGCAAACACTTCAGTGCAGTACTGAGGTGCAATCTTCCAAATGAAATGTTACACTGTGACTCATGATCAAGTGGGCAGAAAAGATTCTACGGCATGCAGTTTAACAGAAGTTATTCCAGTAATCTGGCCAGTCAATGTCTCATTTGCTTTCCCACAATACTGGCTACACTTCAGAAACTGGCTGCAAATGCATTGGTTCAGTGTGGGTGGAAAGGAGGGAGACGTAAATTGGAAGGTTCTGGATAGGCGATCACAAACTAAGGTTTCAAAATTTTCTTCATAAGGTGGGGGGGAGCAAAAACAGTGCTTTGGTTTCTCGGAGGAGTGACTAACGATTTCCCTTCGAACGTTTGCTGTGGTTTAGCAAGAGAAACAGTTTTAAATCTCGGTCAGTGTAGAGTTGGTTAATTTCAAATGGGCAATGGTGGGACTGGATGTCAAAATCAGAACCGAAGAGGATTCCCACTGTCCAGTGACCTGTCCAAGACCAGGTATTGGACGAAATAGCATCAGGCTTGGCAGGAATTATACCAATCCTGGCTCTGATAACTTTGGCAGAGGAGTACAACATTGGCAGCATACAACATTTCAATCTCATTTCCCATTATAATTATGACAATGACACTGGGATCAACAAAGTCTCAATCACTGAATGTTGTAGCTATTGCTTCCAAGTTGTGACACTCGCACTATCTTGCCACAACGCTCGTTTATTTTTGTTCTAATGAAAAAATTATAAAAGGGATATTCACAGCTGTCTGAAGTAGTTAGGGAAAGCAGCAAACTTAAGAATATAACCGCATAAAGACACATGGTAGATCAGATTGCCAGAATAACCAGAAGTTTAAAATTAGGATTAAGAAATTAAGAGTGAGAAAGAAGCTAAAGCCTCTGGCTTAAAGTACAGCGTACCCATAAAAAGAAATATACTCTTTGTCTGTGCTCAGTCGATGTTTCTCAGGGGAAAATTGGTGGCACCACAAGAGATACCAACGCGAATTCCTGACAATCAGTATCTTCAGAAAGTCCATGAAAACATATGAAATAGGAGCAGAGATAGACCACTCGGCCCCTTCAGCCCACTCTACTCTCAAATCAGATCACTGTTAGTTTGTGTTTCAATTTCCACATCCCTGAAAGCTTTGATCCTCTGCCGAACCAGAATCTATCTCCCTCCACTTCAAAAAGATTTAATGATCCTACATCCACCACTTTCCAAAATTGCACAAGGTAAAATTCTTATCTCGGTCCTAAAGGTGAGCACTAATTTTAAAACTGTTCTCTAGTCCTAGACTCATTCACGAGTAGACGCCTGCTTCCCACATACATCTTGTCACGACCATTCAGGAACTTATACACTTCAATCACCCTTCACTCCTCTAAACTCCAATGGGAACAAGCCCAGTTTGTCCAACCTTTCCTCCTGAGACAACCCACTCAGTCCAGGCATCAATCTACAAAGACGCCCCTGAGCTGGACACTTACATCCAATCTCTCTCCACTTCAGAATTCTGCACTCTCTCAGTTTAAATAATTCTTTTTTTCATTTTCCTGTCAAAATAAATAACTTCACATATTCCCACATTACACCCCACATGCCAATTTTTTTAAACCAACTTGGGCAACCCATCTATATCATCTGCAAACTCTTTACATCATCTTCAAGAAGCCCCTACCCACCTATCCCGGTCTCATGTCCAAGTTTCACCACTACGTCTTTGCTCCTTTCAGCTAAGTCATTGTTACACTGTAAAATGTGGATACCTACTGGACATGACTTGTCACTTCCTGTCAATCGAACACCCACTTATGCACGGTCTTTCCTGACAGCCAGCTAAACTACTATCCATGCTAATATATTACCTTCTACGATATTAGTTCTTATTTTCCACATCCACCTTTGACATGGCACCTCCTCAAACACCTTAGGGAGGGGGCAGCCCAGTGGTTAGCACTGTTGCATCACAGCACCAGGCACCTGGGTTCTAACCCAGCCTCAGGTGACTGTCTGTATGGAGTTTGCACCTTCTCCCCATGGCTATGTGGATTTCCTCCGGGTGCTCCAGTGTCCTCCCACAGTCCAAAGATGTACAAGTTAGGCGGATTGGCCATGAGAAATTACTGCATAGTGTTCAGGGATCTATAGGTTAGATGTGTTAGCCATACAGGGATGGGACTGGGTGGGATGGTCTTCAGAAGGTCAGTGTGGACCTGTTGGGCCAAATGGCCTGTTTCCACATTGTATAAGGGGTGGCACAGTGGCGAGCACTGCTACCTCACTGTGCCAGGGACCCCGGTTCGACTCCACCCTCGGGCGACTGGCTGTGTGGAGTTTGCACATTCACCCTGTGTCTGCGTGTGTTTCCTCCCACTGTCCAAAGATGTGCAGGGTAGGTGGATTGGCTATGCTAAATTGCCCATAGTGTTTAGGGATGTGTAGATTAGGGGAATGGGTCAGGGTAGGATGCTCTGAGGGTCGGTGTGGGCTTGTTGGGCCGAAGGGCCTGTTTCCACACTGTAGGGATTCTACGAACTTCTGTGAGCTACGAAATCCAAGTAGAGGGAGTTTACAGGTTCCCCTCCTTCAAAGAACTTCAATAAAACTGGCTAAACACGATTGCCTTCTCAGAAAGCCATGCTGACACTTCGCAATTATCTGGAGGTTTTCTAAGTGCATGGCTATGCCCTCTTCAATGATTGTTAGAAACAGTTCTTCACAACAGATCTCAAGCTAACTACATCCCTGCCTCTTGAATATAGCAGTTGTATTTGATTCTTTCCAGTCTGACGGAACCCTCCTTCAATCTAGGGATATTTAGGAAACTAGCATAAATATATTTACTACTTCATTAGCCAATTCTTAAGACTCTGGATAAAGTCCATCTGGACCCAGGGTAAGAGCCTGCAACTCTATCAGTTTGCTCTGTACTGCCTTTCTGGTGATTGCAGTTAGTTCAACCAGGTTTCTCTCCCTCTCCCACCTCCTAATTTTTTACTTATAATCGGAATGTTTTTCTATCTTCTATAGTGAAGACAAAAGCCAAGTATTTGTTCATTCCATTGGCAAGGTCCCCACTCTCTCAAAGACCACATCTCAACTTTGTTTTCCTTTTTAAATAACTGTAGAGACTCTTGCTGTTTTTTTTGCGTTCCTTGCTAGCTTTCTCTCATTCTCATTGCTTCTACCTGATTAAACTTTTAGTTATCCTGACACTTGTTATCACTGACTGCCACTCATCTTTGTTCAATTATATTCTTAGGTTTGCTGCTTTCCCTAATTTCTTCAGTCAACAATGGATAGCGTATCCTCTTGATAGTTTTTCTTTCTAGGAAGCAGATACTTGGAGCTATCTGAAATAGCCGCTTAAAATGTCTGCTGGTGCATCTCTATTGATTTATCCCCAAGCCTAGTATGTTAGTTCACTACAGCTGGGTCAGCTGTCATGTTCAAAGTACAATTATTTGACACAATATTTTCATTTTCAAACTGGGTGTAAAATGGATTCATATTGCGGCCACCGGAATCAAGGGTGTTTTTACATGGATTTACATCATTAATTAATCCAGTCACATTACACAATACCACTTCTAACATAACACACTATCTGGCTGGGTCCAAAACATGCTAGCCTAAGAAAAACACACCTCAAGGGCATTCAATGAACTCCTAAGTTACTACCGTTAATCTGATCTTTCCAGTTTAGACGTCGATTAATCGTTATTGCCATCTCTTTATCACAAGCACCCAATCTTCCTTCTTGCATATTTTGTTCTATGTGGTGGGTACTGCAAGTGTCCTACAGACCAGTCCTACCAAAGACTTCTATTTGTCATTTTCATATGGCTAAAATGTGACATCCTGATCTCCTGAACCAATTCATCCCTAACTGTTACACAAACACCTTCCTTGTTTAACAGTGTTATCGCTCTACCTTCACCTAATTCCTTATTCAGAACCCAATCCCAGTCATCCTGTGGCCATGCCTCTGTAATGGCCATCATATTTACGTACTTCAGTACACCCTAACAATTTGTTTACTTTGTTATGAGTGCTGTGTATATTCAGACGAGCTTCAATTGGTGTATTCCTATGTACTTTCTTTCCCCTCTCTGCCATTTCCTGGCATGTTCTTGTCAATCATTACACAATTAGTATTTTTCTGATTTTGTCTTCACTCTTTGCCACACCATATCTTTCCGCAGTTGTTCCTTTGCATCCCCCCCCACCGCCCCCCAACCCCCTTTGCTTAAAACCCTCTCTACTTACTTAGTTCTGTGGTTAGCAAGAACATTGACCTCTGCACCAGTACAGTTCATCCCTTTTTCCTAAGGCTGGTGCTAGCGGCCCATAAACCAGAATTTCCCTTTCCCATACCAATCTTTGCATCTTACATTAATTACTGTACTCGTGTCCCCCAACCCAAAATGCACACAACTCTGGTAACACTCTAGAAATTATAACCTTGAGAGCTCTGCTTTGTGGTTTGGTGGCTAGCTTCTCAGACACATAACTAGGAAAGACATTCTGCATAGAAAGTAAATCCATGTAGGTACTAATGACAATGATCAATGGATCCTTCCCGTCCCACAGCAATGTCTCCTAGCCCTGAGCAGGTAACTCAGCCATCAGACTCTCACTTTGTTGTGGAAAATAGTGTCAATTCCCTGCACTATTGCATCCTGTACAACTACTTCCTTGTTGCTACCCACCACATCAGTTGAATGGCTTCCTGATTCACAGTCCCATGGTGTATTTGCTCATTCACCCAAAAACCCCCACTCTCATCTAGCGCCTCACACTGGACAAGTGCAGAGACTGACACTCATGCCTTTTGTCCCATGTTAGAGAAGGGCTGAATTAGCTTTCTGTGTGGAGCCTAATGGGGAATAGCCCAAGTCCACTACACACACACACACACTTCGACAGTCAGTTGTGATGGGTGTCAGGACCAAGTCAGCACCTTCCAGGACAGAATTAACAGGTGAAAAGGCTTTTCTGAAAATATTTCTGTATTTTGAATGTTATCATTTTCAGTCAGAAGACAGTGAAGAAGAGTCAGAGAAGAGCTAAATGCAAGCAGAGCTTAATGATGCCACACTACTTTTCTCCAGGATGGTAGGATTGGGAAAACAAAGACATGGTCTGGAGACTCTGCCCAGCAGAAGTGGGTCACTATTGTAACTCCTTTTCAAATAATCAGCCATGGGCTAGGCACTACACAAAAAATTGTTTTATTAAAATATAAATGTACAAAAGATTGGTCCAACAACACCAATATTTTTAAGTAAATAAAAATATGTAGTGCCATTAACATCAACAAAAAAATTCAATGATCAAGGTGTTGGTAATACAATCCATCCTTTTAGATTACTGTCAAGGTACATAGTAGCAGCTTTCTACGAGTTACTGGTTAAAACCATGCAGTTTAATTTTATGGATTGTGCAGACATTAAGGGAGGTTAGTGCTACTGGATGAAGCACATTCTTGTTACTGGCACCCACTGTGCGAGTGTGTCTGTTCCATACAGGCTACAGAGGCCAGGGTGAGGTATCATAGGACCTTAGCCTATATCTGCACTGCAGGGATTCTATTTGGCCCATCGAGTCTGCTCTGAAAAGTATCCCCACTTTTATGATAGCTTACCCACCTAACAATGGGACAATTTAACATGGCCAATCCACTTGCATACCTTTGGACTGTGGGAGGAAGCCAGAGCACCCAGCAGAAACCTACACAGACATGGGAATGGTGTGCAAACTCCACACAGACAGACAGTTGCCTGAGACTAGAATCAAACTTGGGTCCCTGGCACCATGAAGAAGCAGTGCTAACCACTGTCATTGCAGAGGTCACACACACAACCTGGGGGAAGTATGACATAACATGATCTGGTAGAACAAAGATTAAATACAGTGGTCAAATACATCACAGGTCAGTGTTACAACAGCAAATTTTACAGGGTTACAATGTATTCAGACTGGGTATGGATTTGTAAGACCATAATAAAGCTCGAAATTTCAAGTAAATGAAATGGGCCAAATGACATACATTGGAGTCTGATAGCAAAGCGTGGTTTAAATTGTGAAGATCACAGAGAGAATCAGATTATTTTTATTAAAATGAAGATGTTGGACATTTACACCTGGGAGCAATTACAGCTATTTCTAAAGTCCACAATACCTAAAAAGTGTAATATGGATCAAGTTGTAAATAAGTGTGCTGGAATCTATTACTTGGTTTAAGGTGAAAACCAATGGTATTTCTCAGTAGCTGATTTAATTTTTTTTTTTACTTGGCAGAAGACTAGGAGGAAGGTAGAGGAAACCGTTTCGAAATCAGTCAACAGGCTTCATTATAAATCTAGAGATAATCACAAATAGAAAGACAAGTCCAAAGGCTGAAAGAAGTTATTCTGAAGAATCATATCAGAAACATTAACTCTTTCTCTCTCCGCAGATGCTGCCAGACCTGCTGAGTTTCTTCTGCATTTTGTTTTTAAATTGGATCCAGCAGATTAGATGCTCAGTTGAGAGACAGATTAACAACACAACTGGGGTTTTCAGATGTCAAGAACAGAAAGTGGCTGTTTAGCAGTTTGAAGATGCTGATGGAAAACTGCGCTAACTAACAGTGTATCAGAGACAGTAGGAACTGCAGATGCTGGAGAATCTGAGATAACAAGGTGTAGAGCTGGATGAACACAGCAGGCCAAGCAGCATCAGAGGAGCAGGAAGGCTGA
>JAHRHZ010000086.1:6527881-6554252 GCA_024137785.1 Ginglymostoma cirratum | reverse complement strand
CAGGCCTAGACCCTTCTTTTTCTGAAGGGTCTAGGCCTGAAACTTCAGCCTTCCTGCTCGGCCTGCCGTGTTCATCCAGCTCGACACCTTGTTATCTCTAACTGACAGTGTTTTGTTTTTTAAGCCACTGATATAGAACTAGTTGCTTTGAAACCTGATATCTTGACAGGTCATCATCTCAGCTAATAACTAGATGTTTGAATAGTCCCTATAGAGATCTTAACATTTGATCTAATTGAAGTCTAGTACAAGTATAACATGCTTTAGAGAGGTATAAGACAAAAGCAACCTCCATCTTGCTTCAACTGCTGAAGATTGCAAAAACACAACATGTGATGCTTCTGTATCTCCAACATTAACCATCTTGAGGGCTGCATGTTATATTGGCAATTTACAAGAGCTTTTTGTGTGATGAGTCATGACTACAAGAAGCTGTTCATTAGCAGCAATGACAGTGTTTTATTACAATTGAGATAAAATAAAACAAAAACGTGAAACTCAAGAGATTACTTAGAGCAACTAGTAAGGAACAGGTTAATGCTACAGTTCTGGCAGGTGAAAAAAAACTTGATCTTGGTCACATGTAATAAATGGAATATATAAAAAAAAAGACCAAATCTCTTAATTAGAACCAGCTCCTGGGTTAGCTAAGGAGAGGTATCAAATAACAATGTGATTCAGTTGGTCAGGCTCAAAGCAGATCACTGGCTCAGAAATTGGAGTAATTGATGGAATGGTGAGAGTTACTCCAGACAGAGAAACTGTAACCCTATCAGCACCTGTCACAAACTCTGGATGACCTAAAGTGCTTTATAGCCAGCCTAGTACTTTTCTGATCTATCGGGCACAATTTTCCCATTTTCAATTGAAGTTTGGGAATGGGTCTGATGAGGTGGTGACAAACACATCATGTTCACTGCTGGGACAATAATATTCTGCCTAACACACGCCCCACCACTGGCATCCCAGGTGGACAGCCTCTGCTGGTCAATATGAAGCCAACAGCTTCTGAGTATTGAAGACAGTTAGTCAAGGCCTATTCTTCAGGCAATTCAGCAGCAAGGAGATTAGTAGTTCTTAACATCTAGTTTCTTGTGGGGATGGGGGTGTTTCAGAGGTGAGGGCAGGTGGCTGGCTTTCTGAGACCACATCCCTCGAGTCCACCCACCTGGGTATCCAATTATCTCCAGACTGGGGTAAACAGGTCACTTTTTTTGCCTGCCAGGAAGGTAGGTAACTGCAGAGTTTTCATAGGTAGTAGGTTTTTTTCTAAACACCCTGTTCAGATACCTCTGGAACAGGTAGGACTTGCACCCTGGGCTCCTGGCCTAGAGTTAGGGATGCTACCACGGCACAACAACAGCCTGAAGGCAAATCCGGGAGATGCTGAATCAAGACCCTTACATGTCCATTAACTGACCACTTGAGGGCCTTATCTGGTGGCGAATTGACCAAGACTCCAACAGAATATCTCAGCTAGAATGTAACTGGGGAGGTGGCGAGGAGAGAGTAACTCTCCATGGTAACGTGGCCCTTCTTTCCACCTTCAGAGAGAGAGAACCCTACTCCTGGTTACCACTATATAAACTGGTTGGAAAGTTGGAAGGTCAGTAGAAGATTCATTCTTTTCCTCTCCAACGTCTTATTCTCCTCAGCTTACTGCTCACAACAGAGCATGAACATTTAAGGTGCAAGGGAATGTGATGAATCTCTGACTTGGTTGTAGAGCCAGAGTGTGAAGGTTAAGTGGGCCAAATTACATTTTTTTTTGCTTTAATCAGAATTTAAACGCAGGCTTTCAGAGTGCATTTGGAATATAGACTGACTAATGCAGTTGGTATGGCTGAGATTAAAATGAAAGGCTAAAGGCCAGGTCCAACAATGAAGCAAACACAGCTTATAACTTTACAAAGTTCTGAAGAGGAGTCATTGGACTTGAAATAGTAACTATTTCTCAGTCCACAGATGCTAACTGGCTTGCTTAGTTTCTGGATTGGACAGGGTGGGTACCTCGAGAATGTTTTCTCTTTAAGGTGGGGATTTGAAACTTGGTGACAGTTTACAAATAAGGGGTCATCTTTTTGAAAGCTGATAAGAAGCAGGTTTTTCTCCAAGGTCATCAGAGCTCGGAATCCTCTTTGCCAGAAGTTCGTGGGGTCTGGGTCTTTATACTTATTCAAGGCTGGGTTAGATAGATTTTTGGTGTATAAAGGGAAAGTCTTTGGAGCAGACAGGAAAGTGGTTATGACACCACAATCAGCTCAACGAGGTACTGAATGGTAGAACAGGCTCAAAAGGGCCAAATGGCCTGCTCCTGCTCCCAAGTAATACATTCTGTGCAGGTAAATATGCAAATGATTTTCACTTAACAAGACTCTGCAAATTTACAAATTATTGGACTTTAGTGGTCTTGGATGGGGACCAAGACATCATAGGGAACATCCTTTCCTATTCTAAAACAGTCCAGGGAAATGTTTTATACATTGCAGCACTGACACACAGCCTCGGTTTAATATCTCCTTGAAAGAAAACCATCCTCAGCAACTTAAAAACAACAGATGACATCAACAGCCTGGGACTGAAAATGTGTACTTAACCTAAAAACTGTTTGCCATTTTACAACATTTAACTTCAAGGTAATCTTCTCCATGCCAGTCACCGATACCATGCGTTTAAGACACACAGGTCGCAAGTGATACCATCAATGTCCCTGAATATTGATTCAACCAAATTCAACTGCTGTAAAAAAAAAACTTCTCAAACCTGCTCTTACTGCTTACTCTAAACTACACATTGGACAAGACAGCTAGACATTGGCTTTGTTATTGAAATGGATGGAACTGTCGAACATGATCCAGCAAAAACACTAAAGGTCCCCGAATATCACACTTTAAAGAGAATTTGATTTATTCAATGTCTGTAAAGTCAGGAATTCAGAAGTCTGCCTTGTGATATACCAGAAACCATCTGATCAACAGCAGGAGGCTGGCTTAATAAAAAGACACCCTCAGGATGTTGTTGGACTGCTCATCAAGCTGCAAATACATAATTATCTTGAAAAAAGAAATGATTACACAGGCTCACATTCTTTGAAGGAGAGGCTAAACCCAGAGCTACAGGTATCTTTTATGGAAGTTACAATGTGGGAACAGGATGACTGGTCTAACTAATCCATATTGGTGCTATTCCTTCACGATAATATATCACTGTCCTGTTCCTATATCTCCTAATTTCCCTTTCTCTAACCACCTAGCTAATTTATCCTTAAGCATTGCTGTGGCCTGTGCTTCAGAGGAATCAGTAACAACAAATATTTATCTAGCATTTTTAACGGAGAACCATATCAGGTTCCAAGCTGCACAATTAAACAGGACTGTGCATCCTAACCAGCACACAAAACAGGGGTTAAGATCAAGAGCAAGATCAGGACAGGGTCCGACGGAAGCATGATCAGACAGAATCAGTAACTAGCCTCACGTGCCCCAGTTTCCACCTGAGGAGGGGCTAGTTAAGAATCAGGGCCTAACTTCTGGTTTTTTGCCTTTGAACTAGTTTGCCAAACTCCTCTCAATTCCATGTCCCTTAATGTTCTTTAATAATCACAGAGAAAGGCTCTCTGAAAGTCCGTGTCTGCCACGTCGGCTTCATCCAAGGGACTAATCAACGCCACAAAGAGAATTCCAACATATCGATCAAACACTGTCTTCCTTTCAAAGCAAAAAATCGGTGCTGGCTGTTATTTTCTCTTAATCCACAACTTTCAAATTATCTCCCACCACAGTTTTAAACTCTAATAATCCATAATTACTTGGATTAGGCACATCGCTACAAAAATGAGAAAACTGGATATGTGCTGAAGCTCAGAAGAGGGACAAATCTCACTAAGGTAATTTCGAAGACTTAAGTTTTGTTGCCGATTTCAGGAGGTCCTTGGAAGAATTTAGTCAGATCCTGCTTTTCTATTAGAAATTTCACTCCTGTTCCTTGAACAAACCACAGTTTGCTTCCTCCCCAACATTCTTTTCCTTTGTGAACACAGTTTCATATCCGTAAAGTACTTCATGCTAGTTTCTATTTAGCCACTAATCTGTGCATTCAAAAAGAGAGTCCATTTCACTATCAACTCTTCTTTCAATAAGGCATGTGCAGAACACTTGATTGGCCCCATGTATTTTCCTACATTAGGAAAAAGTGACCAAACCGCATTACTTTGTTCGCTGTAACTTCCATTGGGATGTCCAGAGATAAGGAAAGGTTCTGAATAATAATCATTTCTTCATTTTACATTAGTTTCTCTACAGCATTCATTGATGCAGAGGATTTTTCTTTCATTGAACACTATGATGCACAGATAAAGTAGTGAGCAGTAACAATATATACTTTTAGACTTCTATTTGGATAAGAAAAGCTCAACACTGAGACTCAAACCAACATTAATCTGTACTATATACCTCAGAATTTTGGAGGAGCTATTAAAGGGCTAGGGAGGTCAATTTGGAGGAGATGTTAGGAGAAGGGCAGAAATACTACAAAAGGGAGATTTGCAGAGTGTGTTCCAGGATTCTCTACAATTATTTTATTGAGAAAAATGCAAAACCCAAAAGGTTGCTCTGCGAACATTTTTCTTTCTTCATTCATTCATTGGCTAGGCAGCATTTATTACCCTTCCCTAATTGCCCAGAGGGCAGTTTAGAGCCAACCACATTGCTGTGGGTCTGGAGTCACATGTAGGCCAGACCAGGTAAAGATGGTAGCTTCCTACCCTAAAGGACATTAGTGAAGCAGATAGGTTTTTCCAACAAATGACAATGAATCACAGTCATTATTAGACTCTTAATTCCAGATATTTATTGAATCCAAATTCCACCATCTGCCGTGGTGGGATTTGAACCCAGGTCCTCAGAACATTAGAGATAACAAGGCGTGGGGCTGGATGAACACAGCAGGCCAAGCAGTTCCTGCTCCTATGATGCTGCTTGGCCTGCTGTGTTCATCAAGCCCCACACCTTGTTATCTCGGATTCTCCAGCATCTGCAGCACCTTTTATCTCTGATACAATCCTCAGAGCATTACCTGTGTCTCTGGATTAACAGTCCAGCAATAATACCACTAGGCCACTGCCTCCCAAGCAAAGCGAGAAGGGCTGTTACAAAGGAAAAGAATTTGCACAAGCGCATGCACAGCACTGCTCATGACCTCAGAACATCCCCAAGTACTTCTGATGTTTAAGAGTTCCTTTATAGTAGAACACCATGACCCATTAGTTCACAAATGTAAACAAGGACCAGATACTGTATTTTTTGCCAATTGATATTGGTGAAGGAGAAAATATTGGTTGGGATGATGGGGTGAGCTCGTCTATTCTTTTTCAAAGCAGTGCTATGGGATTATTTTACATCCACATAAGAGGGTAGATATGACTTCTGCTTAGTGACAGCACCTCCAACACTGAAGGGCTCCCTTAGTACAGCACTACGACATTAGCCTGAAGTACATGCTGAAATTCCTGGAGTGAGACTTGAACCCATGATCTTGTGACCCAAAGCAGCCAAACTCCGATCTAGGTAAAAATAACAAACCTGTTGAGGAATCGACAGATGAGATATTTGAATTCTATAAATTGAGAATTGGGGAGGCAATTTAGATTCATAAATATGGGACATTAAGGGAATATAAGTTAGTGCAGAAGGACATGAAGTTAGAATTCCCTCTTAAGGACGCACTACACAGCCCCATTTTTCAACACGACAACAACAAAAACACAGTTTCTGGAAAAGCTCAGCAGGTCTGGCAGCATCTGTGAAGGAAAAAACAGAAGTAACGTATTGGGTCCGGTGACCCTTCCTCAGAACATTTTAATTTTTCAACTGTTGTTTTAATTTTCACTATGTTCCCAGAGAACAAAGAGATATGGAGAATTAGCTGGGGAATGGGACCAGCTGGACTGCATTACAAAACAGCCAGCACTGACTCAATGGGCTGAATGGCCTTCTTCTACATTCATCATGCTATGCTAGGCTTCAGCTAGGTGAGAAAACTAGGGGCAATTTCAAGAAAGGAAGACAGTTTCACAATTCGGACAGGGCAAGGCAGAGGTAGTCTGAGATTTTTTTCATAATTCATTTACAGGAAGTGTGCGCCTCTGGCTGGGCCAGCCAGCATTTACTGCTCATGCCATGACAGATGGTCATAAACACTTAATTTAGTTTCCTCTTAACAGTAAATTAAGTAAGTGCTTTCTTTATACTTCACTAAAACCACTTAATGGATGTTCTACATATCATCAAACTCAAGTAAATAGATGCCTGACTAATAAATTAATGAAATGAATGTTGGTACTAAACACCTGTACCATTTAAACACTTGATCTATTTGCGCAGAAAGTTATAGATCAAACTAGAAATACAATACAAAACAGATATTTCCTAATACATACTGCTAGTACTGAAAATAGGTTCTGCAAAACTAAAGAGTTTGCTCAGGCAAATTAGACGGTTAAGTATTAAGTGGAATTGTGAAGAAAACATCACAAATGACCGAGACTCCATGTCTAAACTGTATGGTGAATTCTCCATACAGCTGTTTGCTGGATACTTGCAAAATAGATCAAATCATACATTAATTTTCTAGTAATTTTTACATATGAGACTCTACTCAAAATAATTATCTCCGACTTCTATTTTTGCCTGGAAGCTTTACGGACAATAGAGCTGCTACAGTATAATGCATATTGTAATTGGTTAAGGAGGGCATGGTGCTACTGGATTAAATCTTGTGTCTGGAATGAGAGGAACAGAACACACCACCATTACAACTGCAGTGTCCAGTGGAAATGACTTTGCTTTCTACATACATGAGTTAACCATGAGATTTGTCCTGCCTTTGTTTCGGATGTAGAGTCTCAAGAAGTGTTCACCAGTCCTCTCTCCCTAGATACTCATTAACCTGCTTCACACTTCCAAAATTTTCAGTTTTTGTTGTATAGCACTGGCAAGGACGAATTAAATCAGATCTTGTATATTGCACCTGAACTGAGGAGAAGTGCCTGAATTTCTGCGCAGTGATTCTGAAGAGATTGCAATTTCCAGAGAGCTGTCTTTCTTGGTTTGGGGCTTCCTTCATTGGCTCCTGATGCCAGATTGAAACTTATAACCTCTCAATTTGGATCCAAGAAAGCAGTACAAAGAATAAGAGGGGCAGGGCATGTTGCAGAGGTCTGAGAGAGAGTTGGCCCAGGCTTTTTTTTTCGTGTTTAACTTAAAGTGCAAATTGAGGATCTGAAAAGAAAATTAAAAAAAAAATAAAAACATGAATATCCAGCGAACTGAACAACTAAACTCGGAACTAGATAATTTTCTAATTAACAGATTTTCCTAGAGACGACTTGAGTCATTACATGATGTATCTACAGGACAGGAACTCTCAAAGATTGTAGAAGAAAGGATTCATGGAATCGGTGACTTACATCATCAATTATGACTCTCCATTCATTTGAGACTTTTGCACCACTGTTTACGTAGGAACAAAAGTGAGTCATTCAGTCCTTGGAACCTATCATTTAATCAGATCAAGTCTGTATGTTAACTCCATCTACCTGCCTTGGTTCTGATACTGTAGTGAAGTTGCAGTAACCGTCACAGCCCTGCCTTTGGCTAGGCAGCGGTAATTGTCACAGTGCCAGACTCCAATTAAAGAGAATGGGTATTGTCCCAAAGAATAAATTAGCAACAACAAATTTCAGGCCAGTTTTCTTGTTTCTTGCTGGCACTCTGAGGAAAGGCCGGAGGGGTACTTGGTATCTTTATTACATTTAAAACAAAGCAGATAAAACACAGATGGAAACATAATACCTCATAAGAACAACTCTGTTGAGTATCAAGAGGATCTGAAAAGTGATTCGGAGTGTCCTGCGTGGGTCTTGTCTTTCACTTATTATTGCCATATCGCTGTTAGACATCAGATGAATTCAAATAGCTTCACCACAGCTGTTCAAAAGGTTTGTACTTGGTTTTCCAACCAATGATATTCAACATTATGTGCTGATCCAAATCAGTTCTAAGAGAATGTTAATTATACATCAGAGTTCCTAATAAAAGGAGATGATGACAGACGTTGTGCCTTGCAGTTGAAGCTGATTTTCGGACAATTTTATGGAATTCACCAGATGCAATCACACCTCTACCTGTTTAACATTTCTTTCATAAAGACTACCACTCAAAGTGAGCTGGATTTAATCCATAGATTTTGGTGCTGCAGCTAACTAACCCTTCAGTCAACTTAGAGATAATGGCAAATTACTTCTACATTGGTTGCTATGAAGTGATATTTTACAACAAACGAAATCATTTAGAGTCTCCATTTTGTTAAATAACAGCTGCTAAAAGACAAAACATGTAATTGACAGGTTAAGTTACAATATGGGAAGACAATACTCAATTCATCAATTTTAAAATCGGGATTCAAAATATTAGTTGATGGGGAAAACCACCTATTCTTTAAAAAAAAACTTTAAAAATGGCCTGCTACTGAACAGTTTGGAAATACAACTGGAACAGGATATACATAGGAACAAAAAATAGATTTCAGCCTTGTGTCATTGCTTAATTTGAATACTAGACTCTGTAGACTGACAGCCACCAGAAAATACTTTGCTGGCGCACAAAGATTGTATGCCAGATTGGCCATCAGAAAAAGGCAGAGCAATTTATCACTAGCAAGAGTGCTGCACTGAACAGTGTGGTTCACTGTGCAGAGCTACTGGGTGAGGGAATATCTGGACCAATGAAACTAAATCAGTCAGAAGAAATTGTAAACTTCAGGCTCTCTTTGAACTAGAAAATTTAGGTCAAACTAAATAGGAATTTTCCAATTGCACAGATTCTGCTACGGATCAGCTCCTCGTAATTAATTTATAAAACCAAAATGCCAAGCAAAGTTTTACTTTGAGAGAGCTCGATAAAGTTCAGTGACTGAAACATGAAAACAAGACTCTGAAGAGTAGTGAGCCCCCTCTTTCACAATGAGTGATGGAACTAAGAAACCAACAAAGTACTTGAAATACATCAAGTTTAGTAATTGAGACAGTAAAACATTAAAAAGATTTGCCTAGGATATATCAAGTTCTGAGAAAGATAAACTCCTTTTCTCTTTCAGGTGAAACTGGCCATTTGCTACATTCAATTAATTTCTTTTTAAATGACAAAGTTTGCAAATACAATAGAATTTAATCTGGGTATTTGTAGGAGACTGATGCCAAGACTGATTTGTTGGGGAGGGGAATGCAATTTGTCAGGTTACTTAGTCCCAACGAAAGTGCTACCATTATTACCTGTATGATTGCAAAAAAAAAAAACACAATCTTCATTCACCCTTGAGCTCTTCACTCCAAAGCCAGTGAAAGATGCATCTGTTCCTTCCACTTTACACCAAGAACATACTGATATGCTTCAGATTCTTAGCTGGCAGCTCCCTAACAGCCTCCAAGAAATTGTTGCACATTTATGTCTGATCCACTATACAGTAATATCCAAACTATAGTGAATGGAGGTTGCACAAATCTGTGGCTAGTCTTGACCACTTTATTCTAGCCTCTTAAAGTAAAGCTCTGAGGGCAAGAGTTTGTTTACAAAAGTGGATTCACAGAGGGCCCAGGAGGGGCCTCAGAAATTCAGCCGTTCTAGCCTGCCTTGCCATTCTAAGTCATAGCTGATCATCTCCAGAATTCCATTTTAAACACACAAATCTCTACATCCCTGAATGTCTTCAGAAATGTATTGATCTGCCTTGAACATACTCAAATGATTGCATTTCCACAGCCATACGGAGTAGAGAAAGATTCCAAAGATTCATCACCCTTTGAAAGAAGACCCCCCTCCTTATTGCTATTGTTGGCTGTCCCATGCTATGACATGTCTCAAATAAAAGCAAAATACCTCAAATGCTGGATAATTATTTCCAAAGAAAAGTCTTTGGATTTGAAACATTCCTCTCTCCACAGATGCTATCAGGCATGCTGAATTTCTCTAGTATTTTATGTTTATATACCCAAGAGTTCACCCTCTGGTTCTAGAGTCACTGGAGAAAACATCCCATATGCACCTTGTCATACCCTGTAAAATTTTGGAACTTTGAAAAATGAGAGGTGATCTTCCAAAGGAAAAAAACTCTACAAATTACAGATTCAGTTTCCTCAAATCTTCCC
The DNA here is from genome assembly GCA_024137785.1 of Ginglymostoma cirratum. Classification (NCBI taxonomy): domain Eukaryota; kingdom Metazoa; phylum Chordata; class Chondrichthyes; order Orectolobiformes; family Ginglymostomatidae; genus Ginglymostoma; species Ginglymostoma cirratum. The sequence goes on along the minus strand of JAHRHZ010000086.1, from coordinate 6,544,051 downwards.
TCATGAGACAATTCCACCATCCCAAGGAGTAGTCTGGTGAACCTCCATTGCAATTTCTCTAAGACAAATACATTCTTCCTTGGATAAGGGGACCAAAACTTACAGTACTTGAGTTGGGGTCTCATTGATGCTCTATACAGCTCCAATAATGAGTTTATTTCTGTGCTCAAAGTTCTTTGGAATAAATAGCAACATACCATTTGCCTTCTACATCTGCATGCAAGCTTTTAGTGAATAGAGTGGGGCAAGTCCAAAATTAACAGGTACATAGGTTTAAGGTGAGAGGGGAAGGATTTAAAAGAGGCCCAAGGGGCAATGCCAGGAGAAGTGGAGGAGTCAGGAATAATTACAACATTTAAGTGGCATCTGGAAGGGTAAATGAATAGGAAAGGTTTAGAGGGATATGGGCCAAATGCTGGTAAACGGGACTAGACCAGATTGGGATGTCTGGTTGGCGCGGAGGAGTTGGACCGAAGTGTCCGTTTCCATGCTGTATGACTTTATGACTCATGGACAAGAACACTTAGATCCCTTTGGGCACTTGCATTTCCCAACCTTTCACCATTTTAGAAATGTTCTGCCTTTCTGCTTTATCTACCAAACTGAATAACTTCAGCCTTGTTCCAACATGTTCCATCTGTCATGCTCTAGCCGATTTCCTTCAGTTATACTAGTCCGCTTGAAGCCTCCTTGCGCCTTCCTCACAACATATGGCTCAGCCAGCTTGGTGTCATCAGCAAACTTGGAAATATTACAGTTGGTTCCCACGTCAAAATTAAAACTTTAAAGATTGTGAACAGTTGTGAACCTATCACTGACTTTTGTGGTATCCCACTATTGACAACTCGTCAATGTCATTTTATTCTGACTCTCTGCTTTCTGTCCATTAATCAATTCTTGGTCCATACTGGTATATTCCTCCCAATCCCAGGAACTCTGATGCTATTTATGGGCTTCCTTTGTGGAACCTTATCAAAAGCCTTCTGAAAATCCAAATACAGCACATCTACTGGTTCTTTATGCTCAGTACAATCCTTAAAAAAAACTCCAAGTTTGTCAAACATGATTCCCTTCATAAGTCCATGCCGACTCTGCCCAATGTTAACATTTGTTTTCTAAAATATTCAGTTATCACATCCTACATAATATAGATTCTAGCATTTTCTTTACTATGCACATCAAGCCAAGACATTTCTAGTTCTCCCTTCTTAAACAGCATAGTTACATTTGCTTCCTTCCAGTCAGCACAAGCCTTCACAGAATCAAGAAAATTAAGAGAACCATCACTGTATCCAATATCTCGATTACTACTTCCTTCCATCAGCACTATAGGATGAAGCTCACTTGATCCAGGTGACTGGTCAATCCTTAATCCAGCTAAATGTTTAAAGTACTACTGCATCACCAATACCAATTTCTTTTAGCTCTTTGGTTACACGAGTCCTTTGATCACCTCGTATGGCTGGGATGCTCTCTGCCCTTTCTTCTGAAGACAGATGCAAATTAACTGTGTAATTTGTTTTTGGAGTTCCCTATTCTCCACTGTAGATTTTCCTGTGCCCACATGCATCCATGCTAACCTTCTCCCTTTCACATATCAAGAGAAGCCCTGCCTTTAATGCTCTTTGTATTTTGTATTCTTTCCTTACCAGATTCTTGGTCCTCCTTTGCTGGGTCCTAAATCACTCCTATTTCTCAGGTTTACCACTGTTTCTGCCATTCACATAATCCATTTCCTTTGAGCTAATGCAAGCTTTAACATCTTTATCAAGCATGGTTGATATACCCTTCCCTTTGGGTGTACTTAAAAACAAACTAATCTGAAGAGTAGAAAAAAAGGCAAATGCTAATTCAGAGCAAGGTGAAACATTTGGCCCATCACCTTGCCTCTTCAGCAGCCATAAGTCACGGTGTGCCCCTTCATTATCAATACAAGCGTTTTCAACTCACATCTGTTCCAGGCAAAAATGGCTCATTGATATTTAGAAACCAGCACACAGAGTTAGCACACAATTGATGAATCCCCATTGCTATTTTAAGACCACAGGACACCAGCAGGAGGTTTCATTCCCTCGCGTGAACAACTGTACCAACTTGGATCTGAACCTACCTCCCAGTCCCCACCTGCAGAGGTTCTCGTCGTTCCTTTGACTTTGGAACTGCAATCTGAAAGGAAAGAAGTTTGGTTTTATTGACATCTTCAGCAGTGGGCCCCTAACTCAGCAACAGACAATACCTCAAACAATACCAAGCAGAGGGTCCCTAGCAGAAGTGCTGTACCTTTCAGTATGAGTGACTGATCCAGGCCTAACATTCTCCCCTGGTGATTCCAGCCATGGGGGAAATAGAAAATAAACTATGGCAATAAGAATGGAGGACAAAACTGTAATACAGTAATAAATGTCACTGGGCTGGTGATCGTCCAGGGACACAGATTCAAATCCCATCATAATAACCAGTGGAACTCATATTAATTTAATATTAAGCTAGCCCCAGTAATGACAACCAAGATAACCATCACAGATGATCGCAAAAACCCATCTAGTTCAGCAACGTGCCTTTGGGGAAGTAAATCTGCCATCCTTACCTGGTTTGGTCTGTGTGACTCCAGACAATGTGCCTGACTCTTAAACCACTCTCTGAAATATTCTAACAAGTCACTCAGTTCAGTGACAATTAGGAATGGGTGACAAATGCTGACCTTATTAACGATGTCCATGTCATGAAAAAGTCTCAAACCAGATCTACTCCAGCAGGGACCGGTCATCTGCTGTATGGAAGTTTGTTTTGACAGACAGACCACATTTTATTAATGGTTCTGATATGACAGTCTACCTATTTTACTACCTTTTTAATCAGGTTATGGCACTCAGTTTAAATACTACAGGCAGCAAATTAATTTTGGTTTAGCTGTCAATTTCTTCAATCTGGCTGATGGTTCAAATGACACGAATTGCTAAATCATGCACAATAACATGTTCAACCTTAATCTCGCAGTAATGCTATCACAACTGAACATGCAGCAGTGCAATTAACTGATCAAAGCAAATGAAAAACCTACATACATACATTTTAATTGATGTTAACATGGAGTTATACAGAACAATACTGCAGTGTCTTCTCTCCATCTACCTCAGAGTTGCAACGCAATACAATATTCTATACAGCCTTTATACTGAGACACTGTACACATTCCCATTTGCAGAAAATGCACCTTGAAGGTGCAACTTTCAAACAGTTTTAATCTAATATCACGAGTATGACCGTACCACTGGCAAGCTCTGGGGATCAATAACGAGCCACTTCTCAGTCACTTTCACGAGTTGCTGGGAGCTCAGGGGCTCTCGGATTTTGACAATCACCTCCAGCCGACCTCCTGTCGTCTTCCTGCCATCCAACACCTGGGTGGAGTTGATTAAAAAAAAAACTAACGACTTAAGGAACTACATCAATGAAAGCAGCAAACGTATCATATTCTGTGACCCTTAGGTCTGTAAGAAGGGAAACTAAGTAGACAGATTGCAATGGGATGGACAATCGCCAACAACAAAAATACCATGCAGAGAAGGAAAACAACTATCAAAAAGGATTATTGATACAGAAGATTTAAAAAAAATTAATTTCCACTGAAAACTTCTTCAGTTGCCAGCCACCATATACTGGAATAGTTTTGACATCCAACAGCACTAAATGCAAATGATTTTAGTCCAGTGCCAGAAAACAGTGAGGTTTTCTTGCAGTCAAGTTATCAGATCCTGTAACTGCCTGATCCCTCTCTACCGACTCATTGCCTCCCCACTAAAAACAACCCAATTAATATTCCTTCCCATCGTCCTGCCTTGACGGCTTTGAAAATCTTTGTTTGAACAGTGAATTCCATTGATCGTGTCCAGGAACTCATGGGCACAGAAAGCTGGACAGAGGGGAATGAATACAAGAGCCAACCCAGGCTAGCCTGGCCGACAAACAAGGAAAGCTTAGCAGTAGCAGATGGCTGAATTACTACTGCTCTGCCAGTTTGGAATGTTGGTATGTTGTTCAATGCATAGGACGACATTCTAAATCACACATCGCGTGGAAAGCGTGCAAGGTCTAACTGCAAGTCAGTATCCTCTCCAATCCCCGTATGATTGAGACACGACTGAAGCAAACGAAAGACAGTTCTTACGCATTCACTGACTGATAGGAACTGAAGTGGATGATGCAATAAGCATGAAATTTGACCACAGTTGATGTGTATCTCTCTAACTATCTGCTGCTGATGCGTATCCACTGATTCCCGAGCCTCACAAAAACTCAAACAGTCACTCATCAGTATAGAATCTGAGTAGTTAGAAGGAATACCTCCACTAATCAGAATATACTTGACAACCAACTAGGGAGGCGATGGCCTAGTGGTATTAACACTGGACTGTTAATCCAAAGACCCAGGTAATGTTCTGGGGACCCGGGTTCGAATCCACCATGGCAGATGGTGGGATTTGATTTTAATAAGTATCTGGAATTAAGACCGTGAATCCATTGTTGATTGTTGGAAAAACCCATCTGGTTCACTAATGTCCTTTAGGGAAGGAAACGGTCATCCTTACCTGGTCTGGCCTACATGTGACTCCAGACCCACAGCAATGTCGTTGACTCTGAACTGCCCTCTGGGCAATTAGGGATGGGCAATAAATGCTGCCTGGTCAGCGACGCTCTCATCCCATGAATGAGGAAAAATAAACCAATTAATACTCTCCTATCACGTAGTATAAATGTTGTTTTCCTTTGACCTTGGTATTCTTTAGAATTGTTCTGATGAGTGCAAAATGAAAAGTTTTGACAAAATGTGTCATTTCTCAACAACACTTAAAAAATCTATCAACTACAATGTTTAAAATTTTCAATTAACCTCCCCTACACAAATGCCACCAACTCCTAGCCTTCCAAAATAAGTACACCATGTCTTAAATTTTCCATACTCAAAGGAAGTACCTAGTCAGGTCTATTTAATCCATCCTCATAACATTACTAGTCCCAGTATCATCTTGTGGCATCGGTGCTGCAACCTCTTTCAGATTAAATACATCTTCCCCAGAGTTGTCGTGCTCAAAACTGAACATAGTAATTCAGACAGGGTCTAACCAGAGTGAAAATTATTTGATGTAGAATCACAAAGGTTACAATACAGAAGGAGGCAATTAGGCCCATCATTTCTGTGTTGACTCTCCAAAAGCAATTCATTTCTATCCCTTTGTGCAGTTTGTTTTTTAACTGATATTTGTACTTGAAGTTATTAGCCTCACACCAATCAGCAAACACAGATCTCAGATAAATTGGGTAGCATAGTGCTGGTTGTCAAGTCAAGGGGGATGCTGACAGAGCTAGGTGCCTAAAGCTGCTGCTACAACAATAAAGTGATTTATCAAGAGGCAGGCAAATTCAGGAGGCCAAAGATGTTACTCAGCCTCAGGCATTGCTTGGAATAGGAAGAGCTATGCTCTTCAATTTGGGACAGTGGGAGTGAGATGAAGGGAGAGTAATGTCAATAGTTACAACTATGAATTAAAAGGGAGTATTAAGAAATGATGGTCACTGACTGATGCAATTACCAGGGTTAGTTCTCTTGCTGGATGTACAAATATCATGTGGCATCCATCTTTCCTAAAATAACTATATTTCTTTCTTGGAATTCACTGATTAGTGTTTTTATAGCCAGAGGATAAGGAATCCTAAGCAATCCTAAAATTCTGTCAAATGATTGAGTGGGGTTTTACTGGATCTTAAAACTTTTTAAAGAGAAAGTCCACCCACCCCCAAAGCTCCAGTTTCCATATCTGCAGTTATCTAACTGGTAATTGGGAAGAAACCGGAGCATCTTGGTATGTTGTCAGTACAGCTTCTTCACAATGTTTTGAAACCTCACCTCCAGGATTTCTCGAATCTCACACTGTGACTCCAATTTTTCCAGCTTAAGTTGAGCTGTTCCCACAACTTTGTCATTCTTGAAAATACCTCTATTAAAAGAAAGGAATTTTATTTTTCCAACGCTACAAGCTGAGTATTAAATCATGCGGAAACAGAAAAGGATTGCTGAAATTAGAAAATTTGGATTTAAGACAATTTAAAACTATTGCTTAATGGCAAGAGATTAGTAATTGTCAAAACGCAAAGAAATCTGAGTAGGGTTATGAACACATCACTAAACTGCAGTGAACTGATACAAGAAGTAATCAAAACAATGTTATGCAATTTTGATCTCGAGGGGTCTGGGTATATAAAAATGAATGGATATTGCACCTCATTTGTACAGACTTAATTGAGACCTCATTCAGACAACAGCATTTAGTTCAGGAAACTAATTTTAAGAATCAGAGTCATAGAGTTATACAGCACGTCAACAGACCTGACATCCCAATCTGACCTAGTCCCATTTGCCAGCATTAGTCCGTATCCCTCTAAACATTACCGTGTTCTGAAAGAGTATTTGGATTTGTATCAGCCATCAGTTAAAGCTACTTAAGAGAATCTCTCAACGAAAGTAGAACATTAAACAAAAACAAACTCATACCCTTTATGGAGTATTTCAAATTTAATTCCTTTGGTCTGTACCACTCGTTTGAATGCACGATGTCCTCGGGTGATGTTCAGCTTAAAGTGCTCTTTAAATTCTAGCAGACAATTAAAAGTGACTATTACAGTAGAATCCACTTAACGAATAATATTTAAGAATGAAACACTCACTCATTGAAGCAGGGTTCCATGTTAAATGTTTGGCTGCGGGGCATTTCACTGTTGTTTAAAGAGTTCACGAATTGCCCATTTCACAGAGAAATGGAAAATCTTCAGCCCTTTGTTCATCACACCCTGCGATTGCCATCCGTTGTTTTACTTCTGGTGTCACTCAATTCAAGTGGGTGCCCCAAGCGGTCACTCTGACTGACGCCCTGCTCTTTCCCGACTCTACTCCCAGTCACTAAATTCAACTGTTGGTCTGGCATTCTCCTCTAGCTGGGGTAACTGAAATCCTCCTCCAGCACACATGCCAACAATCCAAGAGAAAAGAAACCATTTCTGTTCATGACGTCTGGGTGTTTCAGAGCACATAATGAACCACTTCATGAAATGTAGTCTACTGCATTGTAGAAAAGGGGGAAGCCAATCTCAAACCGCAGTGTGGTAATGACCAGGTCACTTGTGATCGAGAAACATGGGGAAGAACTTATTTGAACTATGTCACGAGTTCTTTCGCATCACCTGACAATAGAACATAGAACATAGAACATAACAGCGCAGTACAGGCCCTTCGGCCCTCGATGTTGCACCGACCTGTGAAACTAATCTGAAGCCCATCTAACCTACACTATTCCATCATCATCCATATGTTTATCCAACGATCATTTAAATGCCCTTAAAGTTGGCGAGTCTACTACTGTTGCAGGCAGGGCATTCCACACCCTTACTACTCTCCGAGTAAAGAACCTACCTCTGACATCTGTCCTATATCTATTACCCCTTAATTTAAAGCTATGTCCCCTCGTGCTAGCCATCACCATCCGACAAGGCACATGGGGCCTAGTTTTCCTTCCCTAAATACTGCACTGGAGCACCTAATCCAGCCTGATACTCAAGTCTCTAGCGTGAACACAAAGTTCTTGCCCAGAGGCGAGACGGTTACCAATTGAGACAATACTCAGTCCACTCTGACTAATCACAGCAATAGACCCATGTGGCCCCTCTACCCCGTTCGATCATCTAATTAAGATCAATACCTCAACTCCACATTCTCACTTATCCCTGATAAACACACATTTTTGACTAAAAAGGCAGTCCAACGTACTTCTGCCTTAAAATGTTCAGTGACACTGCCTCCAGCATTCACTGGGGAAAGAGTTCCAAAACCCATAAGCACTGAGAAAAAAAAAAGTTCCTTATCTTCTCCTTAAACGGGAGACCTCCTAGTTTGTAAAAAGGTGCCCTCTCCCATTTCTAGCTTCTCCACGAGACCTTTCAGGATCTACCTTGTCAAGTCCCTTCAAGACCTTGTATATTTTGATAACATCACCTCCCATGCAACATAGGCAGGACCAACTATCCAACCGCCTCATTAGATAACACACCACCATCCCAGACATGAGTCATATGAACCTTCTCAGAGAAACTTTTCGTGCATTTATATCACCTCTTAAATGGGAGACCAAATTATATACACAGTAAAGTGACCATGCAGCCACCATTAATTTATGGGTTTATGCCAGATTTGAAAACTCAAATTATAGCTTTCCAGCTGCACCTACCTGGACAGTTTGTGTTTTTAATCACATTGGTTTTATCTTTCTGTGCCTCTTCCTGTTGAATACAATAGAATGTGAATTGTAACTTGCAACCTTAGACAGAGCTCGAGAGAGAGTAAGGGCCTAAACTAGTCAGACATGGTTTGACAAGGACTATTGGGTTTTTATAGAACTAGGATTGTAAAAAAAAACTACTAAAAAGGCCAAAAGTTCCTTAACTAGGGTTAAATTTCAGACAGTTACAACTTGCATTTATAAAGTATCTTTAACCTAGTAAAAATATTGCAAAACACTTACAGAAGCATAAATCAGATAAAAATTTGTTACTCAGCCAAATAAGGAAAGATCAGGGCAGGTGCCCAAGAGATGGGTCAAAAGAGGTTTTAAGAATAATTGAAAATGGATTATAGTGGTTATGAGAGAAAATTCCACTCCTAAGTCCTTGGCAACCATGTCTTCAGAGATAGTAAGAACTGCCAATGCTGGAGTCAGAGATAACACAGTGTGGAGCTGGAAGAACACAGCAGGCCAGGCAGCATCAGAGGAGCAGGAGAGTTGACATTTCAGATCAGGGCCCTTCTTCAGAAAGAGGGATCCGTGTTCCTCCAGCTCCACATTGTGTTAATCATGTCTTCAGTTGCCTACGATGGAGTGAAAATGTCGAGTACACGCAAGAGGCTCAAATTGCGGGAATACAGAGATTGGTAGTGTTGCAGAAAGCTGCAGGGATAAGGGGCAGAGAGACCTTGTAAAGATTCAAAGAGAAGGATGAGAATTCTTAAATTGAGGCTTTTCCAGACAGTAAATCGATGTAGATTAGTGAGTACAGGCATCTGTGCCACTTCTATCTTTCAACATGCTATCCATTAATCCCACTGACGTTTCCTACTGCAGTTTGCCCATTTTCACTATTCTTTTCTCTCCCTAATGTAAAACTCCCTAACATGATGAGAGTGAGAAGCAAATGGCCCATGGTTCCTAACAGGTTGCATTGCTGTGCCAAGCCACAAACCGTGTAGCTATAGGGAGAGGCTGAATAGGCTGGGGCTATTTTCCCCACAGCATCGGAGACTGAGGGGTGACCTTAGAGGTTTATAAAATCTGGAGGGTCATGAATAGGGTGAATAGCCAAGGTCTTTTTGCCAGGACAGGGGAGTTCAAAACTAGACAGCATAGGTTTAAAGTGAGACGGGAAAGATTTAAAAGGGAGTTAATGGGCAAATTTTTCCACACAGAGGGTGATGCGCATATGGAATGAGCTGACAGAGGTCGTGGAGGCGGCTGTTACAATTACAACAACACTTAAAAGGCATCTGGATGGGTATATGAAAAGGAAGGATTTAGAGGGATATGGTCCAAATGCTGGCAAAAGGGACTAGATTAACTTAGGATATCTGGTTGGCATGGAGGAGTTGGATCTAAGGGTCTATTTCCATGCTGTAGACCTCTGACTACATCAGAGAAATAAAAGCTCTGGAACACCTCATAGTGGTTTTCACAATATTTGTGAAACTAAATAACATGTTTCTTCCTAATTTACCTTTCTAGGGACTAAAAAAAGTGAGAAACTTCCTTCTTTTCACTCAAATAATGCAGTCTTCTAAAGCAAAACTACCTTGTCACTAGGTGCAGATTTATCTTGCCTGATTTCATATGTTTTTCAATGTGAATAATATATATCCCCTTGGGCTATGGCCCTTCATTCAAATTCATAACCAGCTGAACCAACAAACTCTTGCAATACAAGATACTTACCGAGTTTGGGAAGGCAAATTCAAATTTGACAAAGGCATCAAGATCATTCGGTGCAATACCTGAAGAGAATAATTATCTGTAGTTATTTATAGGAGGTTAGTTTCAGCAACAGAAGTCAAAATTTAAAACAAACCATTAATTAGGCAGCTCATACCAAGCCCATTGAGAGTGGGACACACTAGAGAAAAAAAAACCCACTGCAGATGCTGTAAATCAGGAACAAAAACAAAGTTGCTGGAAAAGCTCAGCGGGTCTGGCAGCATCTGTGGAGGAGAAAACTGAGTTAACGTTTTGGATCCGGTGACCCTTCCTCAGAACCGGACCCGAAACGTTAACTCTGTTTTCTCCTCCACAGATGCTGCGGGACACACTAGAAAGACTGGCTGTTCCCAACACAACACTTGAAGGAAAATAACAGTGTGGAGCTGGAGGAACACAGCAGGCCTAGCAGCATCAGAGGAGCAGTCTCAGGATGCTGACTGGCCTGCTGTGTTTCTCCAGGTCCACACTATGTTATGTCAGACTCTAGCATCGGCAGTTCTTACTATCGCCACTTGAAGGAAAATGGTGTGAAAGTGAGCATCTCTCTCTACTAATGCAATGTGGAGAAGAATTTATGCAAAACACATTTCTCAAACTGCAGTAAATCTGCTGGGATTGCATGTGTCTGATTGCATTCAGACCGGAAGGTCTCCACCTTAAAAGCTCCACAAACAGCCTTGTTTGGAAGCAAAGTGAGCTGGAAGGAAGGTAGAAGGAGGGAGAATGGGGGTGGAAAACAGTTGGCACTGAACCGAAAAAGACAAGCAACTATGCAATGGAAAATAACCTCTGCAGCTGGCTTTCTGTTAGACCAGCAGCTAAAACAACCTGCAGCTTCATGTGGAGACACGTCTTACTCTCATACCCCAGTAAGGGCCTCTCTATATCTAGAGCAGGTAACAGGATTGAAAATTTAGCGGCACATTTAATTACCTGAAGGAGCAGGCAGGTTGATTCCTTTGACGATGTGAAGGACCATGTCACTGTTTGAGAGATGGGGAAAAATCCTGGAATAAAGCAAATATCAACATTAAATTGTATCGGTGCATCAGTCATGCTCCACATTAAGAAGCGACTGTATAATGTGGGCAGACACTCCAGTATGGTAACGCTGCCATTGGAGAAGAAATGGTAAACTGACACACTGACTGCCTCTCCCAGAAGCTCAGGCAGACAACAAAGATTCCATGACTTTAAACATAGGGAATAATCACAGGGACTCATGGCCAACATTTCCACCTCAAATCAGCAAAACGAATAAAAAAAAAATTGACTCCTCCGTTATTTAAAGTGGGCTGCATGCAAAGAATAATAGCCAATGTTAGCAACTACTGCAATCCAGAAAATAAAATTCTTCAGTGCCGCATTTAATTGTTGAATCTATAGATTAAAAACATTAGATTTATATTTTACAGTAACTAAAACACAAACATGAGTATTTCTAATGCCACACGTGTGTTCTTCAACATTAAGATTTCAAATATACAGCTGACCTAAATCCATCCTCTGCACTCTTAAGTTCCAGCATGATGCTTACGCTACACAAGTATGTAACTGTATCCTTCTTACAAAGACTACACGGCACTGGGAAGAAGGGATGGTTGGGGCTAGATTTAAGGAATCAAAATGGGGAGGGGGGGAAGAAAGGACTTGTAACGATGCATCACTTAATCAAATGGCTGAGAAACAATTCAAGACACTCAAACTGCTGTCACTGCTGAAAGCAAATTCAGCACCAGCAGCAAGGGATAAATAAGGGAGGAATATTGGTCAGGGTACCAGGAGAATTGCTCCTCTTTATATAGTATTGGCTGATAGTTAGCATCCTCCTAAACCACAGAGAAACAACGGTTTGACAACATATTCAAAATACAAACTCTTTACTGACTGCATCCATGTCAGGTTGAGTCAGATTACTTATCCAAGTTCTGAAGTACGATTCATTTGTCTAACTTAGTTTAGAATGGCTAAGCCACCATCACTCAGATAATGTAATTTTATGAAGCTGTTAAGCATTGCAAGCAAATACTACTCAAAGGTGTCCTACAACGGTTTTTTAAAACTTTATATGAAAGCAAAACTTAAATGATTGCCATAGCTGAGCCAAACTAATGTACATCTCTATAGCTTATACTCACTTTACTACTTGAAAGGTTCTCTCCTCATAATGATACTTAGGTAGAGGATAGCCTTGGGCATGTGCCTGCTTCAGAATCTCGATGTTCTTTTTGCAATCCTCCGCCATTTTTTCAAATCTTAAAACACAAGCACGTGCACATACGATGAAAATTATTAAAACGGAATTAAATCTTTTGACATAAACAATGCTGTTTATTGCTTATTTACTACAAGGAACCATAACTCACTCTTATACAACTTTTAAGTTACTTAAATCAGTAAAGTTTCAGTTTGCTTCTGCCTGTCTGCCGTGGCTTCGAAGAGTCAACATTTCAGCCCCAACACTAATCACAGACAAGGGCAATATATTTTAGATAAAAATTTCAGCATCACATGGACAGCGTTTGACAAAAATGTGAAAAGATGAAGCAGCGACAGTTTGGAATGACACCGATGAAAACAAAGTAAATCATCAAGACTGCTTAACCTTCTGCTAAATATTCAAAAGATGCAAGGCTTAATTTACTTGATTCATTCCTTATACCTTTATATCAAAAATGACCTGTGAAATTTAGGTGAACAATCTTAAATGATCCAACCACGACTGCTTCTGAAAACCAGGAATATTCAATTCCAGAAATCAAGCATGAAATCACAAATTCTCCAGCTGAAGTGCACTGTATCCAGGATCTAATTTCTCATTTGTTAGACATTCTGAATAAGCTGCAATGTTGAAAATGTGAAAATACTGCAGTAACACACTGAGAAATGAAAAGCAAGGAGCCAAAAGATAACAGTACTGTTAAACAAAACAAAAACTGATCTAGCTTGTCAAGAAGAGTCCAGATTCTTTAAGTTTTGGCAATTCGATCAACTTATCGCAGGTGAAAGTGCAAAACAAAGGAAATCTCACTATTTTTGGGAAATGGAAAAAAGTTAAATCTAGGCAGCCAGGGTTTCAATTCCTGACCCAGCCCAATAGCCGTTCACCTGACAGCAGATAGTGGTGTTGTTTTCCCATCCCTGGACAAGGATACAAGCTGGCACGCTTAGAAAAAGAAGTTTGCCCATTGTTCACAGCTTCATTGGAACTGCCATTTTAATGGATAGCTTTTCATCTCACTCCAGATGACCGAAGATGTTCCACCTCGCATGGTCAAAGATTTAAATCAGTACTCACTTGGTGGTCTCTGACACGCTTCCAAGATGTGTGTATTGCTTGGAGTACTCCATACATGTCTATGAAAAGATAGACAATACAAGACCATTTATAAGCTAGATACTTCCATCTTCAGTAAACACGTTTCTAATTGTACTTAGAATGAGTATAATTGTAGCAGGCTATATTTCTGAAAGAGGCACAAAATTTCTGCAAGCCACAAGGCAATGTCTGAACTGGCTCCAAATATTTCAATAAATTAGCACAAAACTTTCTTCGTTTGTGATAATGTGGCTTCAACACTCTTGTACATCGCTGTTATAATGCATGGTCGCAGGATAAGGTCTCTGAAAGTTTGTTCTGGCTACAACTACCAGATAAGTTAGCTCCAATGCTGATGTAGAAACATTAAAATTTGTTCAAATGCTTAAGAGTTAGTACAGCACGGAAACAGATCCTCCGGTCCAACTCGTCTATGCCAACCAAGTTTTGAACTAAACTAGTCCCACTTCCCTGCATTTGGCCCATATCCATCTAAACCATTCCTATTGATATACCTATCCAATTGTCTTCTAAATGTTGTAACTGTACCTGCATCCACCACATCCTCTGGCAACTCACTTTACACAGGAAGTTTAAATAAAGTTTACATTTATTGAACCGATACCAAATATCAACGCAAAAATTTTTCTTACCACACCTCCCCCACAATTATTAAATCACATCCATCACTTCTACTAAATCTACTGATCATAGCATGAGGCACACAGTCTGGTCACTTGCTTCTCTTCCTCATAGCAACAAGGTGATTTGGTCAGTTTTGCACAGACATGCTTTGTTTTACCTTTTTATCCCTCCCTTTCCTTCTCCTCAAAACTTTTCACAGGCTCTGGTTCCCATTCACGTCAGGTACCTTCTACTCCCTGACCCAGGTATTCACATGGCCATTGCCAAATTACTTAATCATGGGGGTGTGGGATGTGAAGCAGCACAGCTCTGGCCACACTGTCCTCTCAAACTGCTAGCCAGCACTGGTTTCTGGGAGATCTGGTCTGGTCTGGTCTTTCCTCAACCTCACGGGTGCAGAGCACTGGGATAAAGTGCAGCATCAATTAGTGTAGTGGATGAGATCACCTTTCCCTGACCTCTTTAATACCTTGTGAACTTCCAACCAGAACATTCCTTAACCGTCAAAATTTCAGAGAATGGAACGCTAATTTCTTTAATTTCTCATTGTAGCTCAATCCTTGAAATCTATACTGAACATTCCAAAATTACAAAATACTAGAGTTTCACTGAGTCTGCATGTTAATCTTGACATTTCCTAGGAACTGACAGTCTAATACAACTAATATGACAAGGAACAAAATCCTGAATATGGGGAGAATAAAAGCCCTGAAATTTAGAGAAATTAAAATGGGTGCAAAGTGAACTTCATGTCAGAAACCTTGTTCACAAAGTCACTTAGAATTTGCTTAAATAACACAACAGCTACTTCTTTTATGATCATAAAATTTCAAAACAACTGGAAATGCTGAACGCAGCTTTTGCTCCAACTCTATGTTACTAAGAATGTGTGAATTTACCTCATATTGCTGTTTCAACACTTCCATTAGCTGATGGTATTGCTGTGCAGTTTTCTGGGGTACGTGTACTCCTCGATTCTGCACTAGCACAAAGTCCTCTTCATTTTCCGGGGGCGCAGGCACCTACAAATTAATGAAAGTCATGTGTCATTTGCTTTTCAAATGGTTTGCCATCAGCCTAGCAGATGTAGTAAGCATATGCGCCAATCTGGCACTATGAATCACCACCTATCCTCTCTATCTCAACGTCAGCATGGGCATTGTTAGCAGATGCATTTATATGACACTGAAGTCTGGCTACCACTAGAAACATTTGACGAGCTAACCAACTTACTTGACACTTGCTTGGTCTCAACAGCATGAGGTGTTGGTCAGCAGCATAAAGTTCCACATTTCTGAATTTATAAACCAAAGGCAGAGTGGCTGTGCATTAAATGTCCACTGATTCATGCTGTTAGCGTATTTGCATGAGAATTTGGATTTGAAGCCTCCACGTTGAATAAGCCTACTTATACGTCATGTAACCCCTTTATAAGGGCAATCTTTGACTCGAGAAGACAATCAAGTCAATCACAGGCTTGTTCTTCTTCTCAAAGATGTCATCACCTGCCTAGCTCCATACCCAATTCACCAAAGCTTCCTGTCTGGTTAATTTCAGCTCATCACACGCTCTTCTTTCAAAGACTCTATCTTGGCCAAATCACAATAGCAACTTTTGTGACTGTTCTCTATTGTTCCTCTGCCCTCCTGTTTTCTCTCTCCATCTGTCAATGTTTTGCGATTTCCCCAGTGTGGTTCCATTCGAAGCTCAAGGCAACCAGCACATCAATAACAATGCCTCTTCGCTGGCCCATCTACATTCCGTATGCTTCTGGAGTCCCTCAGGGACATACCTTTTGGCCCCTTCACTTTGTCTTATCAAGATTACTTCCAAGTGGCACCATGCACAAACCGAGGATTGGTTTCTCTCAGTATGCCAAGGAGACTGAGCTCTATGTATCTATCATCCTGTCAACTTCTTGTATGATTGGGTTCCCTGTCTAAACACTGAATCAAAATCTTCTCCAACTGACCGTCAGAAAGACAACACATTTCTTTCAGCGATAACAAGGCGTGGGGCTGGATGAACACAGCAGGCCAAGCAGCATCATAGGAGCAGGAAAACTTGACGTTTCGGGCCTAGACCCTTCTTCATTTCATTTCTGTTGAAGGGTCTAGGCCCGAAACGTCAAGTTTT
>JAHRHZ010000086.1:6516759-6527481 GCA_024137785.1 Ginglymostoma cirratum | reverse complement strand
AAAAAAAAAAGAAGGAAAACAACTGCAAATACAGAAAACAAAGGGGCTAGAAAGACTTGGCAGGTCTGGCAGCATCTGTGCAGAAAAGAAAAACAGAGTTAACCGGAGTTTCTCCAGCACTTGCTGTGATTTTTATTTCAGATGTCCATTATCCACACCGCAGTATTTTGCTTTTGATGAACTGCATTTGTGCAGTGCCTTTAATTATCTAAAGATACAAATGAGAATGACAGTAAATTCAGTGCCTCTGAAGGTGTTTTGCTCACAGAAAACAGACTAGCTGATTTGCACTTAGCAAGGTCCACCAATGTGATAATGAACAGTAATATTTAGTGATGTTGATTGAGATAAATATCGATCGAGACACAAACATTTATAAGAATGCTGCGACTGAAGCCTTTTTCCACTCTTCCACACCTTCCTAAATCTTTACTCCTCCTCTCCAAGTTTAAGGTTTGGCAAGGACCCAACATGTTGGTGAGGCACAGTCCATAACTTTACCATTCTTATTTCCTTTTCATGCCTCTCTCCGCCCGCCACCAAGTGTTTTGTAATTGGTTTCATTTTTATAAATGCCCCAGAACAAGCTGTTGTGGTGGCTGTTGAACGGTTTAGACTCAATGTCAGTGATAATTCAAACAGGGTATTGAAGGGCAAACACAATCACTGGAATTGTAGCTTGGCAAGGGGGAACAAAAAATTCATTAATTACTAAACAAAAAGGGAAAAATCTGCTGAAAATCAAGAGCGTTTGAGTTCCCAATTCATTTCCAACTCCAAAGTAGTCTAAAATGACAGTGCAAGACATCAAGTTACATTAAAAGGTTCATTTTTGGAGATAACACACTTATTTGCATTTCAGCAAATATCAGCTTTCTTGTAAAACCCTTCATTCATGTCTCCAGTGCTTCGTGGTTGAGAATGTAGCAGGAATAATTGTTTTTAAAAAGAGATGATTCAGCAGAACAGGATGTTTATTATCTGATCAAACAAAGGTCACAGCATTTGCTGTGATATTGAAGATACTGAGCTGGGCATTGTTTTGTCAGGACGCAGCTCTGCCAAAGCTACATCAGCCATGATTCAGTGAGGCAAACCCTGCCCTCAGAGTTAGGATGTTGCGAGCTCAAAATCCACTCCAGACATTTGAACGTAGTCCAGGCCGATACCCAGCACAGCAGATGAGGAGCACTACCCTGTTGGAAGTATTGTCTTTGAAGCAAGATTTGAAATCAAGGCCCCCTTGCTCTTTCAGGTAGCACGAAAAGATTCAACGGCACTATTTCAAAAGAAAAGGGATGATGGTACTATTGTCCCCTAATCAACACCACATTTAAAACAAAAAAGTGAATTGCTGTCCGAGAGAGAACTTGCTGTGTGCAAATCAGTTCAGACATTTCCTGCTTTACAACAATATTGACTACATTAAAAACAAAGTGTTTCATTGGCCAGAAAATATTCAAGGGCATCTTGTTGTTATACTGGTATGACATAAAGTGTTCCTTTCAACAGAAAATAAACTGTGCAGTTACACACGGGCACTTAGTCAAAGAGAAAAAAAGGCAATGCACAAAGAAAGTTCTTTTACCTTGGTAATATCTACAGGTAGCCCACCCTTGGCTGCCTCAATCATGGGGTCCAAGCCTTTTGCCTGCCGAAGATATAGTTTTGCTCCTTCAATATCATTCTTCTGCTTTGTACGGAGTGCTGCCTGCATGAATTGTTTCTTCCTGTTCTGCAAGAATTCCAACTGCTGTTGAGCTGCACGTTGGAATAAAGAGATGAAAGAGATTTAACCTTTCAACAATTACAGGTGAAGAATGAGTGGGGGGGGGCGGTCTTGTGGCACAGTGGCAGGGTTCCTACCTGAGCTGTAAGGGTGTAATAAAGAGATGCAAGGGGATTAGCCTAAACAAATTTGACATGTTCCAATGGGCTGTAATTAGAGGCACAGCCTTCTGCCACACTGAATACAGAAACAAGGAGCTACAGTGTTCAACCTTCAGTCTGTGCTTAGTTCCATAAAAACAATCCTAGGTGACAGGCGAGTCTTGCAAATTGGCCTCAGTATGCCTGGGGCAACATAGGGGTGTGGAAGGGGAAAGCGAGCTGGGTCTCTTGAATGTAACTTTAACCATAACATGTGGATATGTGGATCAAACTTGAGTGAGATGCCTTCCTTAATTAAATGTTGGCAGACCTTGGGACTATGTTTACAGGTGAACAATGAGGGGGTCTTGTGACATAGTGGTAGTGTCCCTACCAGAGTCAGATGGTCTGGGTTCACATCTCACCTATTTTAGAGGTGTGCCAAAAAATGTTCAAACTGGCTGATCGTAAAACTCTTCACGTGAAGACTGGCTATTTAGGCAACATACCAAGGGACTGACAGTCCCTCAAATAACACCCACGGGACAAAGTGAGGATATTTTCTCTTCCCTTCAACATTCCAGGAATGGTGTTTAAAACTTTGTGCCACCATTAGTCTGTCAACAGTCATCAAACTGAGCGCTTCAGACAAACGAGTTTAAATTGGTTTGCAGTGTATATTTTAAGCTTTGGATTTGGCTATTCTCCACCTGTTACCTTTGTTGGACATCTGTTTTTTTGCTGGATTCCCAGTATTAGTGGGGGCTGCTGGTGGAGCTCCTGAGGCTGAAGTCCTGGGCCGCAGTTGTGGTGCAGCTCTCTGAGCAGGCGCCTGCTGCAATGGCTTAAAGAAAATAATTGGAGGGAAAACAAATCTTAAAATTACACATGATTTTATCTTTGCAAAACAAATTGACACAGCTCAAATGTTTCATTAAATGCAGGAAATAAATAAAAAGAACAAAAGTAAACTCAATTCTGGATTTTGAGGAGCCTTAAGAATTCATTTAAGTAAAAAAAAAGACAATAAAGATGCAAACTTCAAAAATCAAAAGGATAATAACTTTCCCTTAAACTGATAGGCCAAGCAGATTTTATTGGCTTTTTCTGTTCAGGGGTCTCATTTCAAATCTATATAAAGCTGGATCACATTACTCTGCTGCTTGGTGGAGGCTTTATCAAAATGCAAACAAAGTGCTGGAGAAACTCAGCAGGTCTAGCAGCATCTGTGGAGAAAGAAACAGATTTAACACCGAGTCCAATGCAACTCTTCTTTAGAATGACAAGGGACAAAAACTGAACACAAGAGAAAGATCTCAGTCTTTAACTTACTGAATAGAATCATAGAATCCCTAGAGTGTGGAAACTGACCCCTTGAAGAGCATGCTGCCCAGACCCAGAGCCCTAACCCCAACGAGATCCCATAAATCCCCATTTACCATGGCAAAGCACAAGCCTGGACACTACAGACAATCTAGCATGGCCAATCAACCTAACCCGCACATCTTTGGACTGTGGGAAGAAATCAGGGCACCTGGACGAACTCCACACAGACACAGGGAGAATATGCAAACTCCACACAATCAGTTGTCCAAGCGTGCAATCAAACCCAGGACTCTAGCACTGTGAGACAGCAGTCCTAACCACAGCATCACTGTGTCAACCTATAGGGTGGTATAAGAATACTGTGGCAATATTTATCACATTTTCCTTCTGTTGAAACTGTTCCTTCTTACATCCCTGATTATTCTAAATCCTTTGCCAAGGTGCATACACAACTCTGCTGCCTCTCTCCAACTTTGCACTCTCACGAAAGAGCACATTTTGTTGGCGAGACAAGGCAATTTCTTTGTGAAAGGTCTTGAAGTGTACAGAGAGAATGTACATTGTGCATTACTGCATAACGCATATAGAAAGGAAGCTTTGGGTTCTTTGGAACGGAAACCAGAGCACCTGGAGGAAACCCACACAGACACAGCACTGGTTAACCCAAGTCACATAGCAACTCTAATATGCAACAACACAAGTGAATTACTAATTCTAAATCAGAGGAATTATAGATCATAGCAACTCACGAATGGAATATAAACTGATTTCAAAGAGCAAAACATTTAAAGATACAAAAATGATATGTGGAATGACATCTCTTTCCACACCACTATACAAGGCATACTGACCTCATCATCTTCATTATCATCATCGTTCACTTGCTGACTGGCTAACTTCATTGCACTCTCCAGCACTCCCACAATACTTTGATCCTGTGCACCGATCTCTGCTCCCTGAAGTGGTGGGAAACCTTGTGGGGGATGGGGCATGGATTGAAGAATGAAAACAATAGAAATTTAGCCACCATCTCTGCTATCGTCCCAGCTACCAGACAGGTACCAGCAATCAGGATTGACAGTCATTTTTGTCATCTTTCCATTTGTGACCATGTCATAAAGCTGTCTGTGTGTTGTGAATGTGGACCAGACAACCAAATTTACATCAGAATCTGCCTAATAACATTTAAAAGGAGATAAATTAAGAGATCTATGGGACTTTCAAACAGAATAGAGTAAGAAGATTCTATAGTTTAGAACAATATATTTTGTATATACATGTACAACATGGAAATAGCAATATGGTACCGATATAGATCTTGTATTAACACTCCGAATTTAACTCGGTAGATATGGATAAGATAACGGTGACCTACAGCGCACATCAATTAGCAGAAATAATCAAGATGGATCCTATGGATTCCTCAGCCATTACCTCCCAGACACTAATGACACAGTGGGTCATCAATCTAATCAACTTCACAGGGGATTACAATT
Source organism: Ginglymostoma cirratum (assembly GCA_024137785.1). NCBI lineage: Eukaryota > Metazoa > Chordata > Chondrichthyes > Orectolobiformes > Ginglymostomatidae > Ginglymostoma > Ginglymostoma cirratum. The sequence goes on along the minus strand of JAHRHZ010000086.1, from coordinate 6,522,790 downwards.
CTTTACATTTCCAAACCTGGCCTTTAAGATCCCTCAAAAACCACACCATTTCTGGTCAATTACCCTCATTACATGGGTCTAGGTCCCCATATCCAAACTCACACTCCATTACTGCTTCATTGACAGCTAGCTTCATCGAGTCAGTCTTGTCTCTGGCTTTGTCCTGAGCTCTAATCTTGCTCAGTCACATCAAGCAAATACTGATTGGGAGCTTTTTAACCCTCACTCTATAAGCGGCCCTTAAGTAATAATGCTCAGAGTTCTTCTGAACCTTTCCCTATTAAAGATGGGCATTCTCATTACCAATGCACTATGTTGTGACTGACATGGGCACAAATTTATGCCCGATCACAGAAACACTGTTGCTCGAGTTTCCAAATAACCAGGCAGCGACATTATGGATTTTATAAAGAGTAGGACAGATTTTCCAATAACCTTTCACTGAAAGATGGAGAAGAAAATTTGTATTTTCACTTCTGCATTCACTTTTCCAGTGAACTAACTGCTCTGAGTTGGAGTGTATTGGACTGAGGACAGCAAAGCTGGAGGAGGGAGAACAGAAATAAACAAGTTAAAATCAGTGGTCACCGAGTGACACCATGTGGGTATAATAACTCCCTGCAACACAATGCTGCATTAATTGCCAGAAACACATGAAACAAGAGGATAATGGTGCACATTTCCACCCAGCTTATTTGGTGCACTTGGACAATAATCTCAGTCTGGTGAATTACCCTCTCACTGGATCACTCGAACCAAGGCAGGCAAAATGTAATGGTATTTATATTACAAAACCAATCACAGAAATGGAAGGTATGCAATTCAGTCTATCAGAGATGGTAAACTGCTTTGGATCTCCTGTGTTCAATACTTCTTAATGACAGAAAAACACACAGGAAATTTCAGAAGTTTGCTTCTCCCCACTAACCCCCAGAAAACCTTACTGCCCCAAGTAGTTTTGTCAACATTCTTTATACCAGTGGTCTCATGATGTCCTGTCCAATAGCTTTGCATAATTAGGATAAATTAAAATCTGTTTCTTACCTGGTGGCACTGGCAGTTCACTCAGGTTAACATTCTTTCCTGCTTTATATGCTCGTATGGCATCCTGGTATTGCTGAAAAATCAATAAAAAACAGTTGCCATAGCCTTAGAGGAGAGAATTGTCATGCCGAATTTCTGCTCCTATACCACCAAAGAAATTTTGAATCAGCTATGCATATTTCCTTTGCATCTTAGTTTTCCAATTAATGCAAGCACTGAAATGTTAAAACAGCCCACAAGAGGTGGTGCGGAGAGATACAGGGTGGAAACTGTATTTCTATATTTTCTAATCAACCTGTTCAGAGATATTATGACACACCTCTGGACCAGGTGAGACTTGAACCCAGTCCTTCTGGCTCAAATGCAGAGACATTACCATTGCACCACAAGAGCCCAAATATGTTCAAACACACCTGTGAATGTGTGAGAATAAAAAAGGAAAAAAAAACACATGTATGAACTGACACGGACTTTTTCTGCTTTCAAAAGAATGGATAAAAATGCAAGAGAAGCAGAAAGGAAAAGAATATATAAACTAGAGAGGGTGCCAGACAATACAGAAGGTAAGCATGATTGAGCAAGATGGGGAGATAGATCTCGACTTTGTACCAGTGTGAAACAGTGACAGCAAGTCTGCAAAATGTTTCACGTGTCTCCAGATTTTATTTCTTCTTCTGCTAAATAACAAGCGGGAGAAATACAAAACAGGCCAGTGATTCACACTCACCTGCTTGCCAAATGGGAGGGGGAACCTTAATAGTGACAACACAGGGAGCCACGCAGACTCTTCAAAATCAAAATAGGAATAATATTTTAAATTTGCTAGTCGTTCTAAATGAGTAATTTTTGAAACACATTTACCTTAACTATGCGTTCATGCATCCTTGCTTTCCGGTCATTCTGCGCATTCTTGGCCTGTGCAGCAGCAGACTTGTATTTGTCCATTCTCTGTTGAAGGGCCTCCATGAGATCTTTAGGGGGAGGTGGGATAGCTGCAGACATAAAAAAACCCCGATTAAATCAAAAGGGGTTTATTTCTGTATTTGCAAATTTTGCATCAAGTCACTGGCTCCATAGGCTTAACCACATTTACCAAGAACTTGGAATAAACCCAAAGCTCCACTTAGAACTTTTATTCCCAGGTATGTTGGCTAACAGTGTGGACTGAAAATACAGAGCAACCACTGTCTAAGTCAAGTTAGAATCCATCTTTACAGAGTTAGGACGCGGAGCGTGAGGAACTTATTCTCTCCATCAATAATGGTATTGTACAATGAACCCTGTGAATTCTTTGAATGCACAAAGAATAACTGGAAAGTTTAACTGGGTCTTCCTAGATACAGGAATCTAATAGATTTGCAGAATTAGACAGAAAATTTATGACAAGTTAGATATGAGAATACGAATGAAACAGGAGTAGGGGGTGCCATTCAATATGATCATGGCTGATCATCAAACCTCAAATCATGCCTCACTATCCAAATATGTTTCGATCTTCTTAAAATCCATTGATGTATATATCTGTCTTGTATATACTGGAGAACTGAGCATCCACATCTCTGATATACAGAATTCTAAATATATTCAACCTTCTGACTGAAAGCAATTCTCCTCATCTTCGTTCTAAATGGCCAATCCCCTCTTCCATGACTGAGTCCTGGTTCTGGACTCTCCAACACAGAAGGCAGCCATTTGGCCCACCATCACTCTCAAGTGAGCATTTCCGTTCATGCCATTCTCCTCCCTTCTCCCCATTACCTTGGGCATAGTTCCTTTTCAAACAGCCACCTATTCCCCTTTGAACATCTCGACTGAATTGGCCACCACTACGTGCTCAGACAATGCACTCCAGACCTGAACTGATCACTACGCGAAATAGCTTTTCCTCATTGATTTTCCTACTCTACAAATTACTTATTATTTATTAATTATTTTAAGACTGAGATGAGGAGGAATTTCTTCTCTCAGAGGGTTGAGAAATCCTTGTCACAGAGAGTTGTAGTGGCACAGCACTTGTGCATAAAATAACTGGACTAGGCAAGCATTTATCGCCCTGCCCTAATTGCTGAGGGGGCTGATAGGAATCAGTCACATTGCTGTGGATCTGGAGTCATATACAGGCCAGACCAAGCAGAGATGGCAGTTTCCTGCCCTAAAGATCATCAGTAAACTAGACAGGCTTTTCCAATGATCGACAATGGATTCATAGTCATCATTAGATTCTCAATTATAGATTTTTTTTTTAAAAATTGAATTTGAATTACACCATCTGCTGTAGCGGGATTCCAACCCAGGTCCCCAGAACATGACCTGAGGCCCTGGGATAGCAGTCTAGTGATAATATCACTAGGCTGTCTCCTACCCGCTAAGGCTGAGAGAGATGGAATCTTGATCTGAAGGGGAATCAAGGGTTATAGGGAAAGGGCAAGAAAGTGGACGTGAGAAATGAGGACATGACAGAATATGTAAAAAAAAAGTCCAAACAGAGAAGGAGTTATACTGCGCCTGGTTTTGGGAAATGAGCCTGGTGAGGTGAGCAAAGTTTCAATGGGGGGACATTTCGGGAGTAGTGACCATGATACCAAGAGTTTTAAGATAGTCCTGAGTAGGGATAACAGCAGTTCTTGGGTGCAGGTTTTAAATTGGGGGAAGACAACAATATTCGGCAGGGACTGGAGAATTTTGATCGGAGGTGGGCTGTTTTAGGACGGAATTAGAAGAAAAACGTGGGTAATATGAATCATGAAGACGACATAGGATCAAACCTTCAAAAAGCACCCACCTGATGAAGAAGTCAATGGCTGTGAAGAAGCCGTTGTTGGGACAGACGGAGCAGATGACGGAGGAGGAGGGATTGACAGTTGGTCCTTTGGTAAACGATCTGGGGAGAGAATGTAGACTGAAGTAATCAAATGGAAACAGCCAAGTTAACTCTGCAACTTTGGACCCAGTTTTGCAAGCTCAGAACGAATACAGTTAGTCAAAACTAGTTCCGAGAAGATGGTGTAGAAATCAAAGGCCAGCTGACAGAAACATAAAGCTACACTCATGACACAAATATACATCTGATCTAATGCATACCAAAAGGGGGAGGTAGGCCACTCAATTCCACGGTCTCTCCTCTATCCAGTGCTTCAAGAACAGGGTCAAATTTCTGGTTTGAACAAAAGAAAGAGCTTTTAATGGATACATGTTTAATCAACATTTTCTGGATGGCCTCCAATTGAGAGAAAGTCAAAACAGGGACCATGCTGGAGTGCCAGACTATCATCTCCGTTTCCCATCCTACAAACGCTACCCAAGGACACTGGAATAGGAGACTGCCATTCAACTGGGCCATGTCTGATCTACAATACACACCTCCACCTTCGTCTTTGCTTTGGCTAGCCTGAATACCTTCACCTAATAGAAAAAAAAATCAAGTTTCAGCTTTTCAACTTGCTTTCTTTGGTGAATCATGCTCAAGTCTATAGTTAAGGGACTGATAATACCAGGGGAATGGAACAATTTCCATTTCAGATGCTTGGTGCCAACACAAATGGAAGAGTAACTCTGCTTTTTTTCCCCCCCATTATCTTCACCAGCATCCAATGGCCTCTCAACAAGAGGGACTCATTACTACGTTAGTTGTGCAGTAGTTTTGTGCTTTGGATCAATTTATGGGAAGCTTAATCTCACAAAATATAAGTCATAAGTACCTTTTTCATCATGGGGGAGGCGATGGCCTAGTGGTATTATTGCTGGACTGTTAACCCAGAGACCCAGATAATGTTCTGAGGGCCCAGGTTTGAATCCCACCATGGCAGATGGTGGAATTTGAATTCAATAAACATCTAATGTCTAATGATGACCATGAATCCATTATCGATTGTCGGAAAAACACATCTGGTTCACTAATGTCCTTTAGGGAAGAAAATTGCCATCCTTACCTGGTCTGGCACATATGCAACTCTAGGCCCACAGCAATGTGGTTGACTCTGAACTGCCCCCTGGGCGCTTAGGGGGTGGCAATAAATGCTGCCTAGCCAGCGACACCCTCACCCCATGAATGAATAAATAAAGAAAAAAACCTAACAACTAATCTAGGCTGTTGAACCTAAATAGGTTTGTCTACTGAAGGATGGATCAGCCATTATATCTCAACATGGTAAAAAACTAAATGTCAACAAATTCACAAAACATTTACAACATGCCTGAACTAACACTTTGCATTTTCAAGTCTCCCCACCTCACCATCACACCACCAGCCAGGTTTCTACCATTGAGTTGAATTAGAGGGTTTCCACAGCTTGGCATTAGTCTCACCTTACTTATTCGGTATAGTTTTGTTGCAAGCTCAGTGTCCCCACTGCGTTTGGCTTGAAGTGCTGCCAGTTTGTACTCTCGTTGTCTGCTCATTGCTGTTTCTTTCATACTGGAATTCAACGATACTAAAATCGAGAAATCAAGGCTGCATATAAGCAAGTATTCTTCCAGAAAAACATCCAATAACAGTCGTACCAAGGAGCTACGCGAAGTTACTTGTGTGCCAGTTTTCAGTTAATTGGCTGAGAATTTGAAGATCGCACAGAGCAGCCCAAATTCTTTCCCTTCCTCATGCTGTCTGCTTTTATACCAATGAGGAAATCAGTTCTGGATTCTCTTTAAACTTGTACAGCCTTCAAACTAAAAGGGTCTTTCTTTCCAAGAAGCATCCAGCCAATGACTTACTTTGCCAGTTGTTGCCTTTGCACAAGATTTGTAATGTTACACTGACTGTCATGTAACAATCTTCACAGTATCACTTGATTCAATGGCTCCACAGTTAAAACAAGGCACTGAATAGCAGTAGAGATAAAAGGTACTGCAGATGCTGGAGAATCCGAGATAACAAGTTGTGGGGCTGGATGAACACAGCAGGCCAAGTAGCATCATAGGAGCAGGAAAACTTGACGTTTCGGGCCTAGACCCTTCATCAGATTTCTGATGAAGGGTCTAGGCCCAAAAC
>JAHRHZ010000086.1:6483286-6516359 GCA_024137785.1 Ginglymostoma cirratum | reverse complement strand
TCTGATGAAGGGTCTAGGCCCGAAACGTCAAGCTTTCCTGCTCCTATGATGCTGCTTGGCCTGCTGTGTTCATCCAGCCCCACAACTTGTTATCACTGAATAGCAATAGTCAGGTTGAAGTATACTTTAGAAAGTCCTTGCTATATTTTCTAGGCTTCAAATTATACTTCTCATGTTCATCATCCAGGAGGACTCATATTAGCAATTCCACGTACTCCATAAATCAAAAAGTTTGTTCTTAAATACACAAATCTGCAATTTCCACCACAGAGTCATACAGACTGTACAGAACAGAAACAAACTCTTTAGTCCAACTTGTCAATGCTGACCAGATATCCTAAATTAATTTAGTCCCATTTGGCCCATATCCCTCTAAACCCTTCCTATTCGTATACCCATCCAGATGCCTTCTAAATGTTGTAATTGTACCAGCCTCCACTACTTCCTCTGGCAGCTCATTCCATACATGCACCACCTTCCACGGGAAAAGTTGACCCTTATGTCCCTTTTAAATCTTTCCCCTCTCACTTGAACTTATGCCCTCTAGTTTTGGACACCCCTTCCCCTGGGGAAAAAAAAGACCTTGGCTATTGACCCCGTCCATACCCATGATTTTATAAACCTCTGCAAGGTCACCCCTCAGCCTCCAACAATCCAGGTAAAATAGCCCTAGCCTATTCAGCCTCTCCCTGTAGACCAAACCCTGGCAACATCCTTGTAAATCTTTTCTGCACCCTCTCAAGTTTAACAACATCTTTCCTATTGCAGGGAGGCCAGAATTGAACACAGTATTCCAAAAGTGGCCTAAAATTTTATTTAGACCCAAAGATGATATGTTAATGCATTAAAATAAAAGAAATTCAAGTGCAAAGGGCTAGCATTATGCAGTAGTTTCCTTGATCTTTGCAACAAAGGAACTTCTGCCAATCCCCATGGCTTTTCATTAACATGGATCTTCCTCCTCATGCAAAAGATCAGATACTACAGGTTTCTTGTATTTAGGTCAGTTTGAACAAACGCAAAATTTCTTGGTTAACATTTTCAATGCAACAAGATGCAACATTATACTGTGAATGTTTCATATTGTGCTTTAAAATTATTTTAATTTTCCTCATGGAGACCTGCCTATCTACTTTCAAGTGCACTTTAATAACAATAAGAAAGAGATACATTAAAATGTAGAAGGCTTCAATGATTGCATTTTCTTAAATGTATTGCATCCAATAAGCAGAAAGATTGGCTTGACATTTTCAAATTTCATTTTCAAGCATGGAAGTAACTAAGCAAAGACAGAATAAGATGCAAGTGCCACATTTAAGGATCCCCACATCCCCCGAATAAATAAAAAGTAAAAATATTCCAGTTGATTTCCTCACAAGATGAAACCTCATAGCCAGTGTGTACCCATCAGTCAACATGGCAAGGACAACAGGGAGAACTCTGCTGTTTTGCTTTTAACTTGTGTCCTGGGACATTTTACACATACTGGAGAGGGGACAGAGTTTAATATTTCTTTCAAAAAACAACACCTCCATTAATGCATTGCTCCCTGAGCTGCAGAGAGCCAGCCTGGATTTTTACAAAATCTGATAATAGGTTTGAACTTTCAGCCTGTTGACGGAAAGGCACACAAAGTCAAATCTGTCAGTTTAAAGGGGGGAGAAAAAGCACCCTCCAGAGATTGCAAATTTGCAGCCTACAAATGCCATTCTGATCCTACCTGCTCTGTTATCTGACACTGGGGTAGCTGCCTCCATTTTGACAGGCACTGGCACTTCCGCATGCATGTTTGGTCTTTTGACTGAAGGAGGCGGTGCAACCTCAGATACGGACATCTTTGGTTTGGGTAGTAAAGGAGGGGGTGCGGGCCGTGCTGCTGGCACTGGATGTACGCCGGGCACAGTCAAGTCAATTAAGACAGATCGGTCTTCTGTTAACGGTGCTGATGTCTCGGGGGCAAGCTGGGTTTTTGTGGCATTACTACTTTTCCCAGAAGCCACGGGGGGTGGAATGTCCTCTTCATTAATCTGCTTTCCCTTCTTCACCGACGTAAGCATGGATTGTAAAGTCTGAAGAAGAATATCAGAGTAAAAAAAGTTATTAGGGAAATGAAAAGAAATACAGTTTTATGATCATAAGCATAGAGGATCAAAATCTTTGAATGTCAATTTCAAGGCAGTAAAAGTTTAACAAACTAGCAAGAGTGGAAGGGTAGTACCCGACTTCTGAACTGGAGGGCATAATCTAGGCTGGCTTTTCAATACAGTGGCAAAAAGGAGAATGCATTCAATGTTCAAGTAGAATCACACCACATAGTATGTGTATTCAATTTGTTGACCCAAGAGGCAATTGTTTATGCATTGGTCAACAGCGCCTGCATCATTTGAAAGACTAAAGAACTCCAGTGTACATTTCTTGGGGTCCAACACCTGCAATCACAGTCACATCCAGAATTCCTAATAGCAAGGAGCAATTACAAATATGATGAGCCAAATGACTTCTAATTATACTGGATACTCAGACAGAGCTAACTCAGCAAAAATCAGAGCCACTTAAACAGTTCCTCAGCCAGCAGACTCATTAAAGACGCAAGAATTTTTTTCAACCTTAAGGCCACGTTCATATCTCCGAATTTTGGAACTCTCCCCAGACTGTTTGGCATTGTCGATCGCAGATCTGTACATGTCAATCCTCTCCACTAGAGTGCCTTCCAGTCCACCAGTAACTACAGGCATCGGAATGGACTACAGATAAAAACAAATTTTGTTAGTGTCAAGTTTCAAACTGAATACTATCTACAAAAAAGAACTCTGTGGATTTAAATGGCAAGTTAATTTTACATCCCTAAGTGAAGCAACTATGCAGTTACGCTTAAATTTGCCATGATTAGTTACAGTACTAGCAGATTCTTGAAGATACTAAACTAACTGAAGTGGTGGCAGTGGCTTAGTGGCAACGCCACTAGACCAGCAAACAAAGACCTCAGGCTAATGTTTTAGGTACAGGTGTTTGAATCACACCAAAGAAGGTGATGAAATTTGAATTAAGTGAAGAAATTTGTCATTAAAAAGCTTAAGTAGTAGCAACCATGTAAGTTCTGTTAACTGCTGTAAAAACCCATCCAGTTCACTAAAGTTCTTGACGGAAGGAAATCTGTCATCCTTGCCTTATCTGGCCTAAGGTGACTCCAGACCCACAGGGCATTGGTTCTTAACTGCTCTCTGGTCAATTAGAAATGGACAATAAATGCTGGTCTAGCCATGAGCAAAGTTCTGGAAAGTTGATGTTCTGTTGACTGAAATGTTTGGCCATATCAGATACTGGACAAGGATTCTATTAAAAAAAAATTAGCCCCGGAGCATCGTTCTGAATTCAGACACAATTTCTGGGATGAATATGTCTCTGACAGGAGGTAACAATCCCAAGTACCTAGAGTCCAAGTACTTTTCATTTGACTTCGTGGGTACCCCCAAAATTAAATCAGATATCAAACTTGGCACCGTGCTCATCAATTAAGCCATTTCTCAACAAAAGGGAAAAACAGCCTGCTAAACAGACGTCACTTTGAACAATGAAGAGAAGTCTATCAATTGGACATTATGCATTCCAATTAAGACAGTGTTTACTACGGGATTGGAGCAGTCCTGGACTTGAAAAACTATTGAGTTCTGAGGGAGAGTCACTGAACCGAAATATTAACTCTGATTTCTCTCCACAGACCTGCTGAGCTTTTCCAGTGATCTCTGTTGAAAATCTATTGGTTTCTTCTCTTAAAAATTGAAACATCATTGAAGTTAAGTACTGAAATGAATGTTGTTCGGCCCAGCAATTCCCTACTCCTCCCTCAAATCTTCTGAAACTTTTAGTCAAGTAGATATCTAATTTCTTCAATAATGAATACTGCCATTTGAGAAGTATGACGGATCTGCACTGCAATACGTTCCTTTTCCCAATGACTCATCAGGCAAAACAAAACTGCTCTTGCCTTTCCTTTAGAGTTTGAACTAATCTAAACACAGCTCTGTGTACTCCACTCTCAAATATCACAGTCTTACACAGACTATTAAATAAATGCTCTCAATCAAGAGAGACTTCAGTCTCTTCTTAAAAACATCTCGCCAACAATAACTGGAGGTAAACCTTGGGGATTGGCAGCCCGTGAGGAGACTGCATCATTTTTTAAGAAGGAGAGAAACAAGGTAAACAAAATACACCAATTACACTGCCAACGACAGAATTAACAGCAAGAAATGAACACAATTTATTTTTCTTAAGTGAGCAGGGGCATGAGACCATAAACCTACCTGTGGAATAGAGTCAGACGTGAGCTTACTTTCCACGGGGGATGGCACATTCTTATTCTGTCTATCATCCTCAAGCACCTCATTCAGTTCAGCCTAGAAAAGCAAAACCTTAAATCAAAACAATATCAAAATATCATACTCTAATCATAAGACAAACACCCTAACCGCACATTACAGAATGACCAGTGCAAAGGACTTTTAATATTGAGAGGAAGAATTCGGAGAATAGAGCTTGTAAAGCAAAAAGGTTTCACTCTGGTGGAGGAAAGAAAAAAAAGAGGGACAAAGAGGAGATTGGCTGGATGTAGGGCATGGTTTGTATCTATGTAGGAAAGTGCCTTTAAGTGCTTCTGAATTATAGTCACTATTGCAACGTGGCAAACATGGCAGTCAAGCTAAACACAGCACGATACCACAAAAGCACTGTGCTAATTACAGATAATCCATTCGAGAGATTTAGTTTGAAAAACAAAGATTGGTCAGCAGTTTGGTCCTTCTCCAAACGATGACATGGGACCTTTACTCTCCTTCAGAGGGGTTCTTATTTTAACATTTCAAAGAAGGCACTGAAAAGAACAGCACACCCTCAGTATTACAACGGAGTGCCAGTCCAGATTGGGTACTCAAATCTCAGCAGTGGGGCCTGAATTTGTAGTCTTCTGGCTCTGCAGTGAGAATAGCATCACAAATTCAAGGCCGTTGGGCTGACAGCAATCGCGCTCTTGACTGTGCATCAGTAATACCTGGAACAACAACATGCTTGGGACAAACAGAAAGACAATAACAGTAGATGGAAGTAAACCAAGTGCTTACTGAAGGAGCAAAATAACAAGCAGTTATTGGGACAACAAGCAACAGAATAAATAGTTTTGCAGTAGATTGGAAATGGGCACCAAAATGGTGTCTCCTTTCAGGTGTAAAGCTATTGGCAAATCAATGCTGGTTCTTCCACCTCGTCTGATTTCCACCTGCATTCACTAATGGTTCTGTACCAAGAGTTACACAAGGAAGACCTCTCAATTGAAATGGTTGCAACTCTTCATTATAAAGATGTTTGGCAGCAATATGCACAAATCAAAATGCTAATAAAAAGCCTCACCGTAAATACAAGTAAATATTAAAAACAATCTTAGCTGTGTAAAGTATGGTAGCTACTGGATCCAACTGCAAGTAGGGCTGTAAAGCAACATTTAAGCTGCTTCATGACTTAATACAAAAATATTGTTTCACATATTGAGCAGGTCACACTAGTAAGGTATCAGGTTTAACTTGCGAAAGCTTCTATACATAATTGTGAAATCAGATACACACCATTTAAATGCTGAATACACAACGGGTTCAACAAATTTTCCAAACCACAGATAACATCATTACAATATAAAGTAACCACAACAGCGGCACTGCAATCTCGTATACTCCGTATTTCAGAAGATTTAAGGATCCGAAGCTAGACTGTGGGTATCTATTAGCTTCTATGTTAGGAATGGAAACAAGAAATTCACCAAAGATCCTCAGACAGCACCACAAAAATTAGACAAACCCACAACCACTTCCATCTAGAAGGACAAGGGAAGTAGATATAGGGAAACACCACCATCTTCAAGTTCCCCTCCAAGCCACTCACCATCTTGTCTTGGAATTATATCACCATTTCTTCACGGTTGTTGGGTCCAAATCCTGGAATTCCCTCCCTAATGGCATTGTGGATCAACCCACAGCAGGTGGGCTGCAGCGGTTCAAGAAGGCAGCTCACCTCCACTTTCTCAAGGGTGACTAGGGTTGTGCAAGAAATGCTGGCCAGCCAGCGACACCCACATCCCATAAAATGAATAATTTTTTAAAAAGTGACATGATTGTAATGAGGTCAGCCAGATAGACTTCATAGAATGAGTTCCCTGATTGGACCAGATTAACAGCCCCAATCAGGGAGCCCTGGCTGACAGATAAAGAGAGTCAGACATTAAGAAACTCGGAACTAATTCTGAGGGAGCTGGACCAGGATCAAGGACTTTCCACGTGTAAATAAAGGGCGATTTGGTGACAGGATCCCTGCCTCTGTGGAGTTATTTCAAATGGGATACCACTGCTACAGCAAGCACTTCTCAAAATTATGGCTGCTATCTGAAGAATCAGTGATAGTGTTGAGTAGTATTGGTGCTCAGGTCATAAAACTCCATGATTCTCTCAATTAGTCACCAAGCTAAAGACATTGAAATCAACGAATATTTTAAAAAGGTTTTTCAAAGCTACTTACCATCAAGTCTGCATCATCATCCACATCATCATCATCATCAGCTTCTTCATCAAGGTCCTTCATGCACAGAGCAGCCATTCTTTCAATATCTTCCATTGGGAGTGGGACTACAGAAACAGAAGGCTTGTCAGGACTACACTTTTTGTTTTGACTAATCTTGAGTGGCTTTTCCACTACCCACTCAAGAATCAGGATGGGATGACATTACTTTGAACTCACTCCTTGCACTTCTAGGATCAGGGTTCAAATCTAGCTAGGTGCATAGAAATTTTAGCCTGTCACTGCCAAAAAAAAATATAAATTTGGAGTAGTTTTAACTGAATTCCTAAGAGGAAATGCTAAGAGGAAATTCCAAGTGCGAACTACTCATAATTCCACACACATTGTCTCTCTCTCCTGGCCTCTGAAAAAGATTTGGTCATCTGTCGTACTATTTACTTGTGACTTTGCATCAAATATTGTTTGGTAATAATCCATTGAAGATACCTTGACATGAACTGCAACAAAGAAGACAATTCATAAATGCAGGTTACTGCTTTTTAAATTGGCAATGTTTCAATGGCTGCTGAGGGAAAAGGAAAACTACACAGGTGCATTTAACAAGTTTGACTTAAAAAAGTATTGACAGAAGCCCCTCAATTTTTTCAACAGACAGATCCGTTGGGGACAAAAGGAACTCCCTAGTGAGTGGCATCAGTACTATTCCCTGTGAAAGCTCCAGGGGTATAGTTGAGCAGTCCAGCAAAACCATGGCCTTGCTATTCCATTATAAAAGCCTCCTCATCAGTTGAGCATTCGTATGCTATTCACATAAGGTCGGCTGAAATAGGATTCATAAAAATAAAAGGGCGGCCATTCAGGCCCTCGAGCCTGCACTGCCATTTAGATCATGGCAGATCTGACCGCAACTTCAAATCCACATTGTCACCCACCCCTGGTAACAATGCAACCCTTTAATTAAACAAGAATCTATCGTCCTCTATCCCAAGAATACAGTGGCACTTCCGCCAACTTTTCAGGGGGAACAGTTCCAAGGACTCAAAGAAAAATATCACCTAATTTACGTTTCAAGTGGCTGACACGACCCCCAAGTTTTAGACAGAGACACTTAATTCTATATTATTCCATAAAGGAAACATCCTCTCCTCATCTACCCTATGAAGACCCCTAGGATTTTGCATATCATGTATGTCATTTTTTACTCATTTGAACTCTGGCAGGTACAAGCTTTGTTTGTCCAACCATTCATCATAAGACAACAAACCTATTTCAGGTATTAGTCTGGTAAATCTTCTTTGAACTGACTCCAATGCATTTATACCCTTCTTCAAGTAAGATGACCAATACTATGCACAGTACTCCAGACACAGTCTCAACAGTGCCCTGAATAACTGAAGCATAACCTCCCCACATTTTTATTCAATTCCCCTCACGACAAATTATTTGTTCTCTCTATGTTTTAACACTTTGTCAGTCACGCACAAGGACACTCAGATTCCTCCCGCCATTTAAATAATGCTTTCACTGAAATCCTAATAGGGAGAAAAATTCTGCTCAAGGCGATGAATGCCAACTACAAACTGATTTGTGCAAAACAAAAATTTAGGCTTTCTTACTCAAGAACTTGAACATTCTGTCCTAGCTGAGAGGAACCATTCGACAAGATGCAAAATGAAATTATGTGGGGAATAATCATTTGCTTGTGAGTAATTACACAGCTTTGGGTTACTGCTATTTGTGATCCGCAACATTTTAAGTGTAAAGGTATTTCCTCAACCATAAACCCTTATAGCAAAGAATAAACATGAATTCATTTAATACAGGCTTCACACTGCATCAAAATTCAGTTGGTTATCTGGTGATCAGGTCAAGAGAGATGTATTTTCATATTTGAAATTACGATAAGTTTAGTCAGCAAGCAACAGTTTGTCCCAATTCCCAAAAGTTTAAAAGGAATAATGTAAGAGGTCAAGGAACAAGTCGTCTGACCGTCTTCTTAGTTAGGAAGAAGTCTGTTGAGCATAGAGGGTATTCAAAAACAAGAAAATGGAGGTAGATTATATGTAAATGATTGTAAAGAACAAAACTAAGTAGGGATCAATAAATCACTACACATTTGGACAGCCATCCTGAGTATCCAATGGATCTACCATAGGTGAAAACTGTTCAAACCAAGGAATTCTCTGAACAAGGCTAAGGCTCTGATCATTTGAAGGTGAAAAAAACACACTTTTTTTATAAAGCAACATCCATGTCCTGAAGGACTTCACAGCCAATGGGACATTTCAAAGTTCCATTACAATCGCAGTGTGGGAAATGCAGCGACAGATTTGTGCAAAGAAAGATCCCACAAAGACCAATGAGAAGTGACAATTGCAGAGTTGATGGGCAAATTTTGGTCAGAACATTGGAAAAAATTCTTGATCTAATCCAAATAAGTCCGCAGACTGGTAAGTACCAAGTAAAATTTGTTGCAGTTAAGTGGCAAGTACTAACCATCTAAACAAGAGAAAGCTATCTTTTCCCCAAATGTCAACTACACACCATCACCCAATTCCCCTATACTGCATCCGCTGTACCCGTTGTGGCTTCCTCTACATCGGGGAAACCAAGCGGAGGCTTGGGGACCGCTTTGCAGAACACCTGCGCTCAGTTCGCAACAAACAACTGCACCTCCCAGTCGCGAACCATTTCAACTCCCCCTCCCATTCCTCAGACGACATGTCCATCCTGGGCCTCCTGCAATGCCACAGTGATGCCACCCGAAGGCAGCAGGAACAACAAATCATATTCAGCCTGGGAACCCTGCAGCCCAATGGTATCAATGTGGATTTCACAAGCTTCAAAATCTCCCCTCCCCCAACCGCGTCCCGGAACCAGCCCAGCTCATCTCCACCTCCCTAACCTGTTTTTCCTCTCACCTATCCCCTCCTCCCACCTCAAGCCCCACCCCCACCTCCTATCTACTAACATCATCCCGCCCCCTTGACCTGTCCGTCCTCCCTGGACTGACCTATCTCCTCCCTACCCCCCTACCTACACTTACCTTTACTGGCTCCAACCCCACCTCTTCGACTTGTCTGCCTCCTCTCCACCTATCCTCTCCTCTGTCCATCCTCTATCCACCTCCCCCTCTCTCCCTATTTATTTCAGAACCCTCTTCCCCTCCTCCATTTCTGATGAAGGGTCTAGGCCTGAAACGTCAAGTTTTCCTGCTCCTAGGATGCTGCTTGGTCTGCTGTGTTCATCTAGCCCCACACCTTGTTATCCCCTATAGTCGACAGGTTTGGCAGCATCTGTGGAGAGAAAGCACCCCTCTGCTTGGACAGCATACCCTTGATTTGTAACCACCCAAACTTAAAAGCCAAAAATCTTATGAGGACATGATCAGCTCCATATCTCAACATTCTAATTTGGACCTATATTACTGTTCTTTCACTGTGGATGGATCAATATCTTGCAACTTTAACACATTAAAACAGCACTATTGACACAGTTTCAGCAATTCAAATAGAACTCCCGGTGGATGGGGTTTAAAAGTGTACGGAGCTAACTCAACGTATGTCAAATTTATCTGAAATACTTTCATGAAGTTAAACATTATGTAAACACAGGACTCCCTTTCCTATTGTCAGGTGAAACGTTTGTTGATCAGTGTAGATACCTATCCCAAAAACAACTGGGCATTTATTTACTATTTCTAACGTAGTAATATTACCAAATGGGCTTTGTAGGAATTAGCCAAACAAAAAAACCAGGCTACAAAGAGGTTAGAGTAGAGGATCAAAAACATGGCCAAAGAGATAGATTTAAAATCACCTTTAAAAGACAGAGCAAAGTTTAGGGAAGGAACTTGAGAGGTTACAGCCTTGACAGCGGAAAGTAGTCACCAATGAAGCCATTAAAATCAGGCATGCTCAAGAGGCTCGAACTGGAGAAGCACTGATATCTCAGTAGCGTTGTTGGGAATTACAGAAATAGCACGGGGTTGAAAAGTCAAGAGGCTGCTTACTTGGATGCAACATAGGTTAGTGCACACAGCAGTGGTGGATAAATGAGATTGTGTGTGAGCTAGAATATATCCAGCAGAGTTTTGCAACCTGCTGACATTCAAGTTAAGGTTTCTAAATGCTGCCAAGATTCGGTTACAAGTAGATAACTCAACTCTCGGAGGTTACTACTGTCAAAAAAAGGGAAACCGGAGTGAAGATGACAGATTATTTACCTTTTCCTTTTGGTTTTCCTCTGCTAGCTGGTTTTTCTCCCGTAATCTCTGCCAGTTCTGCTTCCAAGTCAGAATCGCTCTCATCACCGTTCATATCCATCATCATACTGTCGTCTGGTGAGCAGTCAACTAGCAACCCAAGCTGTGAAGATAAAAAAAACCACTAAACTCATAGGAAATGTAAAGAATAACAGCATCTCCATGCAAAATTTCTGTGAAATCAGTGTAATTACTGGGCTAATTTACTATATAAATAAAAAAAGGAACAGAAAGGGAAATAAAATCACATTTTCAAATATACATTTCATATGTGGAATTCAATTCATCACCTCAGACATCCTACCGCTAAAATGTTAAGCCCATACGGACCCACGAAAAGGCGTTCAGACTTCATCTGTACATGGTGCAATCACAATATTAAAACCAGTGACAAAAAAAAACAAAGCAAATTTAGGGAAATCACTAGGCAATTCCTAGACTCCAAAGTACTTGATAAAAAGTGAAGATTCCCCCACTACCCATCCCCTTGCTACAATGCTCAAAGAACTCACATTCAAACGCAACGCAGGCACTAACATGAAATACTAAACAAACAAATCTTCTTTCAACAAGTCCCTTTTAAACTGCGCCTTTCCAAATGCTGCCAATCTTCTTGCTGTACCTGCTGGACTGCTTTTACTGGGCCTAAAATGAAGGTCACAATATCGTCGCATACACACATGTTTTGCAGCTGCTTTTCAATGGCTTGCACATGGCCCACTCGTCACAGTATAGATGGAATAGTGAACATACTGTACAGTCTTTTATAAGATGATGTACTGTACTGTAAATAAAGGCAACCTAGTAGCGCATTATGCTGTCCACCCTTAACCAAGTCTTATTGTAACCCCATGAAATCCATAGTTGTATTGGTTAATACTTTCCAAAATGGACAATTGAAAAATGCATGAAGCCAGCATTCTTCAACGGTTAAATGTTTTATAAATGCAGGACTTCATCTCCATTTGTCAGGGTGAAATATCAGTTGATAAGTGCAGAAAGCTGACCCAAAAACAACTGGGCACGCACTTAATATTTCTAACATAACTACCCAATGGGCTTTATAGCAATTTTCCAAAGTGCAACACAAAATAAAACTCAACGTCACCAGATGGCATCACAATTCAATTTACAGAACAAATTCAATTTACAGAACAAAATCAACATACACCTTCTCTGGTCTTGGCCACCATTGATTTGAGAACATGCATCCTAGGTTAACATCACCTGATATCAAATTCATTAAAAATGGGGTAAATCTCAGTTGCTGATATGCTGATTAAGCGCACACACATATTTGACCAGTATGCTATTGGACTAGTAATCCTGAGGAACAAGTTCAAATCCGATCAGGGCAACTGAAATTCAAGTACTTAAATTAATCTGGAATTAATAACTAGTATCAACAGTGGGGACTACAAAACCACTTGTTTGTCAATAAAGCCCATCTGAACCATGAACATCCTTTAAGAGAGGAAATCCAGAGGGTTGCCAGACCCACATTGGTGCTGCTGACTTTTATCTGCTTTATTAAATGGTCTAGAAAGTCACTCTACTGGACATGAGAAGCTAGTTCTTTACCACCTTCCGTGACAGACAAGAATCAGGATTAATTCCGTGAATGAATTTAAAAGAAAAGCAGTGGCATGAACACTGTCCAATTCCACGTTACATAGACATTTTAGATGACAGTAATGCAAGCCAAGAGTCAAGATCTGAAGTCTTGTTCATCTTCACCTTGAAGGATGAACATGTCTATCACATGCAGTCTTTGCCAGGATTCCAGTCAGTACGTAGGTGATTGCCAAGGCAAATTTATACCTGGAAGGTTTTACTGTAACTAGCTCAGGATACCCATACCACAGATGATTGAGTTTTGGATGATCTACTAGCATAAATTCTTCTGTCTTTCAAAAGTGTTGGCGTTTTTCTTAAATTTGGTTTTGTCCAGGTGCAATAATCCTGTGTGAGCTTCTCAGCACTTCGAGTCCAAATCAAAACTCCTAAGTAAAACCTTTAAAACAAACAATCTCGAAGCTCTCAATCATCCGAGTGGTAAAGCAAAGCAAGCTTTCCTCCTCCAAAGACTCTCATCCTTCTATGGCACGGTGCAGAATTGGATCAGTCAGGTAACACTATCAATTATATGGTCAATACACCATTAGCTCTGCCAGTTAACAGAGTCATAGAGCATGGAAATAAACCCTTTAGTCCAGTCATGCCAACCATGATCCCAAACTAAATTGGTCCCACCAGCCTGCGCTTGGCCCACATCCCTCCAAACATGTCTTATTCATGTACTTATCCAAATATACTGTAATGTAATAACAAAAGAAATCTTGAAGTAAGGTCGCAATTTCAGGAGGGCTGCAAGATCCACGTTACTGTCAGTCCATTTTTTTTTTGTTCAATGTTCAATGAAAAGAAAGTGAGAGAGATTGTGGTATAGACATCACAAGTCCTCAAAACCCTTTATAGTCAGAACTTAAATACCGATAATCTGTTTCCTCATGAAACCTACCACAGGATGTCAAACAAGGATAGCTGATAAACCAAAACATTCAACTTAACTGTTGTTACTGCAACCTAAGTATTTAATTTAATGAACAGAATTGTATTTCAACTTAGGGCTACCATAATACGTTATTCAATTTAACCACTAGAAATAGTTTAACCACAAATGATATTTGAGCTTGTACATTCTTGGCCTCTGGGGATGCTGCACAGCTGATCTGTCGAATTAATCTGATAAATTCAAGGGATAAAATCTCACAAGAGTAAGCGTGTATTCTACTGGGCTGTGGTAGCATCATTCCTACACTTCACTGGAAAAAAGTGAGAAATCATACTTAACCAATGCCTGTATGATGAACTTCTCACAGAACACAGTTCTTTATCTTACACAGCACCTACTATCACAGAGTACAGTTACTACCTGAGTTGGGGTTACCAATCCGAGATGGTAGGAGAAA
This sequence comes from Ginglymostoma cirratum, assembly GCA_024137785.1. Classification (NCBI taxonomy): domain Eukaryota; kingdom Metazoa; phylum Chordata; class Chondrichthyes; order Orectolobiformes; family Ginglymostomatidae; genus Ginglymostoma; species Ginglymostoma cirratum. Next base: position 6,502,565 of record JAHRHZ010000086.1, on the reverse strand, counting down.
CAAGTCCAAAAGGAGGGTTAAAGGACAGAATCTAAATTAAACCTACACAAAGTTATATACAAATGGAACCATACAGAAAAGTGACCTGCTATAAAGCTTCCTTTCAAATGTTCTCTTTTTAAAAACAACAATTTACTGAAATCTATAACATTTACAGTTTGTTTATCAGAGACCCAAATAATCAGCCACAGCTTGGTTAGTTGCACCGCTGGATCAGAAGGTCATAGGTTCAAGATCCAGAACAGGACTTGTGCACAAAACCAAGGCACATGCTGCCGCGCAGTACTGAGTGAAGGTGCAGAGGGGTTTCCCAACACTGCCCTAGCCAACACTTATCCCTCAACCAACACTACAAACAGTCCCGCTCGTTCAACAGCGACCATGCTTCAAAAAGCACTCCATTCACTGGCTAAACAGAAGACCTGGTGGCTTAAGAAAGCATGATGTGAATACAGGTTGCTCTTCTGCTTTCCTTAAAAACAACGAATTGGCAAATCACCAATTGTTGTATATGGGATTTGCACAAATTTGCACTCTTTCCCATTACAACATGACAACACTTCAAAAATCTGAAAAATGCTGAGGTATCCAGCAGTGGTGAAAGACGCAATGAAAACGCAAATCTTTCTTACTGTCACCTCTGCAGCTGCCCATGAGTTTCTGGCAGTGTGATCAGGCCAATATTTAGCCCTCAATCGACACCACACAAAAACCAAACATTTCATACAACAGGATTAGCCATGGGACATGCAGGGTTACAGGGATACGGGTAATGAGGGGATCCGGATAGGATGCTCTTCAGAGGGGTGTTGTGGACTTTAATGGGTTGAATGGCCTGCCTCCACACTGTAGGGATTCTATTCTACGTTGCTCTTTAAAAAAAAATAAAAAACAGCACTCCACTGGACATACAGAATACTTTGGGACACCCAGTGGTTGGAAAAAGCACTGTACGGACGGATGCAGGAGCAAATTACTGCAGATGCTGGAATCCATACTGAAAACTAAAAATTCTGGAAATCATAGTGGGTCTGGCAGCATCCGTAGAGAGCAAGCTAACTTTTTGAGTCTAGATGACTCTTTTCCAGAGCTGACGTGAAGCATGGAGGGAGCAATGTCGGAATGTGAGAATGGCAGAACAGATGCATCCAACTGCCAAACTGGAAAGAACAGATAGTCCCACGGGGTGGGAGAGAGGATATGGTGACAGAAAATGCAACAAGTAAAGCCAAAAGAAAGGGAAGAAATGGGAGTGAGTTCATAAACCGAAGGTGTTAAACTCAATATTGAGTCCAGAATGGATGGATGCAAGTCCAAAAGATGCGTAGGTTAGATGGATTGGCCATGCTGAATTGCCCACAGTGTCCAGGGATGTGTAGGCTAGGTGGGTTAGTCATGGGAACTGCAGGGTTACAGGGACACGTTAGAGAGGGGATTTGAGTGGGTTGCTCTTCGGAGGGGTGCTGTGGACTTGATGGGCCGAATGGCCTACTTCCACACTGAGGGGAGTCTACTCTAAGTTGGTCTTTAAAACAAAAGACAACCACCTGACCACAGGAGACAAAGAACTGCTGATGCTGGAGTCAGAGATAATAGTGTGGAGCTGGAGGAACACAGCAGGCCGGGCAGCATCAGAGGAGCAGGAAAGTTGACGTTTCTTCAGAAAAAGAAGGGTCCCGACCCTAAACATCAGCTTAGGGGTGTCACAGTCGCTCAGTGGTTAGCACTGCTGCCTCTCAGTGCCAGGGACCTGGGTTCAATTTCACCCTCGGGCGACTGTCTGTGTGGAGTTTGCACATTCTCCCCACGTCTGCGTGGGTTTCCTCCTCCAGTCCAAAGATGTACAGGGTAGGGTGGATTGGTCATGGGAAATTGCCCATAGTGTTCAGGGATGTGTACATTAGGTGGATTATAGGGGGAATGGGTCGGGGTAGGATGCTCTGAGGTTCGGTGTGGACTTGTTGGGCCGAAGGGCCTGTTTCCACACTGTGGGGATTTTACGATTCCTGCTCCTCTGATGCTGCCTGACCCGCTGTGCTTCTCCAGCTCCACACTGTGTTACCCCGACCACCTGCCCATTGCCAGACTGCTGTGTGTGGGATCGCGCTTTGCACACTTTAGCCCCGTCCCGGTTCCGTGCCTTGGGAGGCTGCCAAAACGCCCTGCGGCAGGTGGTGAAAGGGCGCTATGGCAATGCAGCACTTCCCAGCAGCCACCTCCCTGTCTCTCACCTGTCGGGCTTTCGCCGCTCCCCGGCCCTTGGGCTCAGCAGGTCTCTTATTCCTGTGCATTTTGTAGGGAAGGAGGGAGGGAGGGAGGGATGGTGGGTGGTGGGGCCTCTCGCCTCCCTCAGAGCCTCATGATTCACGGAGAGGGCGAAGAAATCAAATCCTTGTCCTGCTGTTTATTTAAACCGGGGCCTGGATCAAAGGGCATCACGACTCCGGCCCGATTAACAATCACCCACTTCCAAACACGCCATGGAGACGGAGAGTTGTTATTTCTTTTAAAGCCCCAGTCACTAACTCGGGAGTTTCAGCCGCTTTCGCTTCCCCTCCGACGGCTTTACACCTCAGCGTTCAATAACAAATCGACGGCTCTGCCCGCACTGTCGCGAAGACTCGGAGGGCAAGTGCCCGCGGTGTCGCAAAGATGCAAACCGGCACTCGCCCGCACTGTCGCGAAGAAGCCCCCGCCGACGAACGCGGTCCCTCATTTGCATGCTGGGGGTTGTAGTGCGCATCGATGTGGGCGGTTCCACAGCCGCTACGAGGGGTCAGGACTACAATACCCAGGGGTCGCTGCGCGACGCGCAGGCGTGCTGGCTTTGCCTGAGTCGGCGGGAGAAAGGCTTCCTTCGTGTGAGGAGACAGTTGGGTGGGGACAGTAAACCTGTCACTGGTTAAGAAAAACAGGTAATTAGTCGTAATTTTAATCTTGTCATTCGCACTAAAGAAAATAATTGGAGGAAATGGACTTGTTTTCAAAAAAAAAGAAACCCCTCATGGGTGGGGTCGTCGAAAGATTCGTTGCCTCTTTTATTTCGCCAACACCCCCCCCCCACTATCTGCAACCTCCACTTTTGAGTCCGGAACTCGAGAGGCCTGTGCCCAGGATTCAGACTGACACACCCTCTAGGTTAAACAGAAACACCGAGGGAGTGCTGAAGTGCCATAGGTATACTCCTCTGGGCTGAGAAGTTGACCCTCTCACTAGGGCACCAAAGATACCCCCTAAACCACACCTTTCTTTCGAAGTTTATCCCCTTGGTCAACCCCCCCCCCCCCGAGGCAGAAGGTACATGACCCCCTTGTTCATCACCTTGCCATTTGTGGGATCTTGCTGTGTATGAAAGGGCACTGCCATGTTGCATTAAAAAGCTTGCCAAGAATATAATAGAAACTTATCAAAGTCCCACCAGACCACAGGGCCGCTGTCTCATTAGAGAGAGGTGACTGGTAGCAGTTTGATCTAAGAGTCGCCTCACCTCAGACAAAGGGAAAGGTTGAGAAGGAGAGCCTTCAGCTGTTGGCATCACCTGGCATTGCAAACCAGTCATCCAGCTAGCTGACCCCCCCCTTATGGTAACTGGTCTGGATTTTCCCAGGATTGTCAATCCCAGTCAGATTGCTATTTCACTTTTACCGCCCCTGCAGAAATGCAGAGTGCGCTTTAGATACAACTGCGTCCTCCTGGTGCAGTCTAGTTGGGAAAGACAGACCATGACACCTTTTTCACAGTAGTTGTCCTATTCTGTGATAGCCACTTTGACAGCTGCTGTGAAATGGCAAGCATATAAAAGTAAGTTTGAGGCTCAGATGCCAGCCAGTTAGAATGCTAGATACATACAGTGCCAAGTGCCACATATATTAGGTACCAGAGAACAAAGTGAGAAGGGTACCCAGAAAGTGATTGAGTGTTTAAGGGTAGGTAACTATCTGGCAAGAAATGGGAAAGTGTGTGTCCCAGAGGAAAGGTGGATGTTGGGTCCTGGGGAAGACACCAGGGTACTGGGGAGGGTGGTGTTGGAGTGTTAGCTGGCTGAGTCCAAGGGTAGGGCAGGTCTCAGGGATGTCAGGTCAGCATCCTGGGGTAGAAAGGATCTGGGGTAGGTGTGGTTAGCAGTGCGTGGTGTAATTGGGGGTTAGGGAGGAAGCAAATGAGTAATTGCCCAGGAGATTGACAAGGTATTTCATTGAGTAACTTATCTTGGGTTACCATCAACTGCAGCTGAACCCCCTACATCTTCAGATTTAAAAGAATGCTTTTGGAGGATTCCAAGCGCAGGTGAATCACTTTTCAGAATGTTCAATTTCCCAGGCAATTCCCTCAGAGTCTGCTACATCGGGAATTCCACTGGGTCCTGACATGCTACTCTCATCTGGGCTGCAAAAATGACTGTTGGACCATCGGAAAATCCAAGTCAATGAGTTTTCTCCAATTGCAGCATTCCCTCTTGAGTTACACTAGTTTCATTGTCGTTTTTATTTTTTGTGTGTTTCCTCATTTATTGTCAGATAGAATTGAAGGATCATATTCCTTTAGGAGGCCTGTAGCTATTGAGTATGGGAATAAACATTCAGTATAGATGCATCATTAAAGGCAAGATTCAACTTGATAGTTTAAACATCTGGAAGTCTCTTGTCACTTTTTAAGAAAAGATGGTGTGAAGTAAATTTTGTGATAGAAATGTGTATTTTTAGTATGTTTATTGATGTCTGCTTCAGAATATGAGATTGATACTATAGCAAAATAGGAATAATATTTTCACACTACAATTCCAGCTTTTAAATGATTTGGTAAAATGGAGCTTATTCTGTGTGATTTTGTGGATATGGTACAAGAGCCTGAAATTGAAGTGGAACAATGTAATTATTAGTGAGATAATTATCACAAGATGTTGTGGATGTCAAGTCTCTCTATAATTGCCTTTAGATTATTACTTCCTGATAATTTTTGCTGCAATTACATTATATGGGGAATAGTTGATGGGAGTATAGGGCAACAGTTTCATTGGTAATATTCAGGTGGTGTTGGAATTACGGAGCCTTAACGACTGAAGCCTGAAATGAGAGTATAATCCTGTCTTTCTTATATGGTTTTAGCATTGTTCAAATAGACTATAATTGTTTCCTCCAATTTCATGCAGCTTCATTTATACAGAGTTTTTACCACAGTAAAATATTCTGAGGGGCTTCTCGAGGGGCACATAAAAAAAACTGCTACTTAGCTAGAGAAGAAGGTCTTAGAGCACAGCACCGGAACCTTGGCCAAACAGGTAACGGGGAAGAAAAGCAAAATACTGTGGATTCTAGTAATCTGTAATGAAAAATAAAATGATAGAGCATCTCATCAATCTGGTAGCATCTGTGGAGAGAGGAAACAGAATTATCATTCTGAGTCTATTATGTCTCTTCTTCGAAACGGTAAAGTTTAAGGTCTGTCTTAAAGAAGCGTTCAGAGTCTAGAGAGTTGAATGCACAACTGAGGAAGTTGCAGTTGCACAAGAGATATACAATGGAGAGAGATAAAAGGTACTGCAGATGCTGGAGAATCCGAGATAACAAGCATGGGGCTGGATGAACATAGCAGATCAAGCAGCATCATAGGAGCAGGAAAACTTGACGTTTCGGGCCTAAACCCTTCTTCAGAAATGGGGGAGGGAAAGAGGGTTCTGAAATAAATAGGGAGAGAGGGGGAGGTGGATAGAGGAGAGGATAGGTGGAGAGGAGGCAGACAAGTCGAAGAGGCGGGGATGGAGCCAGTAAAGGTTTGTGTAGGTAGGGGGGTAGGGAGGAGATAGGTCAGTCCAGGGAGGACGGACAGGTCAAGGGGGCGGGATGAGGTTAGTAGATAGGAGATGGGGGTGTGGCTTGAGGTGAGAGGAAAAACAGGTTAGGGAGGTGGAGATGAGCTGGGCTGGTTTTGGGATGCGGTTGGGGGAGGGGAGATTTTGAAGCTTGTGAAATCCACATTGATACCATTGGGCTGCAGGGTTCCCAGGCTGAATATGATTTGCTGTTCCTGCAGCCTTCGGGTGGCATCACTGTGGCATTGCAGGAGGCCAAGGATGGACATGTCATCTGAGGAGTGGGAGGGGGAGTTGAAATGGTTCACGACTGGGAGGTGCAGTTGTTTGTTGCGAACTGAGCGCAGGTGTTCTGCAAAGCGGTCCCCAAGCCTCCGCTTGGTTTCCCCGATGTAGAGGAAGCCACAACGGGTACAGCGGGTGCAGTATACCACATTGGCAGATGTGCAGGTGAACCTCTGCCTGATGTGGAAAGTCTTCTTGGGGCCTGGGATTGGGGTGACGGAGGAGGTGTGGGGGCAGGTGTAGCACTTCCTGCGGTTACAAGGAAAAGTGCCGGGTGTGGTGGGGCTGGAGGGGAGTGTGGAGCGGACAAGGGAGTCGCGGAGGGAGTGGTCCCTCCGGAAGGCAGATAAGGGTGGGGAGGGAAAAATGTCTTTGGTGGTGGGGTCTGATTGCAGATGGCGGAAGTGTCGGAGGATGATGCGTTGGATCCGGAGGTTGGTGGGGTGGTATGTGAGGACGAGGGTCCGCATTTCTGCATTACCATATTTGTCTACCTGCATTGCAGCCAGGACAGTTTCATTTTGCATTGCTGAGATTGATGTGATAATGTGGCCTATGACAAACAAGGCTATGATCACGCATCAGCCCTATTCTCGATTTTCCTTTCTGCAATACCTCACCTAATGTCCAGTGCAGATCATTTTTTGGGGCCACCTCTTGAAGGCTACTTGTTGATTTTTAGGGGCTTCTTGTTGGTTTTTAGGGGTGACTTTTTCATTCTCACTAACTCCTTTATTAGGTGATCCTGTCAACCTTCAGTTCTATGTTGACAAAGCAGAATTAGAAAGATTTATTAATATCCTCATTAATTAAAACAAGTTCATTAAATTTAAAGCCACAACACACAGGTAAAGCATTCATTGTCTAGATACCACAGTGTTTAAATTGACACCAGGCAGCAGGTATCAGTTAACAATATAAACGTCATTTTCAAAATAGCTAAAATATACTGAAATAAAAACAGAAAGTGCTGAAGAACCTAGGCCAGTCTGGCAGCATCTGGGAAGAGAGAAAGAGAATCAAGGTTTCAAGTCCAATGACCCTTCTTTGGGTTCCAAGAATACTTGCTGAATTTCTCCAGCATATTTTTATTTCAGACCTCCAGCATCCACAGTACTTTACTCACTTGACAAATTCTGATGCTGTTTTGTAGTTTTGTGGTTTTGTGGTTTATGATATATGTTAGTCTGCATGATGTATACAACAAGTAGTCTGTTTCTTCTTGAGTTGAATGTTTGAAATTCATTCACAATGAGCCACAAAACGAAGTCAAATAGAATCGCTGGCAACAGTGCATCCCTCCCCGGTGAGCTCAATGCACCCTGTGCTCATTTTGAACAGAAGGTTAGTGAAATGATGTTACCTGCCTGACAGCCACAGGTGCACTGTGCCCGCAGTCACTGTTGCAGACATCAGATCAGCCTTCTTGACACGACCAATACTCGCACATCTCAATTCACATGGACAAGGAGAACCACAACTTTGACTGGGACAACACCAAGATCCTGGGACAGGCTAGGCAGAGACAAGCACGAGAATTCCTGGAAGCATGGCACTCCACAAAACATGCTATTAATAAACACACTGAACTCGACCCCATATACATTCCACTACGAAGGAAAACCGGAAGTGAGGCAATCCATCGCAACGGACCCCAGAGTTTAAAAACCAAGCGGGAAAACACACCGACGCTTCATCGGAGGTTGCACTGAGGATGTTACCAAGCACGGTAACAAAACGTCTGCAAAACAACAAACCAGCTCTGCGAGCCAATCAACCTCAACACCCACAACCCGAGCTACAGGTCTACTCCAAAACCTTAGACTAAACTTATGTCTGAAAGATCTAGATAATAAGGGCACCTACATCAGACTCCTATTTATTGACTTCCACTCTGCCTTCAACACTGTAATTCCAACCAAACTCATCTCCAGACTCAAGAGATCTCGAACTCTGCTTCCCCCCTCTGCAACTGATCTTCAACTTACTGACCTACAGACCTGAATCAATAGGGATAGGTGGCAGCACATTCTCCATGATAATCCTCAACATCGGAGCCCAGCAAAGCTGCGTACTCAGCTTCTTTCTGTACTCCTTATATGCTCGCGACTTGGTGGTCAAATTCAGCTCCAATTCCATTTACATATTTGTTAATGAAGCCACCATAGTGGGTCGGATCTCAAAACAGAATATAGGAATGATATCGAGACCTTAGTGGCATGGTGCAAAGACAACAGTCTCTTCCACCAATGTCATCGAAACAAAGGAACTGATCATCAACTTCAGGAAGTGGAATGGAGGACACACCCCTGTCTGTATCCATGGTACTGAGGTGGAGATGGTTGAGAGCGTCAAGTTCCTAGGAGTAAATATCACCAACAGTCTGTCCTGGTTCATCCACATCGTTGCTACTGTTAAGAAAGCACACCAACATCTCTACTTCCTCAGAAGGCTGAGGAAATTTGGAATGTCCACAATGATTCTTACTGGATTTTACAGATGCACCATTGAAAGCACCCTATCCGCATGCATCACAGCTTGGTATGGCAATTGCTCTGTCCAAGACTGCAGGAATTTACAGAGAGTTGTGAGCACAGCCCAGTTCAACACAAAAACCAGCCTTCCATCCATTGACTCCATCTATATTTTCCGCTGCCTGGGAAAGCAAGCAACGTAATCAAAGACCCCTCCCACTCCGATTACATCTCTTCCACCTTCTTCCATTGGGCAAAAGATGCAAAAGTTTGAAAACGTGTATCAACAGATCCATGAACAGCTTCTTCCCTGCTGTTATCAGACTTATGCACAGACCTCTCATATAGAGTCATGCAGCACAGAAATAAACCCTTTGGCCCAACCTCTCTGTGGCAACCAGACATCTCAATATGACCCAGTCCCATTAGCCAGCATTTGGCCCATTTCCCTCTAAACCCTTCCTGTTTATATACCATCCAGATATCTTCTAAATATTGTAATCGTACCTGCCTCCACCACTTCCTCCAGCAGCTCATTCCATACATGCACCACTGTGTGAAAAAGTTAACCCCCCCTCAGGTCCATTTTAAATTTTCCCCTCTCACCTTAAACCTGTGTCCTCCACCCTAGGAAAAAGACCTTGGGTATTCACCCTATCCATGGCCCTCACGATTTTATAAACCACTATAACATCACCCTTCAATTTCCAACACACCAGGGAAAAAAAGCCTCAGCCTATTCAGCCTCTCCCGATAACTCAAACCCTCCAGTCCCAGTAACATTCTTGTAAATTTTTTCTGCACCCTCTCAAGTTTAACAACATTCTTCCCATAGAAGGGAGACCAGAATTGTACATAATACTCTAAAAGTGGCAGCACCAATGTCCTGTACAGCTGCGACAAGATGTCCCAACTCCTATACTCATTGTTATGACCAATGAAGCAAATGTGCCAAATGCCTTCTTGACCACCCTATCTACCTGCAGCTCCACTTTCAAAGAACGATGCACCTGCACCCCTAAGTCTCTTTGTTTGGCAACACTCCCCAGGGTCCTACCATTGACTGTATAAGTCCCATCCTGGTTTGCATTACCAGAATGCAACACCTCACGTTTATCTAAATTAATTCCCATTAACCACTCCTCGGTACATCTGATCAAGGTCCTGTTGTGTTCTGAGATAATCTTCACTTCCACGACACCACCTATCTTGGTGTCATCTGCAAACTTACTAACCACGCCTCCTATATTCACATCCAAATCATTTATATAAATGACCAAAAGCAGAGGACCCAGTACCAATCCTTGTGGCACACAGGCCTCCAATCCAATTCTCTACCACCACCCTCTGCCTCCTACCTTCAAGCCATTTTTGCATCCAATTGACTAGCTCCCCCTGGATCCAATGTGATTTAACCTTACTAACCAGTCTAGCATGCAGAACCTTGTTGAACACTTTGCTGAAGTCCATATAGACAATGACTACCACTCTGCCTTCTTCAATCCAGCACCTCCTCTTCTGTAATATGAACGTTTTTCAAGATATCACCATTTATTTGCCCCAAAGTTCCCCAGCCTCCATCTCCAATATAAATACTGATGCAAAATATTCATTTAGTATCTCACTCATCTCTTGTGGTTCCACACATAGATGGCCACATTGATCTTGAAGGGGCCCTATTCTCTTCCTAGTTAATATTTTTGCCCTTAATGTACTGATAGAATCTCTTTGGATTCCCCTTAACCCTATTTGCCAAAGCTATCTCATGCCTCCTTTTTTGCCCTCCTGATTTCCCTCTTAAGTATACTCCTATTGCCCTTAGAATCCTTTAGGGATTCATTTGATCCCAACTGTCTATAACTGACATCTGCCTCCTTCATTTTCTTGACTACAGCCTCAATTTCTATAGTGAGCCAGCATTCGCTACACCGACCAGCCTTGCCCTTCACACCAACAGGAACATACTGTTATATTGTAAAGTTGATCTTAATGCTACACTTTCTCTGTAGCTATAACACTATATTCTCCATCTGTTCTATTACTCTGATGTACTCATATAAGGTATGATTTGCTTGGATAGCATGCAAAACAATATTTTTCACTCTATCATGGTATGTGTGAAAATAATAAATTAAACCAAATCACTTTTTACAAGGCTACAACATAACAGATGTACACACCTAGTCTGGGTTTACTGACAGTAGTGTAAATTACACACTATAACCCATTGACTCAAATCCACAGTGATAGAGTGAAGATGAAGCAGACACATTTATACTAAAATGCCATGTTTTGTGATATCATGTGACTATCCTAAAGATACAGTGGCTGTGTGGTATGGAATCTGTGCCATAATGCAAAATTCCCCCACTTTCCCTTTAATGAATGTGAATCTTTTTCTGATAATGTAAAGGGATGCCTATACATAACTGTCTCAGTACATTCAGATAATGCCTTTGTGGACCTATGACACAACCAAATCTAGTTCTTATACAATTGCCACAACTTGGCATTCTATCTTCATTATATGGTGGTCTGTCTGTCATCATGAATGGATGCGTACCATTTTTCATAGATGTGGTATTTAACCTGATAAATGTCACTAGTGTACAAAGGACAGTTGTCAGACATAGTTTGTTGAAATATGCCAAGCACACTGAATGTGGTTTGTCAACAAGCATCACACAAGTAGTATATTTGATTTGTCTCAGAAAAGCAAATTTAGTAAAATAGTCAGTCACCAGAATGTAATCATGTTCCTGGGCGTGGAAAATATCATTTGCAAGCTTGCACCATGGCTTAGAAGGAATCTCGTGGAGGGAGACATTCTCTCAATTTTTGAGGTTAATGGAATTGTGTCACATGACTTGATTCATTAATTGATGTCTTTATTAATACTGGACCAATATATGGATTCATGTACCAAGCTCCTGGTTTATTTTGTGCCCACATGACCTTTGTGTGTACATGGTGTAATATGTGTCAACATAGAGCTTGTATAATTATTGTTTGGTCTTGAAGATTACATTCTTGTTTGCTTGATTTATTGTCACGTGTACCAAAATACAGGGGGTTCTGCTATAACGCGTGTTCCAGCAACGCAAATTGGCTATAACGTGACTGATGAATAGGGGAATGCTATTTCTAAAACGCAAACTTGTGTTGGCTATACCGCGAATCCATCGGTGACCTTATTGTTGATGTTTTGGAAGATGTTTTTAGAAAGTATTGTGAGAAAAAAATTGGATTTCAAGACTCTCCACATTTTGGATAATGTGCCAAGCCTTTCTCCTACCATTGGTGAGCTTTCTGAAAACATCAAAGTGCTATTTCTACCCCCAAACACAACCTGTCTCCTTCAACGCATGGACCAGGGTGCAATAGCAGCTTTTAAAGCTTATTATTTAAGATGCACATTTAAGAGGCTGATTGCAGGCACTGAGGGGGATAAGGACAGTGTTGTTCAATTTTGGAAGAGCTTAACATCGAGGATGCAATTGACATTATCGTGGAAGCCTGGTTGGTAAGGACTGCTTGCATGCAGTTTGGTGAAAGTTTCTCCCAGATTTTTTTCAAGATTTTGAAACCTTTGATCTGTCAGAGGACCTACCAAGAATTAAAGAACATTGTGTTGCTGTTGCAAAGCAAGTTAGATTTGAAGAAGTGGAGAGCAAGAATGTTGAAGAGCTGCTTGAGTCCCACTGTGAGGACCTCCTTACAAGCTGATCGACAGCAACTTGTCACTGAGGGGGAAGTGGAAGCTGGAGATGAAGTCCAGGATGCGGCACCACAGGAGCTTTCCACTTCTGTTCTGTCGTCTATCCTGAAGGGAATTGAGATGCAGCTGCAGCTCTTAGAGGACAGTGATTACAATGCAGAACACAGCAGGGTAGCAGTTTGTGGAATTAGATCTTATTGGCACCCTATGAACAGCTTCTTCATGAAAGAAGAAAAAGGGCAAAGCAGCAAAACTGGATGTCTTTTTTAAGTCAACCCCCAAGAAACAGTCAGAGGACAATGAATCACAGCCATCCACTTCTGTATTGACTATTTTTCGCCCTAACTCAGCAACCACCACTGCACCTGAAGGTGATGATAATGTTGATGATGACTCTCAGCCCCTGCTTTAAAAACGAGCAGCCTCAAAACCTCCTCCCCAATCAAGTCATCTTGACATTTTTCAGGAGAAGGTGTTAAATTTACTTTTATTTCATTATTAGATATGAATTAAACATTTATTCAAACTGTGCTATCCTTTGTGTTAACCTTTTGAGTGATTTTTGAGCAATTTTGAGTGATATTTTTTGGTGGTCTGCCCCTAACCCCTCTTTTCCCACAGGCCCCATTATTTCGACAGCACGATTTTCTGTAATGCAATGTTGCACAGGAACGCAACTATCGCATTATAGCAGAATCCCCGTACAGTGAAAAGCTTTGTTTCATAGCAAACATATTAATTTCGGGACCTGTTGGATGTATTCAGGCCATCCATTGATGATAATGATCTTCAGCTTTTGCAGCTGGTCATTACCTAACATAGCTTGCTAAATTTGCTTTGTTTGGCTGTGATCAAAATGCACAACCAATTTTGCAATCTGCAATATTTGATGTTGCAACTAACAGATTTGTCACATCATGGATCGTAATAATACAGGTCAGTGCGTACCAGTAGACTGATAATAGGAGGTCCTTATGATGTAAAAAGTATTAGGTGTTCATCCCGAGGATCCATATTCACATTTAAGATGGATAGTGCCAATGCCTTGGAAGACAAACCATTGGTAAGCAGTTAGTTTATTTGGAGTGCATAACATTGTGTCAGCTTCCTGAGTACCTGTCATGTGAGATACCTAAAGGAATGATGTTTGCACTTGCAATAGTGTCAGTCTTAGCGTACAGTGCATGTTGTCTATTTTGAATGGAGGTAAAGGTTTCAAATTTTCTGAAGGTGTCCATATGGTATGTTAAGTTGACCACATGTACTGCCTGATACCGGGTTTGCCAGCTGCAACACTGTGGTTACCGCTTGGATTTTGTTGACATGTTTGCTTTCCATTTATGGAACTTTAGAAACTATTTTGGCATTGTTCCTTATTTGGCTGTTCGCATTCTGCTGTGGAGCATGCTGTTGTGTTTTGGGCTGTTGGAGTTTTGACATATTTTATCTCAGTCCCCTCTTGTAGAAGATTACTTCACAAAATGCTAGACATTATCTTGGTGGACGAACCAAACATGTTAGGGAAGATTTGGATGTTGCACTTAGACAAGAGGATGAACCTCTAAAAGGCTGCAATGTTTGTGCCAGAGTTGAGCACTGTAGATGCTGCTGATCTGCTCCATTTGCTTCACACTTCTGTTATTCTAGCAGAGCTTCAATGGTTTGTTTTTTTGGGTTTGTCCAGAAGTGTCTTAGGAAGGATTTGATATATGTAGAGGCAGTGACAAGTCCCATAAGCCTATCACCTTAGCTTCAGCAAAGTCACGTTGTACCTTGTGTCGACATCTGCCTATGAGTTGGTTGATTGCTCCTCCTAACTTGGAGTTATGACATGAGCTCAAGCCTGTGTATCCTGAAACTGACTGAAACTTTAAGTTCATCTTCCAAAATATTATATGATATTACATGATACAAGATGGCGGCAGAGTAGCAGAGCTGCTTTCAGGCTTCTAAGCCCAGTGTCCGTCTTTTAGATCTGGACGATTTTCTTTTGGTTCTGTTTCTTTTATTTCTGCTATTGTCTTTTTAAATGCTGGTTTTGTAACCAAGACAGTGCCAGAGAATGGTGACTTTGTACACTTTTCACTGTACTCCTGTGTTCCTATACTTAAGTGCACGTGGCAATAAAATCTAATTCTGAAATCTTAAAAATGTTGTCAAGATCTTAGGGTCATCGTTAGAGATACCAAAGAATCTATTCTTGTTAGCCCTTCAGTGTCCAAATGGAAAAAAAAAATTGACTGCCTGTTGTTCTTTGACAATTATCTTTTGATTCAGGAAATAAAGATTGAATAACTGAAGTTCGGACAGAATTAAAGAAAAGTATGTTGAAGAAGTGACAATCCATGGTTAGACATTTGGTTCCCTTTCTTTATACTTTTAAAAATGCCAGGAAAGAATCTGTACTGTACTGCAGAGCTTTTTTGTAATTGGCTTCTGTATTTTTTTTTAAATTGTATGTTGCTGCCTGCCTGTAAAGAATTGCAGGCTTGTAGTAGGTTTCTGCCTAGCGGTGACATAGTGTCAAAAAGTGGGTGATGAAATTACATCAGAGATTTCTGAAGAAGGGTCCCAAACCGAAACATCAGCTTTCCTGCTGCTCTGATGCTGCCTGGTCTGCTGTCTTCCTTCAGCTCCACACTGTGTTATCTCTTATTTATGATGAAATTACGTGGACTTTTTAAAGATTTTCATGATTTAGAAAAACAAATGGTGGAACTGGCCAACATCTAGACATGGATAAGTCTTTTTAACATAGAAATCCACCTTTTCGTGATTTTCTTCTCGGAGTGCTTTGGAGCTGTCCTTTCAGAGTCATTTTTAAGTTTCTTTTCAGACAAAAATTAGAGCCAAAGCCTCTCATGTTTGTTTTTCTCCCTTACGAGAGAGAAAGGTAAAGTACTGCTGTGTTTCAGTACAGGTTTGTAACCATCAGTTTTGATTGTATTTGTTAACTTCAATTCTGAACTTGACAGATTGATATAAACCATTAGGAAAAGGGTGTTTTTTGGTTTCATTTCATTTATTATTGTCAGGTATACCTAGGTACAGTGAAAAGTTTTGTTTTGCTTGCAGTACAGACAGCTCATACCATACAAAGTGCATTAGGGTACGGAGCAAGGAATACAATGAGATCAACATTAAATTTAAAACTTGAAAGGTCCATTCAGAAGTCTAATAACAGCTGGGAAGAAGCTGTTCTTGAATCTGTTTGTACTGTTTTATATCTTCTGCCTGCTGGGAGCGGGTGGAAGAGAGTACAACTAGGTGGGAGGGGTCATTCTGGCAAGATAGCAGCAGGGTAAGTTGCTCCATTTGGAGCTGCACTTTGCTCGCTAGATTCCTTTCCTTTCCTTTTTCTCCTCTTCTTCTCTCTCCTCTCTGCAGTAACTCTATCACCCCCCCGCCCTTTTAACTATTTGCCTAAGGAGTCTGGTTGCAACCGGGAACCATGTGGCAGGAGCTGAACGCGTGGGCTGTGTCCTGTGGTGACAGCAGATCAATTGTGGGCCAGAGCGACGGCAGCAGACCAAGACTGGGCCAATTCGGCGGCAATAGCAGGCTGGTGAGGCAGCTGCATTCAGCGGCGAGAGTGGGCCTTTTGTATGGCAGTGGCTTCCTGGTTGTCCTACCGATTGGAGCAGCACCTGCACCATTGTGGAGATGGAACTTGGGACTTTAAGATCTGGACTTGGTTTCTTGTTTACCCTTTGGCTCAGTTAATATCTTTTAATTCTATTTTTTGTAACCAAGTGAGCAGCAGTGAATGGCGACTTTGTGCACTTTTCACTGTACTTATGTATTCCTATACGTAGTACATGCGAGGCAGCGGGAAGTTTAAATGGAGCCAATGGATGTAAGGCTAGGTTGTGTGGTGGACTGGGCTGTGTTCACGACGCTGTAGTTTCTTGCAGTCTTGGGAAGAGCAGTTGCCGAACCACGTCGTGACGCATGCTAATAGAATGTTTTCTATGGTGAATCTGTAAAAATTGGTAAGAGTTGTAACATTACTGTCAATATTTTAGCTTTATTTAAAATCAAATTAATGCAGATGCTGGAATCTGTACTGAAAACAACAAATGCTGGAGATCACAGTGTGTTGGACAGCATCCGTGGAGAGAGAGCAAGCTAATGTTTCGAGTCTAGATGACTCTTCGGCTCTGAGGAAGAGTCATTTAGACTCAGCATTAGCTTGCTGTCTCTCTGTGGATGCTGCCTGACCTACTGTGATCTCCAGCATTTATTGTTTTCAGTTTTAGCTTTTTTATTAACCTTCTTACTACCACTAACTAAATATCATGACTATCTTTAGTGCCCACTTACACAACCAGCTTTTAGTGCGTCTTACTGCCACTGTGATTCCGTTTTGTGGTTGACTATATATCTTCAAATATGTACCAGATAGTGGGGTTCTTTTGAATCAGGTATCTGTAGTTCTTTTTAACAACACTAACCATTTACAAGGTTATAATATCACAGAGATAGTCCAGTTTTTTGTTTTTGATGTTTGTGTACAGTACATATTCTTAACTGACTGACTCTATTACACAGAGACAGAAAGAGAGACTAAAGGCAAAATGAGTACCTTTATTCCAGAATGTCATGTGTCATGCTGTCATGTAACTATCTTAAAGGTACATTATCTGTGGAGTTTGGAATCATCACCCTAAACAAACCTTCTGCAGACTGGTGAGGTCCCAGTTAATGTGTTTCCGTTGCATATGTAGAAAATTGGAATACTTTAATAAGGCATGTACTATCACTTTTACTGAATCTCAGGTTTAAAGGTAACAATTGACACAGTGTTTATTGCAATAGCATCGCCCACTATAATTTTCCACAGAAATCTCCTGAACATATGCAACCTTAAGTCAGAGATACCATATTCATTTGTAGGTAATTCATTACCTGAGTGGTTTCAGATTTTCCTAGCTCCTAGTCAGCTGAGTCCTTTGTTGACAGGTTTTTAAACTGTTTGCCTTGCAACCTTCCTCTTCCTTCCCCACCGTTGCAGCCTCCCTCTCCTGACCTTGTCTTCGAAGCCTCCTTCTCCTTTTCCTGTTCTTGCAACTTACCTCCCCCTCCCCCTCCCCCTCCCCCAGGTCCCCTGTCTTCGTTGCTCCCTTGCAGCCTTCCCTGTCTCACCTCTTCCTCTTGTGTCTCCCACTACCCCATCACTGTTTTGGACTCCCTGTCTCCCTGAGCTACTTTGCAGTCTTTCTTTCCCCGAAATCCCTGGAACAGCACACAGGTGGATGACTCGACAAAAGTGCAGCTCTCCACTTCTCCGCTTCCAGCTCCCCCTCCTGGCCTCTGCGGAACAGTGGCTGGCTGCTGGACCTTTGTTCCTGGTTCCCCCACTTCTGGCTCCCCTGCACTGGTACTTTAGCCTCTCCTTACTCACTGCCCCCAACAACCTGTCACACTCCCCCAAGGTCTAGACGTCAGCGACCTCGCTTCCATTTCCCAGCTGCACATTTGGCCTTTGGTGTTGACCTGCCTTGCGCAATGACTGCTATAACATTTAGCAGATTTGAGGACAGCTGAACATCCAAAATAATACCAGTGACACCACTTTTAATAAGACATTATTGTAAGTATGGGGAATATTGCCAAACCACATGGGCTAGCAGATAGTATCATGAGGTCTGTAAGCAGCATGTAATTAGGTTACTTGAAGGATGTTTGAATTCTCTAACTGGGTGTTGCCACAGCTGCCAAGGATTTCAAATTTGACTCAAAAGGCACTGTTAACATGCTTGTTGCAGACAACATAATTGAAACAATGCTGTGTTAATTATGTAGAGAATGTCAGCTACAATTTGCAGAGAATGACGTAAGTTAACAAAATCTGGACTTGGCAAAAAAAAAATCATGTTTTACCTTTCCTGCAAGATATCAGATTGAATGAAAAAAAGGTTAAGCCAGCAAAAGACCCAGCAATTTTTATGCCAAGATTTTTTAAGATAATGCCATTTGGGACTCAAGACCTGTCAGTTGGTGGAACTCTAAAATTCAGAATCAGAGCATTGTAGATTCAAGTTCCACTCCGTAGAAGAAAAGTTATTCTGATATTCCAGTGCAGTTCTGAGGGAATGCTGCAATGCCAGTGATGTGTTCTTTCAGGTGAACAGTAGGCTGAGGCCTTGTCTAGTCTACTAATTGGATGGAAAAGATCGCCTGGCACTATTTTCAGTAGAAGGGGCCAATATTCATTCTTCCTTCAGCCTCCGAGAAATAGATTATTCAATTACTTTGCTGTTTCTAGGGGCTTGCTGTGTGAAAATTGGCTGCTGCATTTCCAAATTTATAATAGTGATCAAACATCCCAGGTATTCATCGGTTGTATCATTCATTGGGACATCCTGGTTTTGAAAGGCAGTATATAAGTCTGAGTCTTTTTCCAAAGTTGCAGCATTTTTGATTTCTTGATGAGTCCAATATATGTTATTGAGGATTTCTGCTACATGGGACGCTTATAGTTGTATATTAGCTTGCACAGTCCATTTCTACTGGGTACAGATGTCACACGCATTGGTTATGAATCATTTGCTGATTCAACTATGCAAACTGTATTATTGCTACAATACATTATAATACTATACATTATAGCATTAAGGCCACCTTAGTGAGATGCGGGCTAGTGGGTAAACACAGCTGTTTTTGCCAAGACAAATGGAGTATTTAAGAAGTTGCAACTGGCAATTTGAAATTTATGTCAACGCAATAATCATTTAATTCAAATTTTAGTGTTTATTTCCCACTTTGCGATATTAGTTATGTTGCTTAGTTTAAATTATTGGGTCATTCAAACTTTTAAAGCAAACAAAATCAGAATGAAACTTATCAGTAGATAGGTGTCAGAGATGAAAGGTACTGCAGATGCTGGAGAATCCGAGATAACAAGCTTGGGGCTGGATGAACACAGCCGGTCAAGCAGCATTATAGGAGCAGGAAAACTTGACGTTTCGGGCCTAGACCCTTCATCAAAAT
>JAHRHZ010000086.1:6406716-6482886 GCA_024137785.1 Ginglymostoma cirratum | reverse complement strand
CCTGCTCCTATGATGCTGCTTGACCGGCTGTGTTCATCCAGCCCCAAGCTTGTTATCTCAGTAGATAGGTGTGCTTGTTTCAATCTTAATTGTTGGTCGTGTTTCTAGTTCAGCATCTTGCAGACTTAATAACGCATCTTGTGTTTTTATTTCAGCTCTCAGATTCTGTTTTCAGTCATATACCTTGTCATGGTATTTGTAGATTTTGTTGCTTTGTAGATATTTCTCAGGGAACGTGATATGAATAAACGGAAGAAGTCATTCCCTGTGGCTACAAGTAAGTGTAAACATTTCTTCCTGAAGAAGTGACTGAGACTGTGTTTTCAGCAGTCTTGTTGACACATTTTCTCAGACTAGTGTGGCTCAGTAGTTAGCACTGCACCAGAGACCCAGGCTCGAATCCGCCCTTAGGCAACTGTCTGCGTGAAATTTGCATGTTCTCACCGTGTCTGTGTGGGTTTCCTCCGGGTGCTCCAGTTTCCTTCCGTATTCCAAAGATGTGCAGGCTAGGTGGATTGGACATGCTAAATTGCCCAAAGTATCCAGTGCTGTGCAATGCTGTTCGGAGGATCAGTGTGGACTTGGAAAGATTCTAGGATTTGTTCTAATAAACAAATTAATAATCAAAAGAAAAGAAAATGTGATCATGATATTTGTAAATCTGCATTCCCTATTAACAGCAATATTGAATTCTGTATTACAAATGAAGTTGAAATAAACCTGCACTGAAAGACTGGTGTTATATGGTCCTGTCATAACCACTATCCTGCCACCTCTCTCGCATATAATTTCTTGTCCTTTGTCTTAGTCAACAGATACGGACATTGTTCCTTTGTTTTTCCTAACTCTAAATATGCTATCTCATATGCTCTTACTTGTTCATCAATCCTCAGTGTCAAAATCAAAACTCACTTCAACCTGTTGATATCGAAATTGTTCTTATTTCCCCCATTCTTATTCCAGCTTTATGGGGTTTTGGAACCTAACCATAAGGGTCATCCATATACTTCATTTTGAATTGCCTTGCAACACTCTCCATTTCTCGTACTTGGTTATATCCTGCACCATGAGCCTTTACCCAGTTTTCCCACTCATCAGCACCTGTTTCACCTTATTCAAAACACGTTCTCCTGAAAAGTACTGAATAAGTTTTACCTACCTGCTTGTTAGCTACCCATATTAAAAAACAGTGGTTTATATAACTTTGAGTATTAATTCATTTCACAATTAAAAGTGCATCCGACATAAAATGCCTGAGGAAGGGTCACTGGACCTGAAACGTTAATTCATTTTTCCTTCACAGATGCTGCCAGACCTGCTGAGCTTTTCCAGCAACTTTGTTTTTGTTCCTGATTTACAGCATCTGCAGTTCTTTCGGTTTTTATAAAATGCCTTTTCTTCTCTGGAGCTGTTTGAAACTAGATGATACAGTTCTCAATTTGCACCAAACATAATTATTACATAGTCTTCTGTATGCAAATTGCAAAGTTCATAATTTTCTATGAGCAAAGTAATTTACTCTGCGTGACTGCACAATACGCATTATATATTTCTTTACCATGTACATTTTTCTAATATATTCAAGAGGAAAATCCCAGAACCTCCTTGGAGAATTATCATATATGTTACGCTAACGCTTGTAAAAACACTGGGTTTCGGTATTCTGACAAATAGATGAGTCCTTAACCTTCTCACTAGCTCCTCATCCGAGAACTGTCTGCTTTACTGTCCAACTAAGGTCTTAGATCAACTGATGGCAAAGTTGACTTGCCAAACGTACGCCACTCAGATCGTGTTGGATGAATTAGCCCCTTTATACAAAGTCATGAGCAAAGTCAGAGAACAAGTGATGAAGTAACAACTATTTGTTTGCAAAATCACAATTGTGACTACTTCAAAAGAAATCTTTTGTTGGTGTAGTGATTATGTGTTTAAGAGTAAATTTGTTTTATCATTTCATTGAAGAGGATGGTACAATACCTGTTGTAAAGAAGGTGAAAAAGAAATGTTTGCAGCCTGGTGAGGAACAAGACACAGACACAATAGAAACAGAATGCAAGACTGTGACAGAAGAGCAAGAAACAGAAGATATATCAATAAAACCTGCTGAGGAGGAAAAACTAGCAAACAGCAATAATAATGTGGAACGTACAGAGCACAGGTAAAGGAAACTTCTATACTTTGATCTTGTGTGTAAGCTGCACAATCAAAATAAGATTAACTCTGGATAGGTATTCATTGGAACATTGTATATTATTCTGTTTCTGAGTTCTTGGGCTATATCATATATTTTGGCTAAGTGGCAGATTACTTGTCATTATCTCTCTACCTTAATTAGTTTGTATAGTTTTGGATTACTTGGTAGACCCACGTCATGCGACTCTGATATCTACTCATATTATTCTAGCCATTTGGTTTGTCTCTAGCACCATAGTATTTTTGATTATTTGTAATTATCTCTCTGCCTTAATTAATTGGTTCATAGGTCA
Source organism: Ginglymostoma cirratum (assembly GCA_024137785.1). Classification (NCBI taxonomy): domain Eukaryota; kingdom Metazoa; phylum Chordata; class Chondrichthyes; order Orectolobiformes; family Ginglymostomatidae; genus Ginglymostoma; species Ginglymostoma cirratum. The sequence goes on along the minus strand of JAHRHZ010000086.1, from coordinate 6,480,397 downwards.
ATCCTTCACTTGTTATTCAGGTGTTGACACTTTACTCATATTGTTTGACAATTTTGATCACCCGCAAAGACTTGTTACTCAACCTGTCGACAGTCCACTGACACTATTTGTATTTATCTGTTGACACTTTTAATTACCTGGAATTATCTTGTCATTATCTCTCCGCCTATATATTCTGTACCTGTGTGCTTCCCTCCACTTCAACTGACAAAGGTGCAGCGCTCTAAAATATTGCGAATTTAAATAAACCTGTTGGACTATAATCTGGTGTTGTGTGACTTCTGACTTTGTCCACCCCAGACTACACTGGCATTTCCACATCACTCTTATTATTGCCGGCAACATCTTCCCTCACTCATTGTCACCGACGCCGACACCACTAACATTGTGTAACCACCCACTCTACTGGGGGAACTTACCCAACTACACCAAAAGTAATAGCTTTTTATGCCACCCAATTTATCCCACTAATACCTGCCTCTATCTCATTCCAGCAGAACAAAAAAGCCCTCAGCAGTGTAATGATAGTAACAAGGTCAGCCAGCTGTACCTCATAAAGTATGAGTTCCCTGACTGGGCCTGTTAATGTGGGTCCAATCAGGGAACCCTGGCTAACAGATATAAACAGGAGAGTCAGAGGTTCTGTCCACTCTGAGAGCTGGCTCTGCAGATTCTGGACCAGTGTCAAATAACTGTGTATGTGTAAATAAAGGGTGACTTGGTGATGGGATGTCGTCCTTTGTGGAGTAATTTCAAACAGGGCAGAAAGAATCAAGACTGATGGTGAGCTGCCTGACATTTGATTTCTCCCCCTTATTTTATTCATTCATATTATTGGCTTTTGTTGCCCATCCCTGGTTGCCCTTTTTTAAGTTCATTCACAGGATGAGGGTGTCTCTGGCCAGGCAGCGTTTATTGCCCATCTGTAATTGCTCAGACAACAGTTAAGAGTCAACCACACATTGCTATGGGTCTGGAGTCACATGTAGACCAGACCAGGTATGGATGGCAGATTGCTTCCCTTAAGGGCATTAGTGAACCAGATGGGTTTTTCTGACAATCAGCAATGGATTCATGGTCATCATTAGACTCTCAATCCCAGATTCTTTTTACTGAATTCAAATTCCACCATCTGCTGTGGCAGGATTTGAACACGTTCCCAGAACATTATCTGGGTCTCTAGATTAATAGTCCAGTGATAATACCACTAGGCCATCACCTCCCCATCTTGAGAAGGTGGTGGTGAGCTGCCTTCATGAACTGGGGCAGTCGATGTGTTGCAGGATGACCCTCGGTACCATTAGGGAAGGAATTCCAGGATTTTGACCCAGCAACGCTGAAGGAACAGTCTTATATTTTTAAGTCAGTGTGGTGAGTGGCTTGGAGTGGAACTTGCAGGTGGTGGTTTTCGCATGTATCTGCTGCTCTCGGCCTTCTAGATACGTGGTTGTGGGTTTGGAAAGTGCTGTCTAAGGACTTTTGCTGAATATCTGCAGTGCATCTTGTAGATAGTAGATACTGCTGCTACATAGCATCAGTGGTGGAGCAAGTGAATGCGGTACTAATCAAGAAAGCTGATTTATCCTGGAATTTGTTGACCCTCTCGAGTGTTGTTGGATCTGTACTCATCCAGGCAAATATAAAGTATTCCATTACAGTCCTGACATGTGCCTTGTAGATGGTGGACAAGCTTTGGGAGTCAGGAGGTGAGTTACTCGCTGCAGCATTCCTAGCCTCTGACCTGCTCATGGAGCCACTATTTATAACGTAAGTCCACTTGAATTTCTGGTCAATGGTGCCCTGCAGGATGTTTGATAATGGGGTATTCAGTGATGGTAACACCACTGACTGTCAAGGGGCAGTGTAGTGCATTCTGCCTCTGACTACCTGGGCGACTCACTGACCTTGTCCAAGCTCCTGAACTAGTACTGGAGGCTGCATATGGAAGGTGCCCAGTTTCTACGCAGTAAGTTCATGGGTGGTTTTCTCCACTCACAAGCTTCTATCATCAAGATGTTTTGCCTACCATACAAATGAGTAATGTAATGTAAGTTTCAATGCCGTTGTGATGCCAGTTACTTAGGCCGCGTGTCCCAACGATTATTGGACTGGTATCAAACAACATGTCCTGATGAGCACTCGTAGTAGGCAGTAAGCTGACCGTGGTCAACCAACCAGTCCTTGAAAATCATTTATTAAATTATCTGAACTGTGCTAAAAACCAATTTAGATTTTCAGTCAGGCCCACCATATGATGCATTTGCATGTGATGGTAGTTACATATATAAATACACAAAACCCTGGATTATGTAGGCAGAAAGGATTCATGCATGCATTTTATCTTAGAAAGGGTCATGGAGCCAGCCAATCACTGCAGTATCCCCATGTGAATGCACTGACCAAACTACCTGCCTCATCAGAAAGTTAAGACTGACAGTTAAGTGTTCTTGCTGAGTTTCTATGTCAGTGATGGCCCGACCTATCACTATTCCCTCCTTGTGCTGTATAAAATGATGTCACTTTTTCCAAATCTGTTTCTCATGTTCTAGTTCTGATGAGTGCAAGACAAAATAGTTAATCTTCTTTTCTCTTTTCAGCAATTTTTATGTTCAGTAGTACCAATGATTATTTATTTAGTGTACCCTGACAGTAAATTACCCCTTTTGGATAAATTCAGGTATCCCTGTAGGAGAGGTACAGGTGCTCTTTGGAATTGTTAACAGTTACTGAACATAAAAAGTTTATAAACTCATTTAAACTATCAAGCTGTTGGTGTTTAATTTTGTGAGTCTGCAGTTTCAAAAAAAATTGCTTGCTAATTCATTGTTGATTCATATAAACTTGAAGTCTATCATGATAATATTTGTACTGCATGACTGACCTCAACTGTCATCATAATGGGGTGCCTATCCGTTTACAACTTGATTATTAACCCAAGTTTTTGATAAGGGGCCATGAATGTAAACGTTTGTTTTTATAAAGGATTAAGCATACACAGAGTATCCGATTTATGGAGGTCTGACTTATGAACACTCATTCTTACGAACCTGTCTCATTAAGGAGTGTAATGTTTAAGACTCACGATATGAACATTTCCTGTACTTACGATTGGCTCCTTTGTCCTGCATTGTGTTCTGACTTGCATACAAATCAACTTGTAAACAGACTCAAAAACAGAACCTGTTCACAACCTGAGGACTGCCTGTATAAAGGAATGTATAATTAATGAGTTTACATGAATGTGAGTTTTTTTTTATTTTAAAACAAAAGCCTGGATTTGATCTTAAAGGTGGATAAACAGATTAGGAAATTACCTGCCCCTACATGCCCGCCTACAAATTCTGGATTTTCATTGCTGAGATGTGAAGACTGTAGTTGGATTAGCTGATGCCAGAAATGGTTCAGGCCACAGGGGCTATCACGTGGACTGTATAGAAGGTCCACTGCTGTGCTGTGGGATTTTGTCCCAGTTTCCATGAAAAAATGTAAAGCCCTGTAACTGTCACTTGCTTACCTCCTGTACATGTCATCTCATGACCCCATATCAGTCTGTGACCACCCTACCCACAACCAATGGCCCTATTCCAAGCTATTACAACCCATGGTGCCCATGCCAACCTGAACTCCTCCATCGATCTCCTTATGGACCCTCTACCTGTCCCCAAAGCTTTTGGAAAAAAAATAGGAATTCATTTATTCATAACATTCCACCTTTTATTAAAGAAAAAACTTTTATGACAGGCCAATAAAGTATCAATCATTGATGCTATTTGAAGTAACAATAGCAAAAACTGTAAGCACTTCAAACCTCTGAATTTTGTATTACGGACAGCAGAGATCAGAGAAGCAGAGCTAATAATCAGTGTTTTCCCTGCAGTCCAACTATTTCAGCAGTCTCATAGTTGTCTGTGCTCCGAGCTGTGCTTGTTATGCATTCTTGGCAGTGGAGCCTGCCAGATTGTGAGCATTTGGTGTGCACACTTACCGGAACAAGACTGCACCCTCAAAAGGCACTCCTGAAAATCAGAATACCCAAAAAATGTGCTCAGGAATTCTGCAAGCGAGACTTGCCTGCCATTTATAAAGCCCCTGAGTCATCCTGATTCAGCAAAGTCCAGGCCAGTGTCTTCAGTGGACACTAAAGCAGCAGTCCTAAGCTGCACATCTGCAAGAGAAATCCACGGATCTGTGCACGGCAGTTGCTGTGCTGATGCTGATCACGGCATTGAAGTCTGGTTCTGGAAGCCGCTCCCACACAGATGTCACAGGTCCATACAGCCAAAATAAAATGAGAGGGAACACTGTTCCTGAGTCTGCCTATGGTGGATATTGAATGAGTTAGCATGGAGGCTATAACAGCAAAGAGTGGAAACATAACTTGGAATGACCTGACCCTGCTTAATGGTATAAATGGTCTTGGGGTGAATCGAGAATTTCATGTTGAAATGAACAACATGAAAGGCCATGGGCAGAGTTGGTATGACAGACATGGGGGAGGAGGGTGGTGCTAGTGTAGGGAGGAAGTTGTGTGAATGATACAGTTGGGACATGGGAATGTGTTGAGATTGAGGGGGTGTGAGTTGATGTGGATAGGACATGGAGGGTGTGTGAGAAAGAGGTGTAAGTCTGAATGGTTGGGACAAGGATAATGTGTTGGGATGAGAGGGGTGTGAGTTTATATGGATAGGGCATGAGGATTATGTGGGGTCGAGGGGATGTGAGTTGGCATGGACGGGTCATAGAGATTATGTAGGGAGGATTGGTTGTGAGTTGGAATGGATGGGACATGGACTAATTATGAGAGGAGAGTGTGTGAGGAATGAGACCTGCAGAGTTGTTCGTTCTTTTATTGTAATGTTAACAGTTGCACTGTAGTCCCAAATCACAAAGATAGTTTTTTGCAGTCTGACTTTGCCAGGACTATTGCCCCTGACTTTTTAAGGGGTCTGCTAGGACCAATCCCTGAAAATATCATTTGTTTGTAGAAGCAGGTAAGTGTGCAAAAATCCAATTATTTTTCCTGTAAGTGGAAATAGAGTAATATCTCAGCTGTGAGGTCCTATTCAAGCACCTTCCAGTTATCCCAGAAGCTCTACTTTGTATCGTGATTTGAATGTGGAGAAGCACAAAGTTTTTTTAGGATTCAAAATTCCTTAACTCATGACTGACTGTTCTTGCAATCTGTGCGATGAGGTCAGAAATCACATGACACCAGGTTATAGTCCAACAGGTTTATTTGAAAACACAAGCTTTGGTAGCCCCTTCGTCAGGAACCTGTGCAATAGTCGATCCTTTTCCCATTGCACCACTGTTTAAAATAATAAAAGAGGAGTGATGCTGGTAAAAAACTAGCTGATATTACAATTCTCAATCCTGCTCATTTGTGTTGTATGTATATTATTGGAACCACATTCACTGCTGTTTCCTTTCTGTTTTAGAACAAGTATGATTCTGCAAGAGGTGGAAGAAAAAGGCTGTGGAGCAAATAGATCACAGGATGGACAACATTTCTTATTTCCACTTTCTCAGGTTTGTTGGTAAATTGCATGGGTTTGAACATTGTGTTCTTCACAGAATTTCAATTTGTCTTTTTGAGTCCATATATATATATACTTCTTTATATATATAATGATCCACCTATCTGAGAAAAGAGGATTAGATTGTCTTATCTCAATCTAGTGTTGTGTATTAACAGTACCAGATCCTAACACTGCGTGCTGATACTCTGCTGTCTCTCTACTCTGCCATTGGATCTTGTTGAAAGCAGGTTAGTTGACTACACGCACAATGAAATACTTGAAGAACTTATTCCTTAAAGTGAAGATAAGGGAGTGACATCAGCCAAGTTGTCTCACTAACTGTGCTGGAAGCTGATGTTCAAGATTGACTATTCAGTCCAGATCTTCATCCAAATTGAAATGAATTAATAATAGTAATAGTAATTTATTGTTACATGTATTTATGAAAAACAGTAAACTGTATAAGTCATCATAAGCCTGTGCTATTTTAATTGCATAAATTATAAAAAGAAATATAAAATTAGGACAGATTTCATTCTTTGTTCCATCCACAGTCTTTTCATTTCCAAACTGGCTAGGGGAATAGAAAAAAACAAATTGCTGAAAATTTGTGGGAAGGTGTTGATGTAGCATTTAATGTCATAAATCTAGAGACCCAGGCTAATGCTCTGAGGCATGGGTTCAAATCCCACCATGGGAGCTTGTGGAATCAATTAATAAAACCTGGAATTGAAAGCTAGTCTCAGTAATAGTGACAGTGAGATTTTAAGTGATTGTTATAACAAGCCATCTGATTCACTACATTCTTACCTGGTCAGACATATAGGTGACTCCAGATATACAGCAATGTAGTTGGCTCTTAACTGCCATCTGAAATGGTCAAGTCAATCATACAGTTCAAGGACAATGAGAGATGAGTAACAAACGTTGGTGTTTCCAGTGATGTTCACATCCTATCAAAACATTTAAAAAATCAGCAGCTTATGACAGCATTTTTGGAGCAAAATAGTTAGCTTATCCATTTCATTCAGCATCTCTGGCCACTACTGTGGCCTTCCCACTTGATCATTTCTACCACAGTAAAGGAAAGTACATCTTTAATGAAGCCTCTTCCACGATAATATTATGAGTACCGTGTGGTAGAAGAGTCATCACAGTATTCTTCAGCTGGGCTTTATCACGGTCCACCATATCATTTGAACGAAACTTAACAGAATGCTCCAGGATCTGAAGTCCAAAGTGGCGGACAATCCCTGTATTATTTTTCTCAGCCAGGTGTAACCCACACTGCACTATACGTGGACTCTTCACAAAACTGCTTGTGCAAATTACTAATAACTGGTAAATCAATAATTCCAGTCAGACAAGTTAGTTGGCAATGCCAGTGGAACTCCTGGATGAAATTCTGATTGCGACGTTGTTAAAGGGCAGGGGTCTACATGGTGATGAGATGGGTCTGCCCTGTGCTGTGGAGATGTGCAAAGTGTAAACCAGTTAAGGGGAGAGCTTTGAGAGTGCCACCATGATAGGTGGCCGGTGCTGAGGGAGGTGGGTAGAAGGCAAGTGTGGCAGGAAACTGGAGAACCCAGAGGAAACCCAGGCAGACATGGAGTCAATGTGCAAACTCTACCCAGACAGTCATCCAAGGCTGGTATTGAACCTGGTTCCCTGGTGATGACAGACAGCAGTTATAACCACTGAGCCTTTGTGCTGCCCTAAAAAAATTGAGCTATTAAAATTGGATTGCCCCCAATACAAAACATTTATTTCCAAAGTAAACCTGTCCTTTTCCTTAACTAACTTAAGTCTTACTGAATTATGGTCACTATCACTGAAATGCTCATCCATGGCCATATCTACCACTTGCTTAGTTTTGTTCTCTAAAATTAGGTCCAGCACCACCCTCTCAAAACTGAGGTGGCTTTTGAGGGGTGAGCATGTTTTTATATTTTTAAAATATTTTTCTTTGCCTTTGAAAATAGATGGAAACCGCACCAGTAACAAAGTTAGGGAACACAGGGTCATTTTTTGCTGGCAATGGCCCCTTCTTGAGAGCTTATAGCTCTGGGAAGCTGCAGCAAGCAGTCTTCAGTAGCTGATGGCCTTCGCAAACAGCTGGGGCCATTTGGACACTCTCGAAAATATTGCCACGACTATTCAAATGGGCTGCCTGCTTCAGCTCCTGGGGAAGCTGAGCCAACGTGACTCCCAACTATTGTCTCGGGTTCTTTGACTCCCAACCCTTTGCCCCATTGTAAAACTTCACCTGTGTTATTTCGGCAGAAGTGAGCATCTTTTGTAGAGAAAGATGGAGGAGACAGAATTGGTTTGAAAAAGGAAATTTCAGTGTTACTTTTCCATCACTACTTTTGTCTTACATTTTATTCAAAACATAAGACCTTCCTAAGAATTGTAACATAAGATTCAGAGATATAGACAGTTTACCTCCCACAGTATTCTAAGTGAAATCATGTAATCGGAATGTAGGCCAAATCAACACTTTGTAGTCACTGCAATACACCATAGTAACTGTAGCACTGATGAAATAAAACTGTTAAAAGCCTTAGATATAGATACCATGGATATATGTTTCTAATGCTGTTATCTACCATTTCATTAATCATACTTGAAATTCCAAGTAACTTTAATAATGAGGAATGATCACTTGTTCAGCTGCTGGTTGTTGATTTTATTGTGGGGATCAAGTATCTCTTGAGCAAATGCTTTACATTTACTTTTGCTTTTCTCAGTCATTTACGAAAGTATACAGCATACTATGCTTCCCTTGACTTTCCAAGATGAGCTCTAGTTATTGTTCATGCTGTTATCTGTCATAAGAGAAAGTAGCTGGAGTAAGTCATTAGGCCCACCACACCTCTTCCATCAGCCAGTAAGATCATGGCTGACATGATTATGGCTTGAACTCCACGTTCCTGCTGGGTCCCTATAACCCTTAGATCAACAATATGTCCAAATCAGCATTAAAGATACAATCAATGATCCAGCCTCTACTGCTCTCTGGGAAAGAGAGCTCAAACAATGATGACCTTCTAAAATTCCTCATCTTTGTATTAAGTGGGAGATCCTTTTGTTATTACCTGCCCCTTAGTTCTAGATTCCCCATAAAAGGAAACATCTTCTCAGCTTCTCTCCTGCTACCCACCAGTATCTATGTTTCTTTGCAACTACTTATCATTCTTCTAAGCTGTAATGAGTGCAGGCCTCACCTACCCACCCTTTCTGATGTAGCAGTGACAAGAGAATTTGCTCTCAAAAAGTCAGAATTGCACAGATCAGAATGTGGGATGGCTTTTCCCTATGTTAAGGCTTTCATGACAGGTTATGATTGCAAGGTCAGCATCAAAACTTCTCACAAATGGCTCTTGTTGCTGCACTGGTTGGTTCACCCTTAGAAGCATACAAAAAAAGGTCACTCTAAGCTACATCAAGGACCAATTTCACTTAATTATATCTCACATTTCAGTGTGAATGTTCTGCCTGAGTCACAGTACACTCTTGAGTATCACAATTCCACAGGGTTGAAAACTTCAACTTGCCTGTTGTAAATCTGCCACAGAGATATACAGAATTTGTCAACATAGAAACATACGAATTAAGAGCAAGGGTCAGTCACTCAGCGCCTCCACTATTCAGTAAGACCGAATTACCCCACATTCCTGCCAATCCACAAAAACTCACTTATCAAGAATCTATCTACCTCAGCATTAAAAAGATTAAAAGGCTGTACTTCCACTGCTTTTCAGGGAAGAGAGTTTCAAAGACATTACGACACTGTACAAAAAAAAAATTCTCCTTGTTTCTGTGTAAAATGGGCAGCTTCTTATTTTTAAATAGTGAACTCCCCCCCACTAGAATCTCCATTAAGAGGAAACATCTTTTCACGTGCACCTTATCAAGTCCATTCAGGATTTGTATGTTTCAATTAGGTCACCTCTTATTCTTCCACCAGCAGATACAAGCCTAGCCTGTCAAATCTTTCCTGATAGACAATGTAGCCATTCCAGGTATTAGTCTAGTGAACATTCTATGATCTGCTTCCAATGAATTACTTCCTTCCTTAAATAAGGTGATCAATATCCCTACTCTTGTATTCAGTTCTTCTTGCAATAAACAACATTCTGCTAGCTTTCCAAAGTTCTTGCTGTATTTGTAGAATAACCTTCTGTGATTCATGGGCAAGAAAACTCGGATACCTCTGGATCTTGGAACTCTGCAGTCTATTTCTTTAGCTAATTTGATTCTTATTTATTCTTCCTGCCAAAATAAGCAATTTTCCTACATTATACTCAGCTTGCAAGACATTTCCCATTCATTTGAGCTATCTATATCCCTTTGTAGCCTCCTTATGTCCCCTTCACAACTTACTTTCCAACCTGTCGTTGTGTCATGAGTAAATTGAGTAACTAAACCTTTGGTACCTTCATCCAACCTGTTTATATAATTATAAAATCTTGAGGCCCCTGCAGTGAATCCTCTTGAACACTACTTGTTACGTGTTGGCAACCAGAAAATGACTGCTTATGCTCCTGTTTCCCGGCCCATCATCTGTGATGCCAAGATGTTATTGTACATAATGTGCTGTCATTTTCTTCAATAACCTTTGTGCCTGCTTAACAAGAGCCTTCTGGAAACTTTAAGTACGGTACATGTACCAATCTCCCTTTATCCATAGCACATGTTACTGCGCCAATATAAATATGATTTCCCTCTGACAAAACCATGTTGACTCTACCTGATTATCTTGAACTTCTCTAGTTGTCCTGTTATGACACTTTTAATAATAGCTTCTTCTATTTCCCTGTGTCAGATGTTGTTCTGACTGCCTTGCCTGCTTTTTGTCTGACTCTTTTTGAATAAAGAATTATATTTGCTACTTTACAATCCAAGAGAAACTTCCCTGAGTCAGGGGATTTTGAGAAAATTAAAACTAATACTTCAACTGTCTCACTTGCCAATTACTTTAAGACCATAGAATGAAGCTTGGCCACTTGTCAGTCCACAGCTTCAACAGTCTACTCAGTATCATTTCTCTGACAAATGTGATTTTCCTGAGTTTCTCACTACCTTCCATTTCCTGGTTTACAGCTATTGCTGGGATATTTGTAACATCAGTAGTGAAGACCAATGCAAAATAGTTGTTCAGTTTATCGCTGTCTCCTTATTTTCCATTTTTAATTACATGGACTGACTAGAAATTTAAAATGGAAGTGTTCCATTCCCCAGCAATAATATTTCTCACCTTGAAGGAGTACAATTCATAAAAGGAGCAAAAGAAAGATTACAGCAAAGGACTATCCAGTTTTGGAGCACTTTTATTTCAATTTCTTATCCCGAGCACCCAAGCTAAGCAAATACATACCTTTGAAATAACTTAGTTAAATCTCACGTGTATAGTATATGATTGAATTGTTAGTATGTGATGTGGGTACTGGCTTATTGTTCAGTTCATCACACATGTATTTCTGGCCACTAGAATCACGAGTTTAAGGGATGTTGCTATATTAGGATACTGTAAATTCTGGAAATAGTTCAGAAGAAAAACTGTTCCATGTCTACTGGATATATTTAAGAGCACATTTGCACATGATGAGTTTGTACAGAGTGCTGTGAATATCTCAGTCAACAAATATATTTGTGGATTAATTAATTGTGTTGCAGACATCTGCAATAAGAAATATTTAATGCAAAAGCATTTTTAAAAGTTTCTCAAATTTTATTTTTACTTCACCTTGTTTTGTACTTTGACCTGATAGAATTCAGTGGGAAAATATGTTCCTGTCTTTGCAAAACCAAAAAGTCATCATTCCCGCAGTAATTCTGTGAAGCATGATGTGGAGAATACAGGCAAAGAGGTAGTGTGCTATAGTCATGTCATGTTGCTGCAATACAGTTCTTGCTGAATTATTGTAACTGATTTTGTAAAACATGGAATCAGAAAGTCATATAACACGAAACAGACTCTTTGGGCCAACCAGTCCATGCCACCATAATCCCAAACTGAACTAGTCCCACCTGCCTGCAATTGGCCTGTATCCCTCCAAACATTTCTTATCCATGTATGTATCCAGTTATCTTTTAAACGCTAATTGTACTCACATCCACCACTTCCTCTGGAAGTTTATTCCACACGTGAATCACTCTCGGTCTAAAAAAAGCTGCCCCTCATGTCTTTATTATTATTAAAAATCCAGTGAGATTTTGCAAATTTAGCATTTTTTTGTCCTCTGCAATTAAAATGCATTGGGTTTATTTTCTCTGTCTATGTAAAACCACCCCCAGTTGCTCTGCAGGTGCAGAACAGTTGTAATCTTCAAAGTTTAGAGCAATAAACAATGCAGTTTATTCACACCATAATGCTAATCCTTTGGTTGCTGTGAAAAGAATTGATTTTGCTGTAAGGTATTTTAAATAACTACCATGTAAATCACACAAGATGGTATAAATATCTCTTCCATCTCAGTTATTTCTGTTTGGATCAGTGTGCAAAGTGTTTTTCTTCCCTTCTTTAGTTCCTCATGAGGCTCTTTGACTGTGGAAGGCATCATGGGCTGGGCCTAACTTTGTATATGTGTCCAACAATGGTTACAGGACAGCTGTTGGAAGATTTTCCCTTTGGCCTGCAGAAAATTGAAACTTTCCATTCTCTTGATTGAGATCAGAATTGGGCCTAAGTCCGCCTGGTCTACGTAGCTTGGCGACATACTAGGCAGTGCGCTTAACTAGCCAGTTTTTTTTCAATACAAAAATGTAGTTTATTCATAAAAATATATTTATATACGTTGCATAGTAACTAAAGCAGTTTGATTTACAGCAAACATCATAGGTATTTCTTACCTGTACAAGACTACATTTACATACATTTCAGGTACCAGAAGAGTCCGATAACCATCCCCTATTTAACTTTAGCAGAAAGATCTCAGATGGTGGTCTTTCCCCGTTCGTCCTAGGAGAACCTTTTATTTCAGAAATACTTTATTTATAAAAATGTCTTTATATACATTTATAGTCACTAAAGCAGTTTGTTTCTGTACAGTAGTGTAAGAAAAATCAAACACCTATTGGAGTTTAATTCTATCCAACCAACAAACCAAAGGTATTTCTTCCTTGTACAACACTATATTTTCGTATATTTGAGGCACGGGGGAGGGTGTTCTAATAACTGAACGGACCCCCCATTTAACTTTGGCAGAAAGCCCTTAGATGGCAGTATTTCCCCACAACGCCTTGATGGCATCTGCCCCAACCTTTAGCACATCTCTCAGCTTACTAGCCATGACTCTCAATAAGAGTCTTCCTATGACTCTAGGTTTCAGCTGGTACTGGTACACCAGTATGTGGTAGCAATGACCTAAAAGTTGCTGTAAGAAAGGAACTCATCAGCCTGTCGTTTTCAAAGATAACATACTTGAAAATTGCGTATTTTTATATAGTGTATATTTTTATTTTTTTGCATACTTGTAAACGAAACCATACTGATCACTCAGTTGTACTTTTGAGGTTCGATGACATGCATCAAAAATCATAATTAACTACATTTAATCAGACCTAGGCAAATTCTGATGTAATTTCTTTTGCATTTTCTTACTTAAGAGCTTAAACAACAGTAAAGTGGATGGCAACAATAGTCCTCAGAACATGGATCTTGGAAGTTCAGAATTTTACCTGCCTGCTGCCAAACACCAAATACAGATATCACAGCAACCACCAGAGCAGGCTGCCTGTAGCACAACATCAAATCAGTTAAACCCAGAAGGGTCAGGGAAAGAGATAGATGATGATTCTGTTCAAGAAAGGAGCAATGGTGATGGTTTGCCCTCAGACATGCAAATAAGGACACAGTTTGTAGGTCACGAGACAAAGGAGCAGGCTTGTCACTCAGACCAAAAAAATCTCAAGATTAGTGAAGAAAAGAATAAAAAGAACAAATTGGACCACGATCAGGCTGAAATGGATGTGTTGTACAGCACTCCAATCCCAATAGCTCACAGCACACCTTATGAATCGCTGCCAACTCAGTCAGACTCTAAAACACAGAACTCAGGCACATGTTTGTCTGATGAACCTTTGCACCATTGCCTTTACCAGGAAAAGACTGATGTTGTGCCAGTCAGCCATGATGAATTGACCCTTTGCCAGGATGTGAAAAAGGAATGCACGATAGCAAGCAGTGAGGAGGTCGCTGAGAATAAGGAAGGGTGTGTCCTTGTATCTGAGACATTAAAGAATTCTGGTTACAAAGGAAAGACTAATAATCTTCCAGTGGTCTGTGAAATGCTGACTGGAAGTGAAGTTAACAGACAAGAACTGGCTGTCCAAATGAACTTGATTGCAAGTACACCAGCACAGAATGATCTGAAAGGTACTACTTGTAGACAATCCACTGAAGACTTTTGTTCCAACTCCCTCCACCAGTCATTTGCCACTAATGTTGTAAATCAGATGGACTACATCTTTAATTCACAAACTGATGTGATAGATAGACAAAAATATGTAAAAGAGGAACTGCAAGAGCCACCCAGCTCTGTGGCCAGATTAAGCATTGCAGTAGGAAATAATGTCCAGCAAAACATAGATGTTTGCCAAAAGGATGATGACATGAATGGGTCTTGCAGCTCTGGCACCGAAGTGACCGTCAGCACAATTCTGCACAAAGACTCAAATGACCATCAAGTTAAACCTCAGTTGCAGTCCAGCCAATGCTTTCTGGAAAATAAAACAGTGGGGATTCAGCATGAGATTCTACCTGGGCACCAAGACAAAATGGACATTGAAAGTCAGAAAATTACCCAGAACGTTTGTAAAAGCTTTCATAGTCATGAAGTTAATATTGAGCAGTGCAGCTCTGTGAATTGCAGTAATCCTGGTGATGAAACAAAGCAGCTGAACCAGGAAAAATTAAGTAATAATCACAGCAACAGCCTAATAATGACTGCCTTGACTGCCCAGAGTCATGCTGGGCTGGAAGAACAGTGTGTTGGATCCAGGCAATCAGAGTTTTCAGAAGCTGCATTACTTCACATTGTGCTCGGTTACTGTCAAACTGATCTGCTTTCAGAACACAAGCCAGTTGTTGCATATGAGAGCACTGGATCTTTAAAAATGAATAATGTAAACAGCTGTGGTCCAGAACCCCAACCTGGCCTTAAAGGTAATGTCACTGGATCACAAGAGCTGGAAATCACAGAAAAAGCCATACCTGTTACAAACCTCAGTCCTTCTATTACAACAGTCCATTCAATCAAGACTGAAAGTGTTGTTGCCACTGAAGGCTGTGATCATCAGATGCTTTTTGACAGTAATTGTGATGGGAAAGCTATGGAGGACAACAAAGAATTAGGCATCAAATTACCACTGGTCATTACTGACGAGCTAAAACGCAGCATTTTTTTATCAATGGATAACATGGACCTCCAAACTGAAAACAATTCACAGAAAAACTCTGACAGAAAAATCAAAGAAGATTTAGGTAGAAGACAGATTGAACACAAGGCTGACATTAAAAGAACAAAAGAAGATATTTCTGTAAGTTTACCAGGCACTAACACTGAAGACTGTATTGATAGGCATCAGCAGCATGATAAAACAAAGAAAGAGATTGAAGGAAGTAAATGTGAAAGGAGTATATCTCCAGGCATAGAATGTGTAGGTATAAACATCAGTAGTATTCAGGAGTCAGTTGTAGAACAATCTGCTCAGCTTTCAATAAGTCATATTGCAGAGAAAGAACTTTCAAATGAAGCTGGCACTCTTGATGAAACAGACTTCTCTGTGGAAAAGCTGGACATGGAACTGAATTGTGACCTCGTGTCCGGAGATGTGAGCACATTACCCAAAACTGGTCCAAATCTCGCAGCCATTCCAGTAGCCTTTTCACTGCAACGGCCCCCTGAAGATTTCACAAAGAAGCACGGATATCTTTCAATGATGTTTCCACCTTCACATAATGAAATGCCAGGTTCTTGTTCTGAAGGTAATGATGTCGATACAGAAACTGGCTGCTATGACAAACTTAAAAAATGTCAGGGAATAAATGGCAACAATGAAAGTAAAGGCTGCAGATTTCCTGTGGTGGATGTGGGCTCCTGTGGTATGGAGCAGGAAAGTAAGAGGACTGTGCGAACACCTCTTGGTGCAGACCCAGTGACTAAAAGTGGACAAAATGGATTCCCTTGTGCAAAAAGCAAGGTAAGGATTCCTTTATTAGTAAGGGTTAAAAGCACTACAACAGTGCAGATACTCGAATAAAGCAACAGAGTAAAAGTTACCGACATCTACTTTTAACAATGATATTTTAATCCTCGGCTGCAAACTTATGTAGCAGAATATAATCCGACTTTCTTTTAAGGAGCTGATTTAATTTCTCTGTGCCAAGTGTTACTGGCTGAGTTGGTGGCACTGTTGCCTCTGAATCAAAAGGTTGTAGATGCAAAGTCCTCTTCAACATATAATCCAGGCTGATAATTGTGTAATACAGTGGAAGTTTAGCACTATACGAGGTACCTCATTTCTGCTGTGACTTTAAGCTGAGGCACATTCTTGGTGATTTGGTGGAAATGAAAGATTTCATTGTGCAAGTTCAAGTGATGAGTTATCCTAAACAACATTCCATCCCTAACTGACATCATAAATACAAAATAACATTTTGTTTGTTTCACTATTGTTTGTAAGGCTGTTTTGTAGATAAAAATGATTTGTTATGTTTACTTTTAGATTACCCTTGTGTAATTTGTTGTTCATGTCTTGTACACATTTGCTTTACTGAGTGAGACTTCTAGTCATTGGAACATCCTCAATAACAGAGACTGTTTTAACTGTCTTTCATGACTATAGCTGCCCTGGACATTGCTACAAAATATTTCTTGCCAGCATGTACTGCAAAATATTAACAGTGATCAATAAACATAATACCGTTATTGTGTTTTCTTGAAATTTCTCTTAACTTTTGGATCCTTTGTTTTAGGTACTAACCAAACTCAGTCCTCACGAGGTACAACCAGGTAATTAAACATAAAATGTAATCAGTAATGCATACAAGGTAGAAAGACTATTATGTACGTTTTTAAATGAAGTATTAATTTTTTAAAATTTGACTTGTTTTAGTTATTTTATTTTGTTTTTATCCTTCCTGATTGGAATATTCCACGGAGTGCATCATTCTTGAAAGAACACGTACAGTTGAAGGCTTGTCAGAAACTGTGAAGTTGGCCCAGAGTGACTGGCTGCCTTCATTTTTCATTCCCTTTTATTGGTTGAGTCCCATGCTACTCCATAGCAGTGAGCCAGAGATCAGGAACTGGACTGCAGAAATAAATCTTGTATTAGATGGCACAGCATATTGCAACTTCTTTAGCAAATAGCCTTAAGCTCATTTGTTTCTTTCCTACTTAATAACTAAACCCCTTTGCACTGCTTGCACTTTGGGATGCAGCCAGTCGGATTCACGGCTTCTGTCAGTGTTAAACTGAAATTTGTTGCTAGGAAATGTTTGAGTGCCACAGCATGCTTCTTCCTGACTTTCCATTTATTTTCTCTAATCTGGAAGTATTTCAATACTAGCCCTTTCAATCTGACAGCGATGTCAAGATTGAGCATTTGCTGTGAAGAATTTTCGGCATAAATCCCACTCACTGTTGTACAACCCATTCAAGTATTATTTTTAAAAGCAAAATTTTCCCCAATTAAAAAAGAGGGAACAATTCCTTCCACATGATTATCCCTGGTAGCTTCTATAAAGTCACATCATTCATTATAATGAAGCCTCGTCCCTATGTTGATCTATATTCAACAAATATATGTGTAACTGGCATCTGCCAATAAAGCTGAGAAAGACATTCAAATATATTGCATCATAGAGGTTGAGATAGATATATATTATGAACATGATCAATACAAGGAAACTTGTAGCATAAGAGTTCATCCCAAACTTTAACTCAAACATAGGCTGTTTTCCCTTACTGCTCTGAAGATTGTGAAGCTTTGTGAATCCAATATATCTGTTACTGTAGTGATACTTCTCTTTTTTGACAGAATATTTGCAGTCATAATTTGGTCAAAAATACAATTTTAAGATATCACTTTACCAAGAATTATTGAGTCATACAGAACACGAGTATTGCTGAAAAAAGATGCATTTGTCAAACCTTTTGGTCTCGCATTGATCAGGATAACTCCAAGAATACCAACTTAAAGGGAGAACCAACATCTACACTGCATGAGAGGGGTGTGCCAATTAGTTGGCAAATGGACTCTGGTGGGTAGAGGTGTTACCATAGGGAATGTACCAGTTAAAGACGATTGACAACTGACAGCCAGGCTTTTACTTACTTGGTAAACAGTCAGCTCTCTCCTGTCTTAAGAGTGTAAGTGTTGATTTTCCTCTTGATTTGGACTTCTTGCAATTGTCCTGATCAATGCAAGATGAAAAGCTTTGGCAAAATGTGTACTTTTTTCAGCAATGCTTAAGAATTATTTATTCAATTAATTTTTAATCTCAGCTATTCTGTAAGAGAGAAATGTGACCATAATTTAGGTGCTTCCTTACAGGGAAGGAAAGTAAGTTCATAAGAGTTCAATCTTGGCCACTTGCACTATTGAACAGTATAGATAGAACACTTGGTAGGAAGATAACAGTGGTACTTCGTATAAATAGACATAATGAAGTAAGGAAAGCAGATCTTAATATTGACAAGGCTATTTGAAAATCCAAGGACCATAATCAGGGCATTGACAAAGCTGCAAGAGAGAAAAACCAAAATTAATCAAGGAATTTATTGCATGATATAATTGCCTGCAGATTATAGAAAGAAGAGACCGCTGAGAGAGGAATACCTCAACTATTACATTACAGCAATTGCAAGCAATTACATTTGGGAATTTTGACATCCAGTAAACACACTGTTGTCTCTGCTTTCAGTTGTCTGCTATACAATTTAATGACCCAGTGTTTGTGATTTGGGAGTTTTTGTTGGATAATATTTAGTGAACTCTTGGGCTTGTACTCACCGGAATTTAGAAGAATGAAGGTGGATCTCATAGAAACATACAGAATTCTGATGGGACTGGACAGCTTAGATGTGAGAAGAATGTTTCCGATGTTGGGGAAGCCAGAACTCGGGATCACAGCCTATGAATAAGGGGTAAACCATTCCGGACTGAGATGAGGAAGAATTTCTTCACTCAGAGTTGTGAACCTGTGGAATTCTCTCCCACAGGAAGCTGTGGGGGTCAGTTCATTAGATATATTCAAGAGGAATCTGGACGTGGCGTTTGTGGTTAAAGGGATCAAGGGGTAAAGAGAAAAAGGGGGAATGGGATACAGAAATTACATGATCAGCCATAATCATATTGAATGGTAGTGCAGGCTCAAAGGGCCGAATGGCCAACTCCTGCAGCTGTTTTGTGTTTCTGAATAAGAATCCTGTAATAGTGCTGAGCTGTAAGATTCTTTTATTTCAAAAATACACTTTATTCATAAAAAATATCTTCATACAGTGCTGACCTGTAAAATGCTGTGAAAGGGATATCTTCACATCATCGGGCAGGTATGATGACAGGGAACCCTCACTTGGTAGTGCTTCTTCATCTGCCCTATACAGTCTAGCTGAGATAGAAATGTAAAGAGAAAGATGAGAGTGCTGTAAATCTGAAATTAAAATATAAATGCTGACACAAGTAGACACAGGGTGGTGCTATGGATATTGTACATTTGGACTTTCAGAGAGTATTTGTTACGGTGCCACGGGGCATGCTGGTTAGCAAATAAGAAATATACGAAATTGATAGCAGCATGGGTTAGAAATTGGCTAAGAGATAAGAAACAGAGGACAGGTATAGATGGGCATTTCTCAGATTGGAGACAAGTTGAAAGTGAGGGATCATGTTGGGACTTTGATTTTTACAAATGACTTCGAGATAGTTGTTGAGGTTAAAATCTCTAAATTTGCAGATGGTATTAAGCTAGGGAGAATAGTCAATTGTGAGGAATGTGATGCTGAGCAACTTCAGAGGGACATTGACAATTTGGCCAAATGGGCAAACACCAAGGAGATGAATTTTAATGCAAAGAAATGTGACAGTGCATTTCGGTGGAAGAAGCTCAGAGAGACAATACAAGCTTTGAGGGGAGTAGAGGAGCAGAGGGACCTGGGGGTTCGCATGCATAATTGTCTGAAGGTGGCAGCACGTTGAAAGAGTTGTTAAGAAAAGCTTATATGATCATTGCGTTTATGAATAGAGGCATAGAGTATAAAAGCAAGGAACCAATGCTACACCTCTACAAATCATTGATCAGACCACATTTGGAGTATTGTGCTCAGTTCTGGGCACCTTGTTTGAAGGAAGAATGTTAAAGCCATGGAGAGAGTGCAAAGAAAATTTAATAGAATGATACCAGGAATGAAGGATCTTAGATACAAGAAAGATTAGAGAGATTAGAGATTGGACTTATTGTCTTTGGAGCAGAGAAAATTAAGAGATGACCTTATTGAGGAGTTCAAAGTTATGAATAATTTGGACAAAGTAAAGAGGGATATTGTTTTTCTACAAATTGGTATGTCAGTAACTAGGGGTCAAAGTTTCAAATTTATCAGCAAAAGAGCTAGGAATGAGATGAGGAGAAACTTCTTTACTCAAAATTGTGAGAATTTGGAATGCGCTGCCTGGGAGAGTGGTGGAGGCAGATCCTGTAAGAGATTTCTAAACAGAGCTGGATATATATTTGAAAATGATGAATTTAACAGGCTATGGAGATAAAGTAGGAGAATGGGACTAACTGGGTAGCTCTTTCGGGAGCTGGTACAGACATGATGGAAAAAATGGCCTCCTTCTGTATTGTTAATTGTAAAGGTCTGATAGAAAGTAAGGCAAAAGGAAAGACAATCATCAGACTTGAGATTTTCTGGACTCTGTAAGGATCCTTGCAAAACTAAATGTTAAGAAGATCACTGAATTGGAAGAACTTTGTACCACTTGCCTGTATTAAAACATCCACAGAATTACACAGTAATTTCTGACTACAAAAACATTCTATGGTAATTGCTAATGGAACATAATTTGCAAAAACTTTTTATAAGCAATATTTCCTGAATGTAACGAACATAAACTTTCAGAGTCATTGTGATCTGTAAAATTGTAATTTGGTGGAACACTATTGTAATTAGTGATTTAAACCAAAAAACTGGTTGTCTTTTTCTCGCAGATGTTGAAGATTACAAATTACAACTCATTAAACCAACATTAGAAAATAGAGTAGTGATGGATCTTTCACAACTCAATGCCCCTCAGGAAGATAATGCTAATATATCTGAGCTGGAAGATCTGCACTTAAGGTACCAGTTAAATACTAACCATGTTTTTTAATGCATAAATGTGACATTAGACATCAGGTGCCGGATGAAGAGATCTCATCTTTCATTTCTGAGACTTGGGTTTAAACAGCATTTGGAATGAAAGTATCTATTATCCAATGAGTTTGAGGTGTTTTCCAAAACAATTTCTAGTTGCCATTAACTCTTACTGAAAACTGTGCCTCAATTTACATTAGTTGGTAGAAACATAGAAATACAGAATAGGAGCAGGAGTAGGCCATTCAACCCATCAAGCCTACACTACCATTCAGTATGATCATGGCTGATCTTCTATCTCCAGTTCATACTCCATACTGTCCCCATACCCCTTGATATCTTTAAGGTTTAGAAATATATCTATTTATTTCTTAAATATACTCAGTAATTTGGCTTTCACTGCCTTTTGTGATGGAGAGTTGTACAAGATCCCCATCTTCTCAGTAAGACAGTTCTCCTTGTCTAGGTTAAATGACCAGCCCTGTATCCTGAGACCGTGTCCTCTTGTCCAAGATTCCCCCCAAATAACCATACCAGGAACACATCATTCCTGCACACAATCTCTACGTTTCAATGAGATCCCTTCTCATTCTTCTAAAGGCCAGATAACACAGGCCTAACCAGTCCATTTTCTGTTCATTTGCTATTTCTGCTGGACCAGGATTCAGTTTGGTACTAAATCAACAATCTTATCAATGGATACAATTGGATAACTAGTAGTTGTGGAAACAGGAGAAGCATCACAGTGGAAAGGCAAAGTCTTCGATTTTAGTTTGAGCCTGCAGTTACTGTGACCTGCCTTAACTGTGAGGGCTTAGTGATGCCATTGGTGTTAGAAATAGAAAACTGCCATATTACAGATTCAAAACACTTATTGAAGAGGATACATTATTTCCTCTTCTTGTGTAAACCTCTAACGATCTCAAGCTCTGAAATTGTCTTCTGGATTTGTTTTTAGAGGTCTTGATTTTACGTCCTGTTTTGATAATATTTAACATCTAAACAGGTAGGGGGTAGTCACTGGCTCTTAAAAACCTACAATTAAATCTTTGGCTTCAATCTTAGATGAGTCATGAACTGATCCTGGTTAAAATCCGGAATTACAGATGGAGTTCAGATAGGAAATAGGCGGTTGAGTTGAACGTTTAGCCCTGAGAATTCTTCTTATGTATGGTTTTATGCTGGCTGTTTGACTGCTGGCATTATGATATAATCTAAGTGCATTTGACCTTGATATGTTCACAGTGAATCCGACTGGCAGGCCTTTTCGCCTTCTGCAGAAGAAGAAGATGCTACACACGTTGTCTGTGGACTCATTAATGAGCTTTCCAAGATCAAGTAAGTATTCTTTAGAAACCCCAAATCATTTGTGCACTGTTATGATTTCCTGCATTTTTGACAACACTTTATAAACGCTGAAGGAAAAGCAACTAATATAAGTGCTAACATCAGAGTAGTTATTTTGATCTGAATCATTGAATGTTGTGTGAATCTGTTGAGTTTTGACATTTAATGCAGTGATTGCTGCTGACTACTTCACACATGATTGACAAGTTGTGTTCGTGCCCATCATTTGAACTAGAATGTGAGTCATTAGAGACCTATCTATCTTCTGTGATCATTAGTCATTTCACAAAAGCTCAGTGCTATAGGGAATTTATGGGCATTCAGTCCCTAATAAGCTAAGTGTGCGAACCAGGAAATTCCACAAAAGAGTAAGATCTGTGGATTCAATATCTATACTGGTTGACATTCCAGTGGGGAAAGTAACCCTAGACATGCCCAACTTGATGCAACAGGTTAATAGACTCAGGAAATGCCAGAAAACTACCACCAATGCTCAGTAGCAATAGCGTGTACCATCTACAACATGCATTGCAACAAATCATCAAGGCTCCTTAAACAGCACCTTCCAAACCTTAAAACCACTACTATCGAGAAGGATACAGGATAGCAGATGCATGGGAACACCACCACCTGCAAGATCCCCTCCAAACCACTCACCATCTTAACTTGGAAATATATTGCTGTTCTTTTGGTATCACTGTGTCAAAATCCTGGAATTGCCTCCCTAATGGCATAATGGGACTATGTACAGCACACAGACAGCGGTGGTTCAAGAAGGCAGCTCACCACCACCTTCTCAATGGGCAAGTTAGGATGAGCAATAAATGTTGGTCCACACAGTGAAGCTCAAACCCATGAATGATCAAAAATATATTCAGCTAAGCGCAGGATCCTTTTAGCCGCTATTGTGAGGAAGAATTATAAAGTTTAACAGTGGGGAACTGGGCCTTGTACCATTCACAGACCAACGTCAGCGAGGAGCAGCAAATGAAACAGTAAGGTGGGCTGAGAACAGGGCAGCAAGGAAATGGAGAATGGGGCAGTAACTGAGAGGCTGCAACAACAGGCGTGCAACGTCAGTGTGGGCTAACAATGATGACATTGGTAGCCCTGACTTCCTATTTCAATGCAACAGCAGGAGTTATAGTGTTTGTGGCCATATTTTCTCTGCAAGTCGGAGAAGCCCTGCTGTTTCACGTACAGCCAGTTAATTTATTGTTCTCAGAGTTAGGTCTGTCCCCTTTCCCCATAAGAGGTGGAGAAATAGCTGACGCTTAGGATTCAGATGGCAAGTTTGAGCAAACATTTTGCATAGAGTAAATTATATTAAAGTGCAGTGACTTCTTAAAAAGCAAACATAGCATTGAACAATAAGAGCAATGAGATGGCCAGCTGACAACTTTCGTGAAGTATTTGAACACAGGACCAAACCCTTTATAAGCAGCTCTGGATCCTTAGTTTACAAATCACTGCCGACAGTGCAGCACTCCTTCATTATTACACTGAAGTATCAGCTTTACCTGCACTGGCCCTATAATGGGATTTGAGCTGAGGGGAGAACTCTGCAAATTAAGCCAAGCTGACATAATGAAACACTGATTATGTTAATCTATGAAGTACATATTCAAGCATCATATCATAATTGTCTCATGTTTGATGATCTTCTTAGTCGTGTCATTATGATCACTCATCGGGAGCTGGAGAGCATGCGACGATACAAAAACAGGAGAGTGAGAGCGGTTGGCAGACACCTGCATATCTCAAAAGGAACAACAAATGTAACATATTCGATGAAGAGGAAAGATCCATGAGAAGAATTACAGCTTGCAACCTGATAAAAAGGTTCATGATTTACATATAGATGCGAAGTATTTACTTCTTAGAAACAGGCTGTTCAGCCTAACAGGTCCATGTCCTTTTTTATCTCAACACAAGCCTCCTTCCCTTCATAACATAATCCCATCAGTGTATCCTATTTTTTCTCTCCCTCATGCACTTATCTAGTTTCCTCTTAAATGCAACTACCTCAACTACTTGTGCAAGCAAGGTCTACCACCCTCTGAGCGACATTTTCTTCTCAGTTTCTGATTGGATTTATTAATGATTGTTTTCCCTTTTTGGTCATGCCTGCAAATGGAAACATACTTTGCATAATCTGTTGGCCAATTTCATTATCTTAAATACGGTAAATTCTGACTTAAAGTTGTTGTGCTTTTGAAGAGTGCACCTTTAAACAAAAGCAATGTTAAGTGAATCAGATGTTCCCATTAAAATCAGAGTAAAAACTGTAGTTAGGTTCTACAGGAAATTTCTCATTAGAAAGAAACAATATCAAACCTTTATTCCCTGTAATTTGAAATACTTTGTTAAATTCCTGTATTGGTAACTAAAGTATCTTCTAAACTAAAATAAATCTAAAGATGTAAAAGAAATATCGTATCTTTCTACTTAGCTTCCACTTATGTCTGATCCTGCTCTTGAGCCTTCTGCTTGCAATACATAAAAGCCCCTGACTCCTTATCTCTGCCTACCCTCTGAACTCTGTCCCTCACCTTGACCCTCCTGATGCTGCAGACTCTCTTGTCATCACTGCCACTCCCTGACCTTCACAGTTGTAGTAGATCTTCTGGTCGTGGTCTCTGCTGCTCCTTGAACTTTCCTGTCACCAACATTTCCCCTTTCCAAATCTCCTGCTCTCTGCCTGACCTTACCACTTTGCGCTCCTGAACCCTTGCTTGACATATGCAGTGGGGGCCAGGGAAAGCAGCAGTAACAGCAACCCTGAGGATCAGGGAGTGACAGAGACTGTGAACCAGTGAAAGGAAGGACAAGAAGCAGCAGAGTCTGCTCCAAAATGATGGGTTCATTCGGCCCACTGTTAGACCTGGCTATAAATTACTTAAATGAAATTCGCAAAACAAGATTATGGACCTCATAAGCTGATTGACATTAAAGCAAACAACTTTAACTGGGCTAGAGACCAAAAACTGCAGATGTTGGAATCCAAGGTAGACTAACAGGTAGCCTGGCTTGCTGTGTTCTTCCGGCCTCCTGTTTGTCTAACTTTAACAGGTCAACTTAAAGCGGGTACTTTTACCAGGTCACCCCTTATCCCTCCTATTTCCTAGTCAAAGTCGCTGTTTAATCTTTCCTGATAGGTGTGATCCTTCAGTTCTGGTAGCAACCTGGTTAATTTTCTTGTTTGCACCTTCACCAGTGCCTCTATGTCTTTTAGTCCAATATTCAGATCAGAATTTCTCTGCTTCTCAACTCTTGCCCTCGAGAAATGAGTCCTGATGTTTTGTTCTCTTGTGTTAAAGGTAGCCTTATTAACCTGTTTTACCATTTATAATCACTTATGTATCTTCACCATCAAATCCCTCCCATCTCTAATCCATAGAAATGTTGTTTCCAAGGTAAGTGGGCTCTTTTTTATTTCGAGTGGATTGCACCACCTTACGCTTGACTAAATGCAGTTCATATGAAAATTAAATGCCAGTTGTGGGAGTTTATTAATAATATCTTCTGGTATTTTGTTGCAATCCTCCTCTGTATTTGCAATAACCCACCTTTGAGGCACCCCCCCCCTCCCCCGCAATCAAGTTTGGCATCATCTGCAAATTCTGAAATGCAAGTTGCTCAAGTAAGTGATAAATAAAAGTGCAGCCTTTTTCAATGTTGTACAATGTCACTCGCCACCTATTACCAATCTGAGTAACTACCTTTATCTTTTTATTCCCTATTTCTGTTTTCAAAAATACCTTTAAACTATCATAAGAGCAAAGCTTGTTCTCTTTGGTTCAACTATTAGGCAGGAGAGGTGGAGAAATGAAAGAAGAGCAACAAAAACTAAAAGGTCACCCTCAGCTGATTTGCTTCAGCACAGAGTCAGGGATACTGTGAGATGGTTATCTGCAAGATAAGCAAGTGTGGAATGATATCCTCTGGTCAGTATTTTCCTTTTAAGTCAGTACGTCCAATGCCTGGAGAAAATTATCCCCTCAGGATTACAAGTACAATCAGAGTTTGTTAGTTAAATGATGTGTGCTGGACTATGCTCCTGCATGAATGACTGTTTAGTCAGTAACTGTACCACCAGTTCGCTTATTAAAAATATTGTTGTTGTCTCACTGTGTTCTAGTGTTTGTAAGCTGTACATGCAATAAAGTTTGCTCAAGTATACTTGCACAGTTTTTAAAGTTTTTTTGTTTTTGCAGCACACAGTAATTGAGTCAGAAGAGTTTACTATTTATAAAAAGTCATCCATTTGCTGTTTCTAATGAATTTAGGCATAGACAGACCAGAGGAATTCTTGCTCCCAGTAGACATTCTGAGAACACAAAATGCAGTATTTCCAGATCTGCAGAATTAACACATCCTCGACTCTTCAAAAAAGTTCTGTGCTTTTCAGTGCTCATAAAATGATATAAATGATTCTCAGATTTATTTTCTTGGCTCCCAGTTTAACCTTCCTGCTTATTAATAGGGTACCCCAATAATAAAAAAAAACCAAGATGAATTCTGGTTTTTATTATTCAGAGATGTTTCGTCACATGACTTCCATACCCTCACTCCCATCATCAGTGACTTAACACATTTGTCTGCAGCTGTATTGCCTTTCCGGTTGGAAGGAGTAAAATTATTTTGTTAACTAATTCAGGACCTCAAGGCAGTTTATTTCCCTTCTCCAAAACCTTTTAAAGAAGTGAACAAAAATATTTGAAAGACATGAAAAAAATACAATTTTTAATGCCCCTGTGACTCTCCTTCCCTCCTGCTCTCATGTTGCTCATATCTGTGTCATGGAGATACGTCTTTAATTCATTGGGATTCTACAATTATCCTGGCTAGCTGACCACCCTAGCAGGCTATAAATCCTAAATGGAGCAGTATAATTAAGTGGAGAGGTGGAGGAAAGCAAAAGCTAAACACAGCAATTGAAGTACTGCAACAGTCAGACTAAAAGTCCACAGGAGAGACTCCTGTGGCAGTGGGAACATTCATTAGGGCCATTCTATTGGTGAAGGTCCAAAAACAAACATGAAGTGAGATAAATAGCAATCAAGCGCAGGTCTCAGTGGCACCCTTTGTTGAATTCCACAGCATCAGCTACAACTTTACAATGTGTCACTTCTGTCACATCACTGTACCTATCGAAGAAAGGGATTGTTAAGTTCTTTCCATTGAAAGATTTAAGCTTCTTTGTTTTTTAAACCTAATGTTGGTAGATGGAGAATTAACTTTGAAAGTCTACAAAGGGGTTTTACCACACTGATCCTGCAGTAATAAGGTGTGTTTTGAGATTTTTTTGCTGCACAGTCAAACCTCATATGTAGTGTATTCTGGTGGCATGTGAACCCATTCTGGCAGTCTGGACTTTGCCCTAATGGACCAACACTGTAGTTTATATCTGAACAGAGGAGGGGACAGAAGTCATATGTTACAAAAACAGAAATTGCTGGCGAAAGACAGTAGGTCTGGCAACATCTGCACGGATAAAGCAGAGTTAACATTTCGAGTCCGGTGACTTTGTCAAAACTTGCCAGACTTGAAACGTTAAATCTGCTTTCTCTCCACAGGTGCTCCCAAACCTGCTGACTAATTTCTGCTCTTGTTTCAGATTGCCAGCATCTGTAGTTCTTTGTGTTATTGTGGAAGTCATATGCTGCTGTGTATCATGGCCAGTGTTTTTTCTAACTCTGACCAGCTGGAGCAGAACTAAGACTAGAGTACAGCTAACAACTGGGAACTTTGTTTACTGTCAGAATCTATTATCATTCCACTCCTTGCTTTAAAGCACTATATCTCAAAGGATATCAAAAAAGTGGAATCTCAAAGCCTGAATTTCTCTAAAGACAGAGAGCCTCACCATTTTATTAAAATAGCTGTGGAGAGCAGAGACCAAAGTCCTGTACCAAAACATGACACTTGACCTTTTTGTGGGTATGGAGGAATATTACTAAATTGCTCATAGAGCCCATAAACAGACCTTTCAGTCTGACCAGTCCATGCCAAACATAATCCCAAATTAAACTAGTCTCACCTGCCTGCTCCTGGCCCATAACCCTTTAAACCTTTCCTATTTGTGTACTAATCCAAATGTCTTTTAAACGTTGTAATTGTACCCATCTTCTGTGGGCTACAGAGTTAACTGCTCAGGTTAAAGTGCAGCTATCTCATAGTGATCTGATTTTCACTAGTCGGATGTCTGCAACGTGACTTCTACACGTTAGAACAGGTAGGAGAAGGTCCAAAGCTTCTGGACCCCTTTGGACAGGTAGGATACTCTTTTGCATATCATCCCAGGCCACCCACAGATGCTGCCAGAGCTTCCAACAACACTGCCAGACCTGCTGAGTTTCTCCTGTTTATCACAGAATCCCTACAATGTGGAAATAAGCCATTCAGCCCATTGAATCCAGAATGTCCCTCTGAACAGCCTCCCACAAGACACACCCCTACCCTATGCATGTAACCCTGAATTCTCCGTGGTTAAGCCACCTAGCATCTGAAATAATAACAGAAAATGCTGGAGGAACTCAGCAGGTCTAACTGTAGCAGTGGAGAGATGCACAGAGTTAAAATTTTGAGTCCAGTATGACTTCTGAATTGGAAAGGATGAGAAAGAGTTAGGCTGGTTTGTTGAGGAACTGCATGTTACTGCAATATCCATGCCATGCAAGTACAGGCAATGACCATTTTCAATGAGAAAATGTTGGAATATTCAGCAGTGATGTTGCCATTGAATGGGAAGTTGGTTGAATCAAGTTGGCATTTTAAGTGCAAGGTCAAAGAATGGTGTTTGGGATGTTGGCATGACTTGGTATAGAGGCTATAAACCTTTCATGAAGAGGGATAACAGAGAGGGATTGGAGGGGCAAATGCAGTTGTTGTGGTGTATGTGGACCTCAAAACCTTACCACAGAACAGATGTGTGAGAAAAGTTTTAGCACTTGGAATAAAAGGGGTAATAGTAGTGTAATACAAAATTGGTTTAGGGAGGGGAAACAGAGAGTCATTGTTCATGGTACTTTTTAGGCTGGAGGAAAGTTTGTAGTGGACTTCCTCAGGCATGCTTTTCCTAAGACTTATAAATGATCTATATCTTGGAGCACAGGGGACGATTTCAAAGTTTACACATGTAAATCCAGCGACAGTTAGATTTGTTGTTTTATTCCCATGTTTTTCCTGTATTCTATGGTGGATCAATAGGGCAACTGTCTGCAGTTTGCGTGTTTTCCCTATGTCTGCAAGGGTTACCTCGGGGTGCTCTGATTTCCTCACACAGTCCAAAGATGTGCAGGTTAGATGGATTGGCCATGCTAAATTGTCCAGGGATGTACAGGCTAGGTGGATTAGCTGTGGGGAATGTAGGTAGGGATGTTGATCTGGAGGAATGCTCTTCAGAGGATCACTAAGGACTCAATGGGCTGAATGGCCTGCTTCCACACTGTAAGGATTCCATGATCGCTGGTCTTTGTGCACTGGCACTGAGTCAATCTTCCTTCTTCGCCTCACTGACACCAAGCAGCCTCTGCAGTCATTCAGGAACCCAATCCAGGGGAGGGGCAGAATTCAGACCCAGTATAATGGGAGAAGGGAAGAATGTAGAGAGTGTATTTCCAATCTATATGTTGCACTCTTTGTCCCTGCTGTAGGCCGTGGGAGAATGAAAGTGAACCTGAATAATCACAAGTAGTGATCTTTTCCATCTGATCTTACACCATGGTCACACCAACAGATTTGAACTGACTAAACTACTATCTACACAAGGTAAGCACTGGCTAGATCATTGTTTTGATATCTTTCGGTTCGTCAGAAAATGTAACATTGGGTTGCTCTAATGGGATCAAATAATATTCTAACTAAAACGACAGAGAGGGGCAGAAAGGAAATTTATGAATGTCAAAGGGAGACACCAAGGCTCCTTAGACAGTACCTTCCAAACCTACGAGCAATTCTATCGGCATGGGCGAGGGCAGCAGACACATGGGAACACCACCTCCTGCAAATTCTCCTCCAAGTTACTCGATCCTGACTTGGAAATATGTCGACATTCATTCAGTGTTGCTTGGACAGAATCCTGGATCCCTTTCCCTGAGGCCATTGCGGGAGTCTCAATACCAAACGGCCTGCTGTGTTTCAAGAAGGCAGCTCACAACCACCTTTCAAGGGCAACCGGGGATGGACAATAAATGACCAACCCTGCGTTGCCCGCATCCCATAAATTAATTATTGCTTGGAGTGTCTTGGTGGAGATCGTCATCATTTGTCCTGCATCTTGTAATTGTCATGTGCTATTATGCATGTCCTCCAGTCCTTGAGGGTCCCCACTGGCTTTGAGATTCGAGGTACTTTTAGTTTGGAGGAGCAGATTCAGAAACACTGGGATTTGCTAAGCTTTAGAAAATTACCAGTGCAAGAAGGGGCAGGATCGTGAATACATGATGAATGGCAGGACGCGGAGTATCAGAGGGACCTTGATGAGCAGGTCCACCAGTCCCTTGCATTTTAAGAGCAGTGAGGATATGCTGGAACTGCACAATGTGTTGATTAAGCCAAAGCAGTATTGTGTGCAGTTATGGAATCCACATTATAGGAGGGATGTGAGAGCACTGGAGAGGGTGCAGAGGAGATTTACCAAGACCTGGACTGGAGTGTTCTAGTTATGAAAAGAGATTGGACAGACTAGAATTAATTTCCTTACAGCAAAGGAAATTGAGAGGGGACATGATTGTGATATTTAATATTACGAAGGCCATAGAATAGACGGAGGGAAGAAAATTTTCCCTTTAAGGGATGGATGAGCGAGCAGGAGGCAGAGATTTAAGATTTAAGGGTCAGGCGGTTTAGAGGCGATGTGAAGAAACATTTTTTTCACCCAGAGGGATGGTGGGAATCGGGAACTCACTGCCTGTGATGATAGGAGAGGCAGAAACCCTCATAACATTCAACAAATATTTAGATGTGCACTTGAGATTATTCAAGTCTATGGGCTAAATGCTGGAAGACAGGCTTAGAGCAGTGAAGTGATTGTTTTAGACCACAGAGACACGGAGTTGTACAGCACAGCGCAAACTCTATTGGCCCTTTCCCTGTGCTCCATCACTCCTGGATGTAATTGACAAAACAGCTGCAGTCATGACCCCTTTGCCCTAACGTTTGTACTTCAAACCCTCACTTACACGACAAAACCGTTCTTATTTGATGAAGTTATTAATCCAGGAGCGGTCTGGCCTCCAGTTAATTTCACCCTAGAGTGTGGCACCCGGCGCTGCTCAGTTTTCTTCGGCCGGGAATTCTATTACATTTGATTAATGACATGGCAAATTGGACGGATCTTGACCAAGCGATTTGGTGGGAGAGTGGCCGGCACCGACATGCCTTACCTTGTGGGGAGGGGTGGATCAGGGAGATGTCCTTCCTCTGGAAAATTTTAACTTTTTGGGGGGAACCAATTGGTGAGTACACCTCTTCCCACCCCGGATTGGACTTGAGTGGGTGACCCGAATTAGAAAGAGCTCAGCTGAAGTGATGTCTGTATTTCAAACACGACAACCCTCATTTGCTCCATAAAGTCGTTTATTCAAAAAGGTGAAAAGCCTGCAACAATGGCTAACTTCCTATTGTCCACCTGCCACAATTATTTACTTACACACCCAGAATGTAACCTCACTGAATGCGAGGTCAATCAGACTAGTTCTTAAATAGTTTCTCCACCTCGATGGTGCATACGGTGTCCCCTCGATGTTTTCTTGTAAGTTGACCTGTAATTTCCTCGAAGCGACTGGCAGAAGCGTTTGGTGTGCGCGCTATCTCCAGTTGCCTTACACACCGGGCAGGTGTACTTGCGAAGGATCGGACACACGGTCCTGCCGTCCTCGTCTTTAAGAACGTGCGAGGCGTAGATGTTCCGGGACTCCCCGTTTTGCTTACAGAAAGTGCAGATGAATAAACCCCGGTCGATCCTGCAGGCGGTGCGTGCGCCAGTCACTCCAGTTCTCCTTGTTTCTCCCTGGGCAGATGGGAATGTTGCAAACTCAGCCAGGCCCCCTCCAGGATTCACTAGAATTGATTGAGCCGGCCCTTTCAGCAAGTCTGTCTGCCCCGGGCTCCCAGGACAGGGCTGTCTCCCTACGCTCGCGTCGCCAGGGGTGAAAGCAGCTAGGTGCCGAGACCGGGCAGAAGCACCAAGTTGTCTGCTTGCTTCACCTCTGCAGCGCCTGTTTTCAACGTCTTTGACGTTTATTGTCAAGAAAAGCCCAGTCCCGAGATCCATGGTCAAGCTGTGACGACTCAGACCCGCTGGCTTGTGTTGTAACTGAGGCATCCCGGCCTTCAGATCACGTCCCACCGTCTCCCCGGTTCCCAACCGTCTGTCCTCCGGCTCCACTCTCCAATGGGTTTGCCTGCGTCCCGATTGTACAATGCTCTCTATAACCTTACTCAATCCTAGGTAGTCGCTCCAAATGTCAAATGCCCTGTCTGCCATCTCTCCAAATTCTGTTTCCCTTTTTTTTGCTAGGGTCTGCTTTCCAAAAAAAATAAAACGACACCTGCCCTTTATTCTTAACATTTGCACATTGCAAAATGTTGCAAGGTGAATTGTACAATTGAATTCAACTTCTCTTTGAAGTGGTGTCTTGGTTTTTAACAAGTGTGTGAAACTATTGGACTCTTTAAGTGGTCGGGGAGGTAGGTAGTTTGCATACTTACCAATGGAAGGACATGGTCTTAGGATTGGTTAAAGATTGTTACCAGTTCCTGGGGGGTGTTGTCAGGGGAGAATATTTGAAGTGAACACGTTTTAAGTGGTCTGGCCAGGTTTGGTCAGGCATTCACGGAAAATGTAAACTATTCGAATCTAAACCAAGTTTTCCCAAATGGCCAAAACTACTTGTCTGTAGGGTGAACTTAACCTTGTGCTTTCACTGTGCACCGATCACATTCTGCATACAGTTTCATAGCATTTCAGGCCAATAAAGTGGGAGCTGGGGGATGATGAGCACCATTCCAGGTTTCTGGAGGGTGGTGTCAACTCAGAAACTGAACACGTTCCCAATCCCCACCCCCCTTTTTCTTCTGCGCCCCCCAGTCTCAGAGTTCAGGTCACCACTGGATTATCTCAAGCTTGCGCCATCCCATACTCTAAACGTTCCTGCTTGTGGATTCTGGAAAGCCCATGGTCCTCTCCAGTCTCAATCACCAGCAAGCTAACCCACTCTACCTTCGCCCAGATACAGCCATATCCCCACCTGATCTTTTATTTAACACCAGGTATCTTGTCCATCCAACAGCTGGTGCCCTATTTAGTCTGCACTCGGAGGGACACACAGGTTTTTCTTCCAAAGTGGGGTGGTCATGGGATTGTTTTATTTACATTCCATGATGGACTGGCTGCTAATGTTTCATATGATGCATTAAGTAAGAAGTAAGTGATGATTGAATTTGATTTGATTTAATATTGTCACATGTACCTAGGGACTGTGAAAAGTTTTGTTTTGCCTGCAGTACAAGCAGATCATACCATACAAAGTGCATTAGGATGATTGAACAGGACGAGGAATACAACGTTACAGCTGCAGAGAAGATGCACAAACAGCGAGATCAACATTAAATTTGAAATTTGAGAGGTCCATTCAGAAATCTAGTAACAGCGGGGAAGAAACTGCTCTTGAATCTGTTGGTCTGTGTATTTAGACTTTTGTATCTTCTGCCTGACGGAAGAGGTTGGAATAGATTGTAACCGGGGTGGGAGGGGTCTTTGATGATGTTAGCCGCCTTTCCAAGGCAGCAGGAAGTGTAGTTGGAGTCAATGAATGGAAGGTTAGTTTGTGTGATGGACTGGGCTGTGGTTCATAACTCACTGTAGTTTCTTACAGTCCTGGGCAGAGCAGTTGTCATACCAAGCTGTGATGGATCCGGATAGAATGCTTTCTATGGTGCATCTATAAAACTTGGTAAGAGTCTTTATGGACATGCTGAATTTCCTTAGCCTCCTGAGGAAGTAGAGGTGTTGTCGTGCCTTCTTGACTGGTGCATCAGCGTGGGTGCACCAGGACAGATTGTTGTCAATTGTCACTCCCAGCAACGTGACCACCTCCACCTCAGCACCATTAATGCAGACTGGGGCGTACGCTCCACTTTGCATCCTGAAGTTAATGACCAGCTTTTTTGTTTGGTATGAAAGGATAACATATAAGGGATGGGTAGACGATTTAGTAAGAAGGCAAACCCACCATCTGTTTGAACTTGCTGCTCTCTGATGAACCAGAAACTTCCCTCTCTCCCTTGCCCCCTACAAGATCTTGTCTGTGCTCTCTGAAGGTGCTATCACTTGGTCAGATCAAATTCCAGAGTATCTGTTGTAAGTTTAAGAATTCCATAGTATTGGACATCATAGCTAAGGTTCTTGTCAGCAAAAATCAGGACAAATCCTCCTTCCATTCAGATTCGCGTGCAGGATTCCTTACAAACCATTCCCTGAACCCAACTAATTCTGACAACACGCCTGAGAGTTTTGGGTCTTGTGTACATGTTGATATGATGACTCAGTGGTTAACACTGCTGCCTCACAGTGCCAGGGACTTGGGTTTGTTTCCAGCCTCAAGTAACTGTGTGGAGTTTGCACATTCTCCCTGTGTCTGCATGGGTTTCCTCCCACAGCCCAAAGATGTGCAGGTTAGGTGGACTGGCCGTACTAAATTGCCCATAGCATCCAGGGAGGCACAGACTAGGTGGGTTGACCATGGGAAATGCACGGGTAAATTAGGGGGAGTGGGTTTGGGTGGGATGCTCTTTGGAGGGTTGGTGTGGGCTGAATGGCCTGCTTCCACAATGTAGGGTTTCTATATATTGGTTTTGTCATTCACTGGGAATGTTTTATTGGTGTAATCCCAAGTACAGTACAATGCCATTTTGTTGGAGCCCTGTCTTTGGAAGTCAGGTTAAACTGAGACTATGATTTAGGTGGATGGAAAAGATCCCATAGTAATCGGTAATATTTATCTCCAAACCCAGTGGCAACGAACAAAAATTATCCAGTTATTCAGCTGTGAGCAATTTGTGAAACCTCATGTATCTGTCTTGGCTGCCATTCTTGCCTGCAAAACAACAAGGCCTGTAATTGAAAAGTACCTCATTGGCCAGCCGGCATCCTGTGTTTTGTGCTCTGTTGTTCATTGAAGATTCCGAGTCTAGAATAAATCTATGAGGAAAGCTGAATTGTGTCATTTTCAGTGTCCCTGCCTCTGACCTAGAAGCTCTGTGTTTGAGTTCCACTCAAGGACTTGATGGATACAGTGGCGGTGTTTATAACATGGACACACAGATTGCGTATCAATTTGTAATGTTCCCAGTACATGCCAATGGCAGGGAGTAAATACAAGAGAGGTTCCTGGTTAGCCATGTGATTAAAAAAGGACTGGGCAAAAGTGTGTGTTACTAAAGGAACACAAATTCTCTGAGTGAACTGTTAACGCAGTCCCAACACTTATAAAAAACCAGTTCTCATCATGATTAAGGTAAATGGCAACCTCTGAGTAAAATTGGCCTTTGGATTATTAGATCAAGGGCTCTTTCTGGGTTTTTTTTTGAGATAGTGCAGAAGAGCAGCTAGGCATTATTAATTCAGCTCTTCTCTCTGTTGGATAATGGTGTCTATTGAGCCGGTCAGACCAGGACAGTCTTGGATTGACTGCTTAGTTTGTGCGGACCTAGCTAAGCTCACCCATTGTGCAGAAATCAAATCATTTGGGGCCCATGCTCCCAATAACCATCTAGTCGCTCCCAATGGAAAATGTAAGTGTCAGCATCAATGAGAAAAGGATGGGGTACGTGTGCAGCAGCGTTTGTAGCTGGATTTGATTTGATTTATTATTGTCACATGTACCCAGGTAGTGGTGCGGTACAAGCAGATCATACTGTACAAGGTGTATTAGGGTAATAAAACAGAGCGAGGAATACAGTGCTACAGCTGCAGAGAAGGTGCACAATGAGCAAGATCAACATTAAATTTGAAATTTGAGAGGTCCATTCAGAAGTGAAATAACAGCGGGGAAGAAACTGCTCTTGAATCTGATAGTACGTGTATTTAAAATTTTGTATTTTCTGCCTGACAGAAGAGATTGGGAGAGATTAAAACGAGGGTGGGAGGAGTCGTTGATTGTGTTGGCTGCCCTCCTGAGGCAGCGAGATGTACAGATGGAGTCAATGGTTGGAAGCTTCAAGAATAGACTGGGCTGTGTTCACAAATCTCTGTAGTTTCTCACAGTCCTGGGCAGAGCAGTTGTCATACCAAGCCATGATACATCCGGATAGAATGTGCTCTACTGTACATCTATAAAAATTGGTAAGAGCCTTTATGGACATGCCAAATTTCACTGCTTGTGTTCAACCAGAAAATAGCCACTATTGGGGGTAAGGTAACAGAATGCTCAGCAGTGAGGGATCCATACATCCATCAAAAAGTTATGTCCTCAGAAGGGGAAAAAAACTTATTTTCTTTTATTAATCCTGGGAGGATGGATGATTTCACGAGGGCCCCGGTTATACCCCATCCCTTGATGCCCTCATTCTCTGACCATGCCAGTTCTTGTGCTGAAAGCACTCTGGTGGTGGAATTATTATTGGAAAATTTGGCAATTCGAGGAGTTTGACCAGCACCAATGAGATTTATTATTAAATGAAACACTGCAAAAGAATCAAGTTTTAGACTCCATTAATCTTAGGCATGAGGTGCCGTTGGAGCCAGTGAGAAAGGTTGCTCGTTGTAACTGAAAGCTTCAGTTGCAAGTGACTGTCAGTGCCCACTCTTGCCATTTAAAGAGATATACATACAAATTTGGAACAGGAGTAGGCCACTTCAATTCTGTTCCAGTACAGTGCCCACCTTTTGATTCAATAGCAGCTTTCACAACAGGATTAGATATGTTCAGGCAGGGTTCATAGAATCCCTACAGTGCGGAAACAGGCCTTCAGCCCAACAAGTCCATACTGGCCCTCAGAGCATCCCACCCAGACCCGTTCCCCCTATAACCCACCTAATCCACACATCCCTGAACACTATAGGCAATTTACCATGGCCAATCCACCTACTCTGCACATCTTTAGACTGTGGGAGGAAACCGGAGCACCCGGAGGAAACCCACACAGACACAGGGAGAATGTGCAAACTCCACACAGACAGTCACCCAAGGGTGGAATTGAACCCAGGTTCCTGGTGGTGTGAGGCAGCAGTGCTAACCACTGAGCCACCGTGCCACCCTGTGTCTGCAATTAGGGAGTGATAGAGTTAGCACATGCATGATGACCCTTCTGTGTGTTCTGTGATAACACACTTATGTCATCATTCTCTGTCTGATATCTTAACATAGGCACTTAAGAGTGCCAGAATTAGGAATAGTAGTAACCCCTCAAGCTCGCTCTGCCATTCAGTTGCCTCATGCCAACCTTTTCATTTCAGCTTTTACATTCACCAACTATGTGGAAAAAACTGGAATTGTTCTCCTCAGAGTGGAGAAAGTTAAGGGGAGATTTAGTAAAGGGGTTCAAAATGATGAAGGACATTCATAGAGTAGACAGGGAGAAACAGTTTCCATCAGCAGGGGTGTTGGTAGCCACTGGGCACAGATTTAAGGGAATCAGCAGAAGTAAAGGATGTTGAGAATATTTCATCTAACGATCTGCTTTTCAAACTGCCTGAGAGGGTCGTGGAAGCAAGTGCATTAGTAACATTCAAAATACAGGTTGGTGGGGGGACAAATTGGCAGCTCTCCCAACAGGGTGGGCATGAAGAGGTGACAAAGCAGATTGATAAAGGCAGTGTAGTTGTCTGTGTGGACTTCAGTAAAGAGTTCGACAAGGTTCCACATGGTAAACTGGTTAGTAAGGTTAGATCACATGGGATCCGGGGCAGCTAGACAATTAGATACAAAATTGGCTTTAAGACAGATGGTGGTGGTGGAAGGTTGCTTTTCAGACTGGAGGCTTGTGACCAGTGGTGTGCCACAAGGATCAGTGCTGGGCCCACTGCTTTCATCATTTATATAAATGATTTGGATGTGAATAAAGGAGGTATGGTTAATAAGTTTGCAGATGACACCAAAATTGGTTGCCTAGTGGACAGTGAAGAACACTATCTCAAGACTACATGGGACCTTGATCAGAAGGGCCAATGGTCCTAGGAGTGGCAGATGGAGTTTAATTTAGATAAATGTAAGGTGTTGCATTTTGGTAATGCAAACCAGGGCAGAACTTACACAGTAAATGGTAGGGCCCTCGGGAGCGCTGCAGAACAAAGAGACCTAGAGATGCAAGTACGTAGCTCCTTGAATGTGGGATCACAGGTAGACAGGGTGGTTAACAAGGCGCTTGGCATGCTTGCCTTCACTGTTCAGAACATTGAGTGTAGGAGTTGGGCTGTCAATTTACAGCTACACATGAGGCCACTTTTGGGATACTGTGTATGATTCTTGTCACCCTTCTGTAGGAAAGATGTTGCTAAATTTGAGAGAATGCAGAAAAGATTTACAAGGACGTTGCCAGGGTTGGAGGGTTTGAGCTATAGGGAGAGGCTGAAAGGCTGGGACTATTTTCCCTGGAGCATCAGAAACTGATGGGTGACCTTATAGAGGTTTATAAAATCATGAGGGACATGGATAGGGTGAATAGCTAAGGTCTGGTTCCTAGGATGGGTGAGTCCAAAAGTAGAGGGCATAGGTTTAAGGCGAGAGGGGAATGATTTGAAAGGGACCTAAAGGGTAACTTTCTCACGCAGAGGGTGGTGCGTGTATGTAATGAGCTGCCAGAGGAAGTGGTGGAGGCTGGTACAATTACAACATTTAAAGGGCATCTGGATAGCCATATGATAGAAGTTTATTATTACCTGTATTTGTGAAAAACAGTAAAATGCATATCTCGCCGCATAAATTGCATCATTTAGTTACATAAATGATATATATATATGTATATATATAAAAGTGAAGACAATACAGCTCAGAACAGGCCCTTCGGCCCTCAATGTAAATACCATTTACATTGACAAATATCATTTTTTCTTCATTCCACAGCCTCTTGGTTTCGTTAACTGGTCACTGCCGAAGATTGTGGCTTGTTCAACTGCCAGGGACCTGGGACCTCTCGAGACTGCCAAGAACCAGGGGCCTGTCGATAAGGTCGAGGGCTGTGGGCTGTCAAAACCACTGAAGAGCAGGGGCATATTGAAACTGCCAAGGACCAGGGCCTGGTGAAACCACCATAGACCGGGGCATATGTATATATATATGTATATATATATATATATAGAGAGAGAGAGAGAGAGAGAGGTGTTTAGAGGGATATGGGCCAAATGCTGGCAAATGGGAATAGGTCAGATTGGGATGGATGGTTGGCACTGATGAGTTGGACCGAAGGGTCTCTTTCCATGCTGTACAACTCTATGACTGGCCGAATGGTCTCCTTCGCTCTGTGATTTTAAATACCTAGGTGTCTCCAGGAATTGAATTACAAACTCCTGGCCGTTACTGTTGAGGAACAGCAGTGGGAACACCAAAATAAATGCTTGGGATTTCGGACTGTAGTGAGCGGTAACTGGACACAGTAGTCCCAGTAGTGGATACGCTGTGTTGGAGTCTGGTGGAGTAAATAGGTTTGGGTCGGAGCAGTAATCTGAATCTTGTGACATTCGGCAATGCTTAGAGAAAAATCAAACGAGGGTAGAGTAA
The DNA here is from genome assembly GCA_024137785.1 of Ginglymostoma cirratum. NCBI lineage: Eukaryota > Metazoa > Chordata > Chondrichthyes > Orectolobiformes > Ginglymostomatidae > Ginglymostoma > Ginglymostoma cirratum. The sequence continues at coordinate 6,440,446 of JAHRHZ010000086.1, read as the reverse complement.
TCTGAAAACCTTGCCTCTCCCTCTTTATACGTCATCTCGGGTAACTTGTTTTATTAACAGGACCGCACTCTTCGCTGCCCGCCCCACCCCTCCTCCACCATCCTGTAATATTCATTTGGGTGTTTTTCTTTAAACAGCGAAAGGGACTGCCACACAAACACCCTATCCACCCCTTCCCATAATCACTTTCTGCCCTAAGTGTAGCAGAGCCTGTGATATCCCCATCTGTCTATACAGCCACCTACGGACTCACCCTGAGAATGGAAGAGAGCCATCCTTGTCTATAAGGGACCACCAATGAATGAATAAATATTCTCATTGACGCCTCATGAAGTTTCACACTAGATAAAAACTCCTGTGGTGCTTGCATAGGATTCTAAAGGGAATAGGATGCAGAAGTGGGCCATTCAGCCCAACATTTACATGCTGTTTATGTTTCAGTGAGGCATTGGAACATGAATAGGCCATTCAGCCCTTCAGTCTATTCCATCATTCAATGAGATCATGGCTGATATGCAGTCTAATTCCATATACCTACCTTTAGCCCATAATCCTTAATACCTTTGCTTAACAAAAAATCATCTATCGCAGACTTGAAAGCCGCAACTGATCCAGAATCCATTGCCATTTGTGGAAGAGAGTTTCAAACACCTACCACTGTTCTTGTGTATAGAAGTGCTTCCTCACTTCTCTCCTGAATGGCCTGCCCCCTAGTTCTAGAATCCCCATCTCATGGAAATGGTTTATCTCTGTCTACCCTGTCAATATCTTGAAGACTTCAATCAGATCACCCCTTAACCTTTTCTCCCACAGATGCTTTCAATCAGCCTGGGTTGGAATCTCTCCAAGGCAGATGGTGGACTTTGACTTCAATAAAAAAAAATCTGAATTAAGGGTCTAATGATGACCATGAATCCATTGCCAAATGTCAGAAAAACCCACCTGGTTCATTAATGGTCCTGCAGGGAAGGAGACTGCCAACCTTCCCTGGTCTTGCCTACTTGTGACTCCAGACTCTCAGCCAATGTGGTTGACTCTTAACTGACAATAAATACGGGCTCAGCCAGTGATGCTCTCATCTCATGAATGAATAACGAAAAATCTGTCCGGACCTGTTATTACAAACCTCTGGAGCAGGTGACCCAGAGGTGGGGACACTGCCTTTGTACCACAAAAGCACCCCATTACCCCCCCACCTAGTTTTCCCTGAGAAACATTGATACTTATTTAGTTCAACACCCACTGCGGGAGTGAATTCCCCATCCACCTCTCTCTGACTAAAGACGTTTCTTCTGAATCCTCTATTGGATGTCTTGGCAACAATCTTAAACTGAGAATAGTTTCAGAAAGCGTGGCGATAATTTTAACGATCTATGCTGTTCTGGGGGGAGAAAAATTAACTCTGACATTCGTCAGGTCCTCCCAAAGTGATTTTGCTCCGTTTAGCTTTTATGATTTGTATTACTGGCTGGAGAATCTCTTAGCTCAGCACAATTCAATCTCAATTTAAAAAAAATTATTTAACCTCGTTCTCCTAATCAACCCTGTTCAGAGATGCTATTCCACACGTTTGGAGTAGGTGAGACTTGATTGCAGGCCCAGGGTTTGGGGGGTCTACGACTGCACTACAAGACAGCCAGTCACAGTGATGTCAAGAGAAACCTTTTTTTAAAAAGCAAGAGAAATGAACAATTTATTATTTTTTAAAGCTTAACCCACTTTTCAAATCAACCTGTTCAGAGATGTCATGACTCACCTCTGGAGCGGGTGGGCCTTATAGTCCAGGGGTAGGGACTGTACCTCTGCACCACAAGACAGCGTCTCACTGTAGTGTTAAGAAAAACCTTTATTTTTAACTGGTGCAGCAGATAAACATCAAAGCACTGTGTCCAATGTTGTGGGTAGTCAGTCAGCTGCAGTGACTAAAACCAATCAGCTGTAATCATGGGTGTGAATGGAATTTGACATGTAGCTGACAGTGACTCTTGGAGACAGCAGGCCCCATTCTTAATGAAAAAATAAACACAATAACAGCTTTGATCTTTTCAGCACCTGCTGTTGCAAGGGTGATTCTGAGATTTGTGATTTTTGGTCAATGTTTATTTTCATTCCCTCTCTAGTTTTACAAACCTCCTCTCCATCAAGGAGAACAATGCAGCCTTTTCTTGACATTTATTCATGTAACTGAAGCGTCCACAAACCAGCATCAAACATCAATCCTTTCATGAAGTCCTGCGCCCAGATTTAGCCATAATACCCCACCTGAGGTCAAACCTGACTTACATTAACATCTACCATAACTCTCCTGAAACGTCAGCTTCCCTGCTCCCCTGATGCTGCCTGGCCTGCTGTGTTCCTCCAGCTCCACACTGTGTTACCATAAGTCTGTTGCTTTTGTGCTCTGCCCCTCTGTTTATCAACCTGGAGATCCCATGTTCTCTTTTAACCACTTCTTCAACCTATCCTGCCACCTCCTACAATTTGTGCACATACACTCACTGATCTCTCTCTGTTCCTGCACCCCTTTCAGACATTTCCTAATCAACCTGTCAGAAATGTTATTACATGTATCTGAAGCAAGTGGGACTTGAACCATTGTGCCACGATAGCTCTTCTACTCTTATTTCATTCTTTTTATCGTCCATCCCTATTCACCTTCAATCACAAGGCTTGCTGGGACATTTCAGAGGGTAGATAAGAGTCATCCCCATTGCTGTGAGTCACATGTTGGTCTGACCTGGCAAGGACAGCAAAGCATTAGAGAACCAGATACGGTTTCCCAGATTTCTCTCAATTTCATTTCGATTTGAGATTTCATTCATTGAATTTAGACTCCACCAACTTCTGTTGTGAGATTTCAACTCATGCCCCCAGTAAATTAACACAAAACAAAGAACTGAGGATGCTGAAGATCCAAACCAGGCTAGGCGTGGCGATGGCTTAGTGGTATTATCACTGGACTGTTGCGTCTAGGAGACCCAGATAATGTTCCAGGGACCTAGGTTCAAATCCCACCATGGCAAATGGTTGAATTTGAATTCAATAAAATATCTGGAATTAAGAATCTGATGATGACCATGAACTGATTGTTGGGGAAAAACCGATCTGGTTCACTAATGTCCTTCAGGGGAGGAAACTGCTATCCTTACCTGGTCTGGCCTATGTGTGACTCCAGACCCACAGCAATGTGGTTGATTCTTAACTGCCCTCTGGGCATTTAGAGATGGGCAATAAATGCTGCCTAGCCAGCAATGACCTCATCCTGTTAATGAATAAAAACTGTTTTGTTTTTCTTTATTCACTCATTCATGGGATGAGCATTTAATGCCCATCCCTAATTGCCCAGAATCCACCACTTTGCTGTGGGACTGGAGTAAAAAGTAGGCCAGACCAGATAAGGATGGCAGATTTCCTTCCCTGAAGGAAAAACCAGACGGGTTTTCCCCTAAAAGTCAATTGAGGGGTCATCATCGGATTCTTAATTACCAGATTTTTATTGAATTCAAATTCCAGATTTTTATTGAATTCAAATTCTGACATCTGCTGGGATGAGATTCAAACCTGGATCCCCAGATCATTACCTTGGATCTTTGGGTGAGCAGTCCAGCAACAATATTACTAGATCACTGCCTCACCTGAAGAACCCAAATTGCTGAAGAAACTCAGCAAGTCTGGCAGCATCTTTGGAGAGAGAAACGAAGTTAACATTTCTGATCCAATGACCCATCTTCAGAAGGGAGTTTCTTCAGCAATTTCTGTTTTTGTTCCCCAGGATATTAATTAGCTTGGGTCACTGGGTTATTAGTCTAGTGATGTTACTTGGTACACCCCTCTTTTCCCCTAATTTGTATTGTAAACTAATATTTCTGAAATAAATCTGACTTGTTTTGGATTCTTCAGTCTTCTTTCTTAGGTGCCTGTTCAGTAGATTCACTGAAATAATATATATTTTTAAACAGTTCTCTACTTCTACAATTCGAGTACTGTATCCATCTTCTACAGTGGTGAATTCTCTCTTCAGTGCACTGAAGCATCAGTGCAGAGTAAGTGATAAATATCTTAATAAAGTTTGAAAGAAAAACAGAAACAGCTAGAAAAGCTCAGCAGGTCTGGCAGCATTTGTGAGGAGAAATCAGAGTTAACGTTTTGCGTCCAGTGACCGTTTCTCAGAATAATAGAGTTTGAACCTTCTAACTGACCAGTTCTGGTCTCTCTGTTATAGGAAGGATGTTATTAAGCTGGAGAGGGTTCAGAAGAGATTTACCGGGATGTTGCCGGGAATGGAGGGTTTGAGTTATAAGGAGAAGGGACTTTTTTTAGTGGAGCGTAGGGGGTTGAGGGGTGACCTTGTAGAGGTTTGTAACATCATGAGGGGCATAGATAAGGTGAATGGCAGGTGTCTTTTCCCTAGGGTAGGGGATTTCAAAACTGGGAGATACCTTTAAGATGAGAGGAGAAAGATCTAAAAAAAGACATTGGGGCGATTTATTTTACACACAGAGTGGTTTGTGTGTGGAATGAACTTCCAAAGGAAGTGTTGGATATGGACAACATTTAAAATGCATTTGGGTGAGTACATGAATAGGGAAAGTTTGGAGGGATATGTGCGTAATACAGGCAGGTGGGTCTGTTTCCGTGCTGTATGGCGCTCAAGCCATAGAGTCAATGATGACCCGTTACCACAAGAAGTGGCTGGGGTGGAGATCTCTGCACTTTTGAAGTGAAACATTGGAAATAAAGGAAGACAGTCATTAGGCACATTGTACCACCTCTGTCATTCAAACAGACCATGAGTGATTTTCAGCCTCAACGCCATCTTTCCACACTACCCCGATAATTCTTGATATCTTTAATAGGGATAAATATTTGAAACAGTAAGACATTGGGAGAAGGTCAAGGTTAGTTCTGGACTGCACTGGAAAAGGGGCAACATGAGTTAATGAACAGGATTGTCCACTTCCCGTCCTGCAGATTAACTCTGGTTCTCTGAAGCTGGTGACACTTGATTGGTCACATCTGTGGAAACGGGCTGCATCCTCTTGCGTCAGTGATGTTCAATCCGACCACAGTTCCACTCATTGGTCAGTGAGTTTCCCATGATTCACAACCCACCGACAGCAATGAATGTTGATTGTGGCCTTTACTGAGGCAAGATGGCCACCTGTACGGACGACAACTATTTCCTCTCTTGTGTGGCGCCTTTTAACAGGGTGAAATGTCCCAGGATTCTTCACATGATGGTAATCTCCTGAGGAATATGATCAAAGTAATAGGTTTTAAGCAGCATCTTAAAAGGGGGGGAGAAATTGAGGGAGGAAATTCCAGAGGTTAGCTCTCGCCAATGATGGTGAGATGAAAATGGGTTCAGTGCTGTTGCACATTAGAGCCCCAAGGTATTGGGGGGGTGGGGTGTTATTTATCACCCAACACCCCCTCCCCACACGTCAGTGTTTGAGGGCAGGGGAGCACATTAAATAAAACAGCAGCTGGTTCGCCATCTACCCTCAACCTGCGCTCCCAAACCCCTCTATATGACAGGAGGCAGTACATTGTCAGGCAGCAAGTTCCCACTTAAGCCCAAAGAAGCCCTTACCGATCGATTAGCTGTCGCTTAAAGACCTCATTCCACCTCCCTTACACGTCATTAGGGAGAGCAGAACAAAAGCGGCTATTCTGCAGCTCAGGGCTCAAAGAGTGGGGGTAGGGATTGGGGCCGTGGGGGCGGAGTAGGTATCGCCTTTAGGGGCAGGGATGGAATGGCTCCATCGGGGGTACCCCCTCCCCAAATATTATATTTCCCTTTTTTGTGCTTCTCCCTGAGCCTCTTAAATCTGACTTATTCGCACCCCACCTCCCCCACCCTCGTGGTGGGGTCATGAAACGTTGCTGACCTACAGTCTGATATCTGCATTCTTGGCACTTCTTGCAGTGCCACCAGTGGCCACTGCAACATAGTGGCACTGTTGAGATGACAGAGCCACCAGCAATTGGCCAATGGGCAGCACTCCCTTTCTCCAAGGAGAGGAGGTCCATCCCTTGGGCTCCCTCGAACTGATTAAGGCCAGTCCCAGCATATTATCGCTGTGGGGCAACCAAGTTTAAAGTCAACGAGGTGCCATCCAACGTTTGACTCGACTCCTCCCTGAAAATTCACCCTGTGGATGAGAAACCTGGCTGGATCCTACATACTAGCCATGCCCACGAAGACTACAATCTAGCTGGGAAATCGTTGCTGTCTCCTTGAATGTTTACTGTCCATTTTAATTGGGATGACCTCTTCACTGTCGTTTTCCGATTACCCTCCTACCTGCTTTGGTGGCTATTTCTTCCTGCCACATCAAACTCCCAGTCTTCCCCCTGATGGAGGGCCCTTACACCTTAAGACAGTTCTGTCACCTCAGCTCCTGCTCACAAAATGGAAATCCCTTGACCAGTTTCTCCAGGGTGAATGAAGGCCACTCTTACTGTTTTCTGAGCAGGGGTGGGCAGTCTTAGCTTTGACCTCCAGGTATCCAGTCAGCCTGCAATGCAACAAAACCACTTTGCTGTCGTTTTCACTAAACTATTATATCATGCAATCATAGATTCATGCAGAGGAGACCATTCAGCCCCATTCCATGTGCATGTGCGATGGCCCTTTGAAAGAACTGTCTAACTTAGTCCCACTTCTCCTGCACCTTTTCTCCCACACCTCTGCAAAATGTTTCTTTCAAGAATTTACCCAATTCCCTTTTGAAAATTACGATTAAATCTGTTTCCATCACCCTTTTAGGAAGCGCCTTTCAGATCGTAACCCAAAAATAAATTTTTCACCCCATCCCCCGGCTCTTTATCCCAATCCTATGTTCTCTTGTCACTGAGCATGCTGCCAGCAGAAGAAAAGAGCTGGATTTTATATCGAGGGGAACTTGCTTTCTCTGCCCTTCCCCTGGTGTAACTGAGAGGGGTTAGCCTATTGCCATGTAGACTATTACCCCCACCCAACTTGAATTTTTCCTTTTAATTAATGATCCTTTAATTGGTATGAGATATTACAATGTTGGGGCTCAGAAATTCTGGGTATTTTCCATTGCTACCAATCCTTCTTTCTGGTACTAATCTGAGCTACTGAGACCTTGTGGGGAGAGATTCCCACAAGAAGCCTTTGGCAGAGGATGAACAGTTTGAAATATTACTAAATGTGATATTTCAAACTAAACTGATAAAGTTAATAGATGAGGGAAGGGCTGTAGATGTCATATACATGGACTTCAGTAAGGCATTTGAGAGGGTTCCCCATGGTAGCCTGATGGAGAAAGTGAAGTTGCATGGAGTCCAGGGTGTACTAGCTAGATGGATAGAGAACTGGCTGGGCAACAGGAGACAGAGAGTTATAGTGGAAGGGAGTTTCTCAAAATGGAGAACTGTGACCAGTGGTGTTCCACAGGGATCTGTGTTGGGACCACTGTCGTTTGTGATATACATAAATGATCTGGAGGAGGGTATAGATGGTCTGATTAGCAAGTTTGCAGATGACACTAAGATTGGTGGAGTAGCAGATAGTGAAGGGCACTGTCGGAGAATGCAGCAGAATATAGATAGATTGGGGAGTTAGGCGGAGAAATGCAGATGGAGTTCAATCCAGGCAAATGCGAGGTGATGCATTTTGGAAAATCCAATTCAAGAGTGAACTATATGGTAAAAGGAAAAGCCCTGGGGAAAATTGATACACAGAGAGATCTGAGTGTTCAAGTCCATTGTACCCTGAAGGTGGCAACACAGGTCGATAGAGTGGTCAAGAAGGCATACAACATGCTTTCATTTCACCGCACGGGGTATTGAGTAGAAGAGTTAGCAGGTCATGTTACAGTTGTATAGGACTTTGGTTCGACCACATTTGGAATACTGTGTACAATTCTGGTCACCACATTACCAAAAGGATGTGGATGCTTTGGAGAGGGTGCAGAGGAGGTTCACCAGGATGTTTATGGAGGGCGCTAGCTATGAAGAGAGATTGAGTAGATTAGGATTATTTACATTAGAAAGACGGAGGTTGAGGGGGACCTGATTAAGGTCTACAAAATCGTGAGAGGTATAGACAGGGTGAATAGCACGAAGCTTTTTCCCAGAGTGGGGGACTGAATTACTAGGCATCACGATTTCAAGGTGAGAGGGGAAAAGTTTAAGGGAGATATGCGTGGAAAGTTCTTTACGCAGAGGGTGGTGGGTGCCTGAAACATGTTGCCAGCGGAGGTGGTAAATGTGGGCACGATAGCATCATTTAAGACGTATCTAGGCAGATACATGAATGGGCAGGGAGCAGAGGGATACAGATCCTTGGAAAATAGGCGACAGGTTTAGATAAAGGATCTGGATCGGCGCAGGCTTGGAGGGCCGAAGGGCCTGTTCCTGTGCTGTAATTTTCTTTGTTCTTTGTTCTTTGTTCTAAATAGTTAGTTACATTACATCTGGGATACATGATGGACTCCAGTAAGACATTAGGCTTGACTTAAGAGTAAGTTCACTTTTATTGCTCCTGGAACACAATGATGGTAGCAAACACACAACTAGTTAGGTTAGTGGTAGAATGAGGGGATGGTTGGGAGGGTGGAATTGGGGGGGATTGTTGGGGACTGAATGGGGGTGATTGTTGGCAGAATGGGGAGGATCGTTGGGGGCAGAATGGGGAGGATCATTGGGGGCAGAATGGGGAGGATTGTTGGGGGTGGAATTGGGGGCATTGTTGGGGGGGCAGAATTGGAATGGTTGTTGTGGGAGCTGAGGGCCATGTTGTATAGCGTAGTGGGAGATATTGGATGGGTGGCTTTGGGAAAGGCAGAGCTGTGCAGGGGGAAGTCTCCTATTGACACAGAAGTCCTGGAGAGGAGGCAGCAAACCCTACCTCGAACTGCCCCTGTATCCCCTGAGAGATCAGCAGTCTGCAGGGTTAAACACACCAACTAACACATTGGCTGCAGACCCTGGTCATGCTGCTTGTTGTAGCCAGTTAATGACAGGATGAGGCCTTCATTTGAGCATTAGTTACCCAGTTGGGAACCACAGGCTAGAGAGCCACCCACCATCTCCCCAGCCAACAGTAAAACTGAGGCCTTGTACCTAGCAGCCTGCCTTTGAGTGCTCCAGGAAATCCCACACAGTTTCACATCAATAAATCTCCCAAAGTCCTTCACAGTTTTGGATCAGTACAAAGTCTCCCTGAACCTTTTCTGCTTCAAGCAGCCTCAACAATGTTCTCTTAAAAAAAAGCGAGCAGGTTTGTCAATGAAGCCCAGAGTCCAATCTTCCCTGATCGTCTCTCTCTCGCTCAGTGTAGAGGAGCTGGGTTTGTCCATCTGCTTTGGCCGTTCTTGTGCTATTCTGAGCAACAACTCCATGTCTCCATGGATTTGAATATTCACACTGCCGCTGTAAAGATGGTCTGTGTTTATTGTGACTCACTTTAGTTCTGGGCCTTTCCAATGCAGGGATTATCAGGTTCAAATCCCACAGGCACCAAGATGTAAATGAGCTCCCATGAGGATAGTTGTCAGGTCATGGCGTCTTTCATTGTTCAAGGATGCTCACGTTTTGACAGACAGAAAGTACAACGAAGAGATAGGCCACTCAGCCCAACAGCTCTCCACAAGTGTTTGAGCCCCATACTAGCCCTCTTTACCGAACCCTGTCACATTCCATTTCTTCCTCCTGCATGTGTTTGCAGAGCTTCCCCGGTAACAGCCTTGTGACTCCCCTCCCCTCACGGCCGTCAGTTCTAGCCCCGGCCCTACTCAGCAGACACTGCCCCAGCCGCAGGGTACAGTCAACGGTCGATGGTTTATCTCATGTTCCAAACTCACCGACAGCGTTGAATGTTCTCTGAAGCCGTCAAGGATCCACAGCAGGGATTCTGCCAGATATTTCCTCACGCCCGCTAGGATATCGGCTAGTTCCATGGTGCTCTCTTGTCGTCATTCCCTTGCATCGACTCCTCCACCATCCCTGCAGCCTCTGCTAACCCTATGACCCTTTGGGAACTCTCCACCTCTTCCCCTCCTGTGCGTGGCCCCCTCTCAGCATCCCACCCCTCGGTAGCCATACCTTCAGCCAACCAGCTCCCAACCTCAGGTGGCCATTTCCAAACCTCTCCGCCTTAAAACGCTCCCTTCTGGCCACCGAACCTTCTTTTGCCCAGCGTCGACTTTTGTCTCGTAACGCTGCCGTGAACACCCTGGAATGTAAACCTAGACTGAAGATGCAACATAAAGGCAAGTTGTTGTTGAACAGTAGTGGTAAAGTTACCATAGTCCTGCAGAACTATAGGGCTACCCTCTCATGAGAGAGGGAGGCATCTGGTGGTGTTTTAACCTGAGGGTCACCATGTTTCGGGGGGGGGGAAGAGGTTGAGAAGGAGAGTCTTCCATTGCAATCTCAGCCTGTGTAGGAATTGAACCCACACTATGGGGGTCACTCTGCATCGCAGACCAACCAACTGAGCTAAACAACCTCTTTGGCTTTAGTGGTACTTCACAGTTAGTCTTATTTTCTAGCCATAGCTACCCTTTGCCTCTATATAGGAGGTGGGGGAACCCTTCAATTAATCTCATGGGATCTTTAAAATGGGAAAGGGTGGAAGGACACAAGGTTGGCCAGGCCTGACACTCCTCCAAATGACCTCCATGAAGTGAGGTGTTCAGGTCCGTCCAGCAGAGACTGAGCTCAACCACAAAATGAAATATTCACTCGGGATAAACGTGTTTCTTTTAAAATTCATTCACAGATGTAGGTGTTGCTGCCTAGGTTAGCATTTATTGCTCCTCCCTAATTGCCCAAGAGGGCAGCTAAGTCATAGAATCATACACTCCCTACAGTGTTGAAGCAGGCCATTCAGCCTGTCAAGTCCACACTGGCCCTCTGAAGAGAATCCCACCCATACTGACCCTCCCCTTATCCTCGTAACCCTGCATTTCCCACAGCCTGTAACCTGCATACGTTTGGACTGGGGGCAGAGACTGGAGCACCAGGAGGACACTCACAGACAACATGCAAGCTCCACACAGACAGTTATCCTGAGACTGGAATTGAACCTAGGTGCTGGGTGCTGTGAGGCAGCAGTGATAGTCACTGAGCCACTGTACCCTCCCCATGTTGCTGTTGGCCTGGAGTCATGTGTAGAGCAGACCAGGCAAGGCCGGCAGATTTCCTTCCCTAAAAAAAGGGAATCAGTGAGCCAAGGTGGGTTTTTCCTGACAATCTACAATGCTCATTTCCTGGTCATCATTAGTGTCCTAATTTCAGATTTCTTAGTGCCTTTGACACTGTGAACCCAGCTAGAGTCAGCAGCTCAGGCAAAGGGAGGAGACAGCAGAGTGGGGGCAAGGGGATGGGTGATGGAAAGGTCCATCCAGGTACTTGATCTGAACTAAACTAACTGCTTTGTAATCTGTGCAAGAGCAGATTAGCATTGGCCAAGGGTGACTGATAGATAGAGTTAGGGCAGCATGGTGGCTCAGCGGTTAGCACTGCTGCCTCACGGCAGCAGGGACCCAGGTCCGATTCCACCCTCGGGCGACTGTCTGTGTGGAGTCTGCACATTCTCCCCGTGTCTGCGTGGGTTTCCTCCCACAGTCCAAAGATGTGCAGGTTAGGGTGGATTAGCAACGGGAAATGCAGGATTACAGGGACAGGGTCTGGGTAGGGTGCTGCTTGGAGGGATGACGTGGACTCGATGGGCCGAATGGCCTGCCTCATTCTGCAGTAACACATTATCATGGTAATCAGTGAATGAGTTACAGGCATGGCAAATCCGTTCTGACAGTGGGACTTGCTGGCAGTCATTCGAAACAAAAGGATTACTCACAAAATAAAGATAATTTACAAGAATAACATGCAAAGCCTGGGTAGCTGCAGCAATGGTGTTAAGCTCCCATGTGGGTTTGAGAAACTGAGCCATGGAGGTGTTTATAAGACCTGGAGATATAGGAGCAGAATTAGATACACTCACATCATACAGGCAATGTGTTCCCTTCAGTGCAAATATTAATGTTCACTTCAACCCAATGCTAAACAGTGTATCTGAACACCAGAGAACCACTGACCCTTCTGAGCTTGAGGTATTTGTCTCTCTGTGTGGGACTGACATTGCTGGAGCAAGAACACCAGAGAACCACTGACCCTTCTGAGCTTGAGGTATTTGTCTCTCTGTGTGGGACTGACATTGCTGGAGCAGCAACTGTCAGGGTTTTCTCCAAAGTGAGTTCAGACATAACCCGGATCAGAGGAATTTGCTGGCTATCACAGCTCAGGCTTCAGACTGCTGGGCCCCCTGAACTGCGAGTTACCAGCATGGTCAGTAAAAAAAAAACAGGGTATTCAAAAGATGAACAATTTCTTCTCAACGGAGAAAATAGGAGCAGAAGTAGGCCCATTCAGCCCTTCGAACCCACTCCACCATTCAATATGATCATGGCTGATCATCCAACTCAGACCACTGTTCCCGCTTTCTCCCCCCATACCCTTTGACCCTATTAGCCTACATCTGTCTCCTTCTTGAAAACATTCAATGTTTTGTCCTTGGCTGCTTTCTGTGGCAGAGAATACCAGAGGCTCCCCACCCTCTGGGCGAAGATATTGAGACGATGGAGGTAAAGACAATTCAGTGACCCTGTGTCAAACTGCAAAAGCCCGGCAAAATAAACAGGGAGCTTGACAAAATTGGAGCGTAAGGGGTTAATAGATGTTATGCTAACAGCAGAGTACATCAATGCCAGACCACATGTAACTGGAACCCCAGGGAAGAAGGTTCCCAAAATGCTGGAGAAACTCAGCAGATCCAGCAACACCTGCAGCCAGAGTGACAGAGTTAGTGGTTCTGGTCTGAAATTACTCAAGAGTCAGTTTGGGCTTGAAACGTTAACTCTGTCTCTCTCTCTCCACAGCTGCTGCCAGACCTGTTGAGTTTCTTGAGCAATCTTTTCAGATTTCCAGCATCCGTGGGACATTGCTTTTATTTGAAGGTTACGGCAGAGTTCCTGCTGAAGTCTGCCTCTGTAAATAGTCGCTAGTTTGTATAAACTCCATCTCCCTTTTATCAAAGGACCCGGTTGCGGTGATAATGCTAATTGACAAAAAAAAACCTCGATCTGTTCCGGAGAAGTTAGGATTCAGTTAGCATATGCTGTTCTGTTCCTGCCTATTTATTCCTGAAGGTGATGTGCATTCTGTGTACTAACCGGCAGCTCTAACTCGAGGCATCACGTTCCCCACATAAACTGAGGTGGTAAACTTTGACAGATATTTCAGCCTTTAGCGAAAACCAGCAGCTCCAGCGAGAGTCACTGACCGTAGTGATCGGAAGCAGCAAGCTCATTTGATTCTGATCGCCCAATCAGCACGGAGCAGGGGTCAAAACAGGCACTTGGAGAGCCATCACCAGTACAGGCATGATGGGCCGAAAGATCTGGACTTGGTCCTGTCTGGCGGGGTGGGTGCCTGGAATTTGAGCAGAGTTGGATTGTCCCTTTATTGTGCTGCAACAGTGCTCTCTACCTGCCACCAGGTGGCAGGTTTGTAGCACTTGCAGCATTTCTTGGCCTGATTAATGTGAAGACACAGGGCAAAGTTTTAAAATACTATAGACGTAGAAAGGCCGTCCAGAAATATCCTACATCTCTCTCCTCAACCCTCTTCTTAAATGATTACGGAATTTTAGCCTCCATTTCATACAGAGCTCCCATCTTCCTTTCAAAATCCTATCCTTCAAGTCTTCGATAAAATCATTTACCAACTTGTTCTTCCTCACTAGTTTCATCTGATTTAGCTTCTCGATTTTCTCAGACGCCTCTGGAAATTCAACTCTCAGCCACCTCTGCTCCAGGTGGAGTCCCTTGCTTGTCACTCCTGCCCCTGGCATAAGGAATCCCCTCATTGCCTCTCTCTCTCTCTCTCTCTGATTCAACCCTTTAGCTTTCACTGAAATGCTCAGATTCCTGATCTACTCTGTATCAAGCTCACTGCTGCCCTCCCTATCTGATGGGGGCTCAGGAGACAACCCCCCCGCCCCCGGCACTGTAAACTTCACCTCCTGTTATAAATTTAGCATCGCACTGTCATCACTCAATTCCATCTAACTCTTCGATAATATAATCACTCAATCTTTTTGTTAAAGGAATATTGCTCACCAACCCACCCACTTATGTGCTGCAGATAATTGGGAATCCTCACAACCAAAGCTCCATAATTGCTGAGAGAGGCCTAGATTGTGATTTAAAGGAGGCATTGATTATTTCAGCACTTTAGAACAATTACACACATAACGGAAGCCATTAGGGCCATTGTGTCCATTCCATTCCCCCGCCCCAGTGCTCCGCTCTTTCCCTGCAGCCAATTTCTCAATTTGGGTGCTAATCAAATTCTCTGTTGTAAAGTGGTGAACTTGCTACACTCTTGGGCAGCATAATACAGTACAGTTTCCCAATGCCTCCCCGCATAAAAAAGTTTATTTCTTCCTCTCTTGCCATTAAACTAAAATTGGGGTTCTCTGCTTCTGGATCCCTCCGCCAATGGCACCCCAGTCCTACACGATCTACGTTCATGGCTTCAAACTTCTCTGCTACACCCTTCTCTGGCCCATTTTCTCCAATCTGTCCCCATGATCAAGTCCCTCATCCCTGCAACCCCTCTCATGAATCTTTGGATCAATACTGAGCAGAGAGAGCAGAGCAGCCACTTGCAGACAGCAGTGTGGGCTGGAAGAGGAGATTTAATAGGCAAATTTAAACTAAGAAAGACAATGGAGATGTAAATGAATAAAGTTACAAAGTTGTGCAAGTCAGTACAATGCTTAGAATCCCTACAATGAAGCAGGCCATTCAGCCCACACTGCCCATCTGAACAACATCCCACCCTATTCCTGCACTTCCCGTGGCTAATCCACCTAGCCTATACACGACTGCACACTATGGGCAATTTAGCATGGCCAATTCACCTAACCTGCACATCTTTGGACTGTGGGAGGAAACCGGAGTACCCGGAGGAAACCCACACAGATATGGGGAGAACACACAAACTCTACACAGACAGTCACCCAAGGGTGGGATGAAACCCAGGTCCCTGGCACTGCAAGGCAGCAGCGCTAACCACTGAGCCACCGAACTGCTTCCCAAACTAGACCTTTGGGGACATTGCAAAATAATGTGGAAGTGCTCGGGTCAAGAGGAAGCGAATGAGTGGTGGACAGAAGCATGTTCTGCCTCCTCCCCTCTCCTCATGTTCCTGCTCAGATTTGCTCTGTCTATATCATTCATGGGGTATCACTGGCTGGGACAGCATTTAGTGCTCATTGCAAAATGCCCTTGAAAATTTGGTGGTGAGCTGTCTGCATGAGCCACTGCAATCCTTGTGGTGTAGGTACACCCTCAGTACTATCAGATTCCAGGATTTTCACCCAGTGACAGTGAAGGAGCAAAATACATTTTCAAGTCAAGATGGTGTAGGGCTTAGAGTGGAATTTGCAGACAGCGTTGTTCTATGTATCTGTATAGAATACGCCTCCTCATATTTCACATTTTTGCGCCCTGGGAAAGAGACTCTAACTATCCACCCTATCCATGCCTCTCAATTTTATATACTTTTAACAGGTCATCCCTCAGTCTCTGATACTTTAGTGAAAACAACCCAAGTTTATTTAGCCTCTCCTTAGAGCTAATACACTGCAATCCAGGCAATATCCTGGTAAATCTCTTCTGCACCCTCTCCAAAGCCTCCACATCCTTCCTATTGTATGACAACCAGAACTGCACAGAATACTCCACGTGTGGCCTGACTAAAGTTTTATACAGCTGCAACATGACTTGCTGACTTTTATATTCAACGCCTCAACTAGTGAATGCAAGCATGCCATACGCTTTCTCTACCACTTATCCACTTGCCTCTTTCAGGGAGCTATGGAATTACACACCAAAATCCCTCTGAATATCAATGCTCCTAAGGATCTGACCATTTCCTGTACACTTTCCTCATGCATTTGACCTCACAAAATGCATCACTTCACCCTTGAACAGATTAAACTCCATTTGCCATTTCTCTTCCAACTTCCCAGCGGATTTATATCCTGCCGTATCCTTTCACACCTTGCTCACTATCCACCAATTTTCATATCATCTGCAAACTTTTAATAATACCACCAACTTTTTCATCCAAATCATTTATATATATTACAAACAAGAGTCCCAGCACTGATCCCTGTTGAACATCAGTGGTGCCGACCTCCACAGCTACTCTCTGCTATGACCAAGCTAATTTTGTATCCCACTTACTAGATCACCATGGATCCCTCGGGACTTAATCTTCTGGATCAGCCTTCCATGAGGGGCATTGTCAAATGCTTTAGTAAAGCCCATATAGACAATGTCTACTGCCTATTCTCAATCATTTTTGTCACTTTCTCAAAAAACTCAGTCAAATTTGAGAGACAAGATAGACTCTGCATAAAGCCATGCTGACTATGCCTAGTTAATCCGTACTTCTCCAAATGAGAGTAAATTCTGTCCCTAAGAATCTCCTCCAATAATTTCCCTACCACTGATGTAAAGGTTCACCAGACTATAATTTCCTGAATTATCTTTGTTTCCCTTCTTAAACAAAGGAACAACATTGACTATTCTCCAGTCCTCTGGGACCTCACCTGTGGCTAAAGAGGATACAAAGATCTCTGTCAAAGCCCCAGCAACCTCCTCCCTTAGAACCCTGGGATAGGTCACATCAGGCCCTGGGGATTTATCTACCTTAATGTTTTTAAGGCACCTAACCCACCCTCCTCCTTCTTAATATTGAGAATATTGACATATCCCTCCCTAATTCATGTCCCTCGGCTTGGTGAATCCCAATGCAAAGTGCTCATTAAGGACATCATCCACACCCTCATGGAGAAAGTATGTTCTTCTCTAGTTCCCTGTCCATTGGCACCAAACCATCACCATCTCCAACATCCTTAGGGACAAGGCACTGGGGAGCGGGCATGTCCTAATGTTCAATCACATAACATGTGCAGTTTGCAAATATGCTGATGATTGCTTTCTCCTCAGGTTTTCACAGTCCCATTCCATATCATTTAGCCTGCTTTTCCCACATTCCCAAATGAGAGGGTAAATTCAGTGCTTGGTGCTAATTCCCTCACTGGATTATATCTCTGACTTAAAAAAACTCTCAAAAGCAGAGCTCCTTACTCTACTATCTTTGTTCCTACAATGGACAGGCTTTTGAAACCCGTGATTGGCATCACCTATCATGAGATTTCCCTCCCCTTCTCTCAAACATTATTAATCCAATGGTGTCCTACAGAGACAAAAACAGAAGTTGCTGGAAAAGCTCAGCAGGTTTGGCAGCATCTGTGAAGAAAACATCAGAGTTAACATTTCGGGTCCAGTGACCCTTCCTCAGAACTGCTTTTGTTCCTGATTTACAGTCCTTTGGGTGTCCTACAAAGACATATGAACACAGCCCAGTCCATCACACAAGTCAACCTTCCATCCATTGACTCCATCTATACTTCTCGCTGCCTCAGGAAGGCAGCTCAAAAGACCCCTCCTATCCCAGTTACAATCTCTTCCAATCTCTTCCATCAGGCAGAAGATACAAAAGCTTAAACACATGTACTGACAGGTTCAAGAACAGCTTCTTCCCCACTGTTATTAGACTGCTGAATGGACCTCTCAAATTTCACATCTTTCTTTTTGTGCAGTTTGCCTGCAGCCGTAACATTCTATTCTTCGCTCCGTTCTATTGGCCTAAAGCACTTTGTATGGCATGGTCTGCCTGTATTGCACGCAAAACAAAACTTTTCACTGTACCTAGGGACATGTGACAATAATAAATGAAAACACTTGGGGCTTAACCATCGCAATAAAAGACTGTGAAGGTCTCTCCCTCTCACTCTCTCCTCTGGGAAGGTTTCTCTCCTTGGGGCATTCCTTTTACAGATGGTTGAGGATCTCAGCTCTCCACATGGGTATGAATACCTGAACGTAATTTTTAAAACAGAAATGAATGCTGTGTTATCTAATGTGGCAGGGTGGTGGCTCAGTGGTTAGCACTGCTGCCTCACAGCACCAGGGACCTGGGTTTGATTCTAGCCTCAGGCGACTGTCTGTGTGCAGTTTGTATGTTCTCCCTGTGCCTGTGTGGGTTTCCTCTGGGTGCTCTAGTTTCCTCCCATGCTCCAAAGGTGTGCAGGGCAGGGTAGGGTGGATTGGCCATGCTAAATTGTCCATAGTGTTTAGGGAAGTGTGGGTTATTTGGGATGGGTCTGGGTGGGATGCTGTGAGAGTCAGTGTGGACTTGTTGGGCCAAAGGGCCTGTTTCCACACTGTAGGGATTCTATGATCTAATGACTTGCATTGGTCTGTTGTGTTTTTGCTTGGTCCCGTCTCT
This sequence comes from Ginglymostoma cirratum, assembly GCA_024137785.1. Classification (NCBI taxonomy): domain Eukaryota; kingdom Metazoa; phylum Chordata; class Chondrichthyes; order Orectolobiformes; family Ginglymostomatidae; genus Ginglymostoma; species Ginglymostoma cirratum. Next base: position 6,422,041 of record JAHRHZ010000086.1, on the reverse strand, counting down.
AACCACTGCAGCCTAGAGCCTGCACTTCTAAAGTGACCTGGAATTGTGACAAACATCATCCCAAATTAAAGAGGGGCCTAAAAGATTGATAAATGTGACTTTCAGTGATGCCCTTCAACTTTGCAGTGTGCCCTCAATGTGCCAAGACAGGACACATGATTGTAGATTGCTCCTTAATTCCTTGTAGCATCTTTTATAAGAAGATAGCCTAGAAACGTCCCATCCTTTTCATGCACCAGCTGTCAAGACATCATTTTAATCTTATAAAGATAGACAATTACAGACCTTACAAGTGCATTTGCCTAAGGTGCACTATGTACTTAAACACAAACAGGCAGCACTTTCAATGAGATTCAAGTGTCCACTGACCTGGAAGAGTGCGATCCCAAGGCAGGGCCACAGGCTTGTTTCATCTGATGCTTTTCAACTGGCTCATGAAATTCCCGTTTCCTTGGAAACCGTATGAATCACCACGGCTCATCCCCTCGCTCCCAGAGATGTCTCTTCAGGCTCTGTTGAAATTCAACGATCTTCAGTCAACAAAGTTCTGATCCAGTCTGACATGAATGAGCGCAACTTCATTGCAGTCAACTTCCTCTTCGAGAACACAGAGTCCCTACAGTGTGGAAGCAGGCCATTCAGCCCATCGAGTCTTCACTGTACCTCAGAACAGCATCCAACCCAGACCCGTACCCCCCTACCCTATTCCCGTAACCCTGCATTTTCTCCATGGTCACTCCACCCTACCCTGCACATCTTTGGACTGTGGGAGGAAACCCACGCAGACACGGGGAGAATGTGCAAACTCCACACAGACAGTCGCCCGAGGCTGGAATCGAACCCAAGTCTCTGGCGCTGTGAAGCAGCAGTGCTAACCACTGAGCCACCATCAAAAGGGAGCTTCATCAATTCAGCTGTGTGATCAGTCATGAAAACACAGCACACGGTTGAATTCCAGATCGAGTGTGGCAAGAATGTGGTGCAAAGTGGAAGTCTTGGCTGTGTGTTTCCAATCTCAAGAAAATAAAGTATGTCAGGCCACACACAGAACAGAGATGATGGCCTAGTGCCATTATTCCTAGACTATTAATCTAGAGACCCTGGTGTTATGCTGGGAACACAGCTTTGAATCCTGCCATGGCAGATAGAGTCATAGAGTAATACGGCATGGAAACAGGCCGTTCAGCTCAAACCGGTCCCTGCTGACCATGGTGTCCACTCAGCTAGTTCCAATTGCCTGCCTTTAGTCCATATCCCTCTAAACCCTTTCCATCCATGTACCTATTTAAATGTTGCTATTGTACCTGCCTCTTTCTCTGGCAGCCCATTCCATATACGCACCACTGTCTGTGTGAAGAAGTTGCCCCTCAGGTCTTTCTTAAATCTTTCTCCTCTCACCTTAAACCTATGCTCTCTAGTTTTCAAATCCCCATCCCTGGGGAAAAAGTCTATATGCATTCATCCTATCTATGCCCTTCATGATTTTATGCACCTCAATAAGGTCATCCCTCATTCCCCTGCGTTCCAAGGAATAAAGTCCTATCCTGACTAAGCTCTTCCCTATAACTCAGGCATACTAGTCCTAGCAACATTCTTGTAAATCTTCTTTGAACACTTTCCAGTTTAACTATGCCTTTCCGATAACAGGGTGACCAAAACTGTACACAATACTCCAAGTGCAGCCTCACCAGCGACTTATACAACTGTAACATAACGTCCCAACTCCTATACTCAATGCCTTGACAGATGAAGGCCAGCGTGCTAAATACCTCCTTCACCACCCTGCCTGCCTGTGACGCCACTTTCAACAAACTATGTATTTGTACTCCTAGGTTCCTCTGTTCCACCACACTCCTCAGGACCTTATCATTTACTCTATAAGTCCTACCTTGGTTTCACTTTCCAAAGTGCAGCACCTCACACTTCCCTGTATTGAATTGCACTTACCAACCCTCAGCTCCACTTCCCCGTCTGATCAAGATTCCTCTGTAATTTTTGATAATCATTCTCACTATCAAAGATAATTTTGTACCATCCGCAAACCTGCTAATCTTGCCTTGTACATTCATATCTACATCACTTATGTAAATAACAAATGACAAACGCCCCAGCGCTGACCCTTGTGGCACACCACTAGTCACAGGCCTCCAGTCCGAGAAACAACCTTCAACCATCGCCCTCTGCTTCCTACCCTTGAGCCAGTTTTGAATCTGATTAGCTAGCTCTCCCTGATTCCCATGTGACCTAACCTTCATGACTAGCTGTGCGTGCGTGACCTTGTCATAGGCCCATGGTGGACTTTGAAATCAATAACTATCCGGAATTAAGAGTCTAAAGATGACCATGAAACCATTGTTGGGGAAAACCCATCTGGTTCACGAATATCCTTTAGGGAAACTGGCATCGTAAATGAATCTACACTCCATACATCCTACACTCCAGCAATGTGGTTGACACTTAACTGCTCTCTGGGCAATTAGGGATGATCAATAAATGCTGGCCTGTCCACTGATGACCACACCCCATGAATGAATAAAAAGATGAAACTCATTTACTACACATCCCCTTTACAATAACAGAACTTTCTGGTTACAGGTTCATCCGAAACATTGCATGGCACCATATATCGAAGACGAAAATTTAGCCCTTAGAGTGGGTGAGCACAGATTCATTAGAGCGGTACTGGGACTAAAAGGGTTTAAGTTTATGCAGACATGTTACATCAACTAGTTTTCCATTCACCAACAATGTGGGTTCAATCCCCAGACTGACTGAGGTTACTGTAAGGACTCTCCTCCTCAACCTCTCCCCTCACCTGAGGCATGGTGACCCTCAGGTTAAACCACCACCAGTCCCCTCTCTCTAAAGAGAGAGCAGCCCCATAGTCAGGTATGACTATGGCAACTTAATAATTGTACTCCCTTGATTATTGAAGATTAAAAAGTGGTCTGCTCAAGGGGCTGATAAATGGTTAAAGGATTCCCTAGAACAGATAAAGGGAAACCGGTTCCTCTAGTTGGTTTGGAGTCTACAACAACAAAGCTGCACAGCGTCCCAAATTAAAGTAATCACCAGTGATATCCGGAAACAGCTGTTCATGCCAAGGGGAGTGGCAAACTCTCGTTCCTTCAAACAAAAATCAAATGGTTTTAGTAGGGAGAGGGGTGTGGGCAGCAGTCTAAAGAAAATTCCGGAACAGAGATGGGCTGATTTACGTCTGGCAAGGCGAGTATTAACTGGGCACCAAGGTCAGTCCATGGGGATAAGAGACTCCAAGGGCTTATCAAATTTGCTATAGCAGTTTGACACAGTGGAGTGGGCTTGCTCGACCATTCTTGACAGATGGGATCATGTGTAGGCATGAAAGGAAATCAGGTCCCCTCACCTATTGAGTATCTGTGAACCAGGTGGGTCTTTAATGATCGTTCAGTAATTGCATGGTTACTGCTAACAAGGGGATTTTCTTTTCTAAACTGAATTTAAATGTGCCCAGCTTCCACAGTGGGATTCGAACAGGCTAGGCCCTCTGGCTTACCATTATGCTACTGACCCCTAATGGTCAAATAAGACCATAAGGCATAGGAGTGGAATTAGGCCATTCGGCCCCTCAGCTGCTCCACCATTCAACCATGGCTTTGTTTCTCAACCCCATCCTTCTGCCTTCTCCCCATAACCCTTGATCCCCTCACTAATCAGGAACCTATCTATTTCCGTCTTAAATACACTCAATGACTTGTCCTCCACAGCCCTCTGCAGCAATGGGTTCCACAGATTTACCACCCTCTGTCTGAAGAAATTCCTCCCCATCTCAGTTTGAAAGGATTGTCCCTTCACTGAGGCTGTGCCCTCAGGCCCTAGTCACTCCTACTAGTGGAAACATCTTCTCCATCCACTCTAATTCTTTTTTTAAATACATAAGAGAGAGAATCCCCATAGTGTTGGAACAGGCCATTCAGCCCAACAAGTTGGCACAAACCAGCATCCCACCCAGACCCATTTCCCCTCACTAATCCACCTAACCTACACATCTTTGGATTGTGGGAGGAACCCCACACCAGACACATGGAGAATATGCAAACTCCACACAGACAGATAGTCACCTGAGGCTGGAATTGAACCTGGGTCCCTGGTGATCTGAGGCAGCAGCATTAACCACTGAGCCACCATGCTACCCCAGTCACTGGACTGAATCACACGATTCTGTAAGTTTCTAAACTCCATTGAGTACAGATCCAAATTCCTCACCTGCTCCTCAAATGACAAGCCCTTTATCCCCAGGATCATTCTTGTAAACCTGCTGTGGACCCCTCCACCTCTCCTCCATCCCCTCAGATATGGGGCCCAAAACTACTCACAATATTCCAAATGCAGTCTGACCAGAGCCTTACACAGCCTCAGCAGTACATCCCTGCTCAACACAGAGGAAGGGTCACTGGACCCAAAATGTTAACTGTTGTTTCCTTCACAGATGCTGCCAGACCTGCTGAGCTTTTCCAGCAACTTTGTTTTTGTTCCTGATTTACAGCATCCGCAGTTCTTTCGGTTTTTAGCACATCCCTTCTCTTGTAATCTGGCCCTCTTGAAATGAACACTAACGTTGCATTTGCCTTCCTAACCACCAACTGACCCTACGTGTTAACCTTAAAAGAATCCTGAACCTAGGACTCCTAGGTCCCTTTGTGCTTCAGATTTCTGATACCATTCCCCATTAAGAAATTAGTCCATGTCTCTATTCTTCCTGGCAAAGTGCATTACCTCACACTTTCCCACATTGTATTCCATCTGCCACTTCTTTGCCCACTCTCCCAGCCTGTCCAAGTCGTTCTGCAGCCTCCCACTTCCTCAACACTACCTATCCCTCCACCTACCTTCGTCTCATCAGAAAATGTAGCCACAACAGCCTCAGTTCCTTCGTCCAGACCGTTAATGTACAACGGGAGTAGTTGTGGTCCCAACATGGACCACAGCAGAATCCCACTAGTCACCAGCTGCCATCCTGAAAAAGACCCCTTTATCCCGACTCTCTACTTTCTGCCAGCCAATTATCTATCCATGTCAGATAACAAGGTGTGAAGCTGGATGAACACAGCAGGCCAAGCAGCATCATAGGAGCAGGAAAGCTTGATGTTTCGGGCCTAGACCCTTCTTCAGAAAAGTACTGTTAACACCAGGTACTGTTATTTTATTTAGCAGCCTCCTGTGTGGCTCCTTGTCAAAGACCTTCCAGAAATCTAAATAGATCATGTCAACTGTCTCTCCTTTGTCTAACTTGCTTGTTACCTCCTGAAAGAATGCTAACAGGGTTGTCAGGCATGGCCTCCCATTGTGGTCCCCGAAGGTCAGTCTAACTGACATTGTGACCTTGCTGGTTAAGTGCCCTACAGAGATTTGATTCGGGAGGGGTCATGAATTCTTGTGGGCACTTTCTACATTTATTTTTGTCCACCATCCAGCCCACTGATCTGATTTCATCGTGCAGGATGTGGAATAGGATGTGAATCCACAGAAGGGCAGTACAACACACGTGTCTTAAACAGTAAGGGCAGCACAGGTAAGGTTTGTCCTTCCCTCAACTTAACATCCAAATCTACCCACTTTCCAGGGGCAGCTGGAACTCTGGCTCAATAGATTAGAAGCCAATTTTAACCGTATACTTAACCCATACACTAGCAAAGATGAATAGGAGGAGAAGTAAGGCAGCAGAACTCAGACAGCACCACAGTAGGGTGGGATCTTTGTTCGTGAGGGCTGAAGAGTGGCAGCTTGAGTTTAACTTGGATAAATGAGAGGTGTTGCATTTTGGTAAAACAAGCAAGGGTAGGACTTACACAATTAGAAGTTGGGCCTTGGGCAGTGCTGTAGAACAGAGAGACTTTGGGATTCAGGTCCATAATTCTTTGAAGCTTGCATCATATGTAGAAGGGGTGATTAAGAAGACATTTAGCACACTTGCCTTCATTGCTCAGACCACTGAGTATAGGAGTTGGGACGTCATGTTGAAGTTGTACAGGACATTGGTGAGGCCTTTTCTGGAGTATTGTGTTCAGTTCTGTTCACCCTGTTATAGGACAGATATTATTAAATTGGAGCAGATGCAGAAAAGATTTACCAAGGTGTTGCCAGGAATGGAAGGTTTGAGTTTTAAGTACAGGCTGGATAGGCTGGGACTTTTTCACTGGAGCACAGGAGGATGAGGGGTGATGTTATAAAGGTTTATAAAATCGTGAGGGGTATAGATAAGGTGAAAGGCAGGTGTCTTTTCCCTGGGGTGGTTGGGGGGGGGGGGGGCTTCAAAACCATGTATTTAAGGTGAGAGGAGAAAGGTTTAATAAAAACATGGGGGCGACTTTGTTTTTTTTGCACAGAGCGTGGTTCACGTTTGGAATGAACTGCCGGAGGAAGTGATAGATGCACATACAGTTGCAACACTTAAAAGACATTTGGATAAATACGTGAAAAGGAAAGGGATACAGGCCAGGAGCAGGCAGGTGGGACTAGTTGGGATTATGGTCGGCATGGACTGGATGGACTGAATGGTCCATTTCCGTGCTGTGTGGCTGTACGATACTCCATCTAATGACTTTGATTCTCATCACACTGTGGCTAAGACAATCTTAGTCAAACAGAAAAGGAATTTAATGCAGATTGATCCTCATGCCATATCGCCCTTGCCTGTTCCATACCAGTGCACAGAGCATGTTAAAACAGATTTCTTAATTATGTTACATTGCCTTGGCTTCCAGTTCCGTGCAAGTATGTTTGGATCAGACAGCTTTGCCTTTTGTCACAAACCCTCCAGAGACAAATAGGAGACAGCACACTAGATGCAAAGGAACCCACAGCAGGGTGGCCATGGAATCCACCAGCGGGGGGAGAACTCAATGGAATTCTGCTTCTCATATTCAGCATTGCTCACCTTCAGTGGCTTAAGGTTTTGTTGCTTTTTAAATGCAGTGGAGTGATCAGGGATAATTCACCAGGACCCCGACACCTCAAAGTTAAAAGCTGCTGACAGCTAGGATCTTTTGAGTCATGCTTATATAACGTCCACCCACCCACCCCTTCCCAAGTCGTCATCTGGATAGAGAATTTGACTACAGGCTGGCTTCATTGTTCCAAATTAAGAGAAGAAGAGGAGAGATGACCGCAGGCTTGTGCAAAGACACCGTCATCTGCAGTCGAGCTCAAAGTAATGATCAGACCAAACATGACAGGAGGAGAGAACAGAAACTGCACATTCTAACCCAGAGCTCTCATGTATGCAAATCCAGTCAATTCCACTTCAATGCCTCCCTGTTAACTCATTCGCCGCTGGTCGCTGTATCTCACTGGAAGTTGCATTGGCTCCTTGTAACAACACAGGAAACCCGACTGGAAAGGACCATCATTCATTGCTACTGTGTATTGGCTAGTCCCAGCCTGGGACTAGTTCTATAGACCCATCCCTGAGTTTGCTTTACCTTTCGTTTGATGTCTGAGAAGCACAATACTAATTGACTCATTTTCCTAAATTAACCTGTTCAGCAATGTTATGACACGCCTCTGGAGCTGGTGGGACTTGAACCTGGGCCTCCTGGCTCAGAGATAGGGACACCACCATTGCATCACAAGAGCCACCTGGTTCTGCTCTTTTTCCCCTACAGCTGGAAGTGTTATCACACACAATCAAATAACTTCCTCAACCGCAAATCACCGTTCTTTTACCTCGTTTTTAACTATTAACCACCACCAGTAAATCACCCGTGAGCCAGTTGGAAGTTTACATGCAAAGCCTGTTACGGGGCAATATGACCCATCAAAAGTGAGGGAAGGGTATGGAGAGAGGGAGGGGACTAAGTCAAAATGGATTCGGAGGGTGAAATAAAGTACTAAATCCCCTGAGGTGCCCACCTCTCTCTCTAAAAGAGATTGAGATCATTGGTAGACAATGTGTGCTCCAAGGGCAAACAGATATGAATGTAACCACGGAAGAGGGGCAGACAGTCGGCTAAGATGAACCCCCCCAATCTACAGCCCACTGCCCCGACCTGTTTATAGCCAACCTGGCCAGGCCCAGGAGCAGACCCATGAGGAGGTCCTCTGATCTGCCTGCTGCCCTCCACACTGGCTGGATCTGGTTTATAAAGGGCTCAGGTGATGAGTTCTATTGCCTGGTACCAAGGGAACTCGTGGTCAAGGAGCTGCTCCACAGGGAGATTAATTTGTGATTCCCTGTGGACCTTGAAGGGGTTATCACATCCCTAACCAAACAGCACGGAACACCCAGTTACGTCACGGAGGGTTGGTTTTCTACCTTTCTTCAAAGTGTGTCTTCTGTGATTCAACCCTGTGCCATAGTGTGGGCTAACAGAGAGGCCACTGGTTAAAAAGTAAGGAGGGCCAACTCAGCACAATTTACAGACAGCAATACACTTTCAAACTGTAGTCACTATTGCAATTGTAGTAAACATGGCAGCCAATTTGCATGTAGTAAGGTCCCACAATGCAATGCAATAGTGACCAAATCATTCCCTTTCACTGATGCTGGTCGAGGGGTAAATATTGGCCAGAATAGTGAAGGGAACACCTCTGATCTTGTTAGAAGACAATGTGTCATAGGTTCAGAGGGAGCAAGAACTGCAGATGCTGGAGTCAGAGGTAACGCAGTGTGGAGCTGCAGGAACGCAGGAGGCCAGGCAACATCAGAGGAGCAGGGAAGCTGACCTTTCACCTGAGAGAACATCTGAAAGGACACTTTATTCAAAAGGTGGTGCCCCTTTACAGTGCAGCGCTTCCTCCGTACTGCTCAGGTATTCCAGCTTGGATCATGAGCCTGAGGTTGAGCAATGGGGCTTGACCCCACAAAACCATCCGACCCCCATGAAAGGTCAAACAACGGAGCAATGGCATGGGGTGCTGGGTTTCAGTTACCTCTGGAAGCTATGCACTAAAACATGCTCATACTGTTTGCGAAAGACTTTGTCTTAAAACCTCCCACTGTGTGGAAGTAGCACAGAAAGTCTTGGAGAAACTCAGCAGGTCTGGCACCTCTTGCAGACAGAAAAACAGATTTAATGTCTCAAATCTGATAGGACTCCTATCAGAGCTCAGAACTCGCACTGGACTTGAAACATTAAGTAAGTTTCTCTTTCCACAGAGGCTGAATTTCTCCAGCACACCGTGTCCCAGTCCGATTTTACTCCATTATTCGGAGTCAGCCGATGTCTCGCAAATCTGCGTTTGAACATTAACACACCGTCAGCGACTGCCATCCCCCACACTTCACCACACGCATTCCCTGATTAGAAGAGGAGGCTTTCACAGAAGCTGTGCAGGCGCTTTAAAGTTTAATCTGTTATTTTGAAAGGAAGATCTCGGTGAATTTGAATAAAATAGTTAAAAATAACGCGGTTCGTGAATATTTTACAACAGAATAAAAATAACAGCCTAAAATGTTGTGTCCTGGGAGATAATCTACGCACAGATGAACAACTTTTTTAAATGCGTGGTGACCCAGTTCTGCTGGAGGGAGAAGCTGCCAGCTGGAAAAATGCACAGCACCTCATGCGCGCACGTTTGCCCTAATCCGCCTCGGAACAGCAATGTGCATCTGTGCACATTTGAAAAGGGGAGACCATCAATTCCACTTAAGCCGTGCACTGCAATCCAAGTGCATCCGTTTTGTCCAATTGCCACCCCATCTCCCTATTTCTTCGCTCCCTTTGAACAACATAACACAGACCCGACCTCACAACCAGCCAGGGTTGAAGGGAAATTCAACGCTAAATTCCTTTGGAAAAGCAAGAGGAGGTCAAAGTGAACTTTCTTAGAAATGCTACAAAGGGAGTAGGCAGAGCTGCTCCACGTCACTGGCTCGCTGCAGTCAGGGGTTTCAATGCCAGAGGTTAACATTAAGAGAATTTAGGTGCACCCGTTTCATGGAAAGGGTAATAAAGTCAAAACATCCCAAGCTACTTTGATAATTGCTGGCTCTCAGAAGCTGGGAGTGATCGTTGTATATCATAGTTATACAGTCATGGAGCAGTACAGCATAGAAACAGACCCTTCGGTCCAACTCATCCATGCCAACCAGATATCCTAAATTAATCTAGTCCCAGTTGCCAGCATTTGGTCCATATCCCTCTAAACCCTTCCTGTTCTTGTACCCATCCAGATACCTTTTAAATGTTGTACCAGCCTCCACCACTTCCTCTTTAGCTCATTCCATACATGCACCACATTCTGTGTGAAACAGTCGCCCCTTGGGCCTATTTAAACCTCTCACCTTAAACCTATGCCCGTCTAGTTTTGGACACTGTTAGCCTGGGAAAAGACCTTGGCTGTTCACCCTATCCATTCGCCCTCATGAGTTTATAAACCTCTGTACAGTCACCCCTCAGCCTCCGATGCTCCAGGGAAAATAGCCCCAGCCTATTCAGCCTCTCCCTGTAGCTCAAACCCTGGCAACATCCTTGTAAATCTTTTCTGCACCCTCTCAAGTTTAATGACATCTTTCCTATAGTGGGAAGATTATATCAATTGACCTTAATTGTATGCAATTGGAAGGAATTAATTGCGGTTTCACTTGAGCACATATAAAGAGAGACTGTTGAGTTAGGAGGTACGTGCTTGTATTGTTTCATTCTGTAAATAAATGTGAGACTGAGTAAAGAATGGCCACTCTTCAACTAGCTTTCCAGAACACAATGTGGGGATTGGAGTAGATTTAGTTCTGAGGAAGGGTCACTGGACCTGAAATGTTAACTTTGTTTCTTCCTTCACAGATGCTGCCAGACCTGCTGAGCTTCTCCAGAAACTTTTTTTTTGTGCGAGATTTAGTTCAGTTTCTCCTACATACTTGATTTTTGCAGCAAGCTAACAATGTGTCTTTGCACAAGCCCAATGGAGGACAACAAATGTTGAAACGAATTTCCTGGCTTTGTCACTGGGCCGAGTCACTCAGCCTGGGCTGAGCGTAAGGAAAGCTGCGTGTGCACTAGGACTTATCAAATAGGAAGGTGTCTCTCTTCATGCACAATTTAATCAAAAACTTACTCGGTTTTCACTTAGGTTCTAATTTTATTTTAGCAGAGACTTTTAACAAATTTGTAACTTGCTACAGAGCACACGGAAACCATTCTGCCCATCGTGTCTGTACTGACTCTCTCAGTTTAATGCCAATCCCTAGCCTTTCTCAGTAACCTTGCACATGGTTCCTATTTAAATAACTCTCTAATACCTCTTGAATGCCTCAATTGACTTTGCCTCCAGCACATTACCGACTGTGCATTCCAGACCCTAACCAAATCGCCGAGTGAAAATAGTTTCTCCTCACCTGCAATGTACTTCTTTTGCAGGGCACTTTCAAACTGTGCCCTCTGGTCCCCAGCCTTTTGTAAATGGGAACAGTTTCTCCCTCACGACTCTGTCCAGACCTTTCCTGGTTTTGAAGTTATAGCAGCTGGAGCTGTTTAAGACCAAACTACAAAATCCCTGTCAGGGCTGACTGGATCTAAAGGCAAGACACAACTTGCACAGAGCAGGAACAGCTGAGCAACATGAAACATGCCCAAGAGCTTCGGGTCACACAGGAACATAGAGCTCAGGAGTAGGCCATTCGGCCCTTCGAGCCATGCTTGCCGGTCCATAAGATCATGGCTGACTTGGCTGTGATCTCAATTTGATGTTCTTGTCTGCCTTTCACCCTGCCATGCCCCACCCCTGACCCTGTCCCTCGAGCAGCTAGGGCCTACAGCATTGTGCTTGGAAACTGGAAAGAAAATGTATTGGTGGGGGCTGGTTTTAAAGCATTCTAAATGTCGCACTCGATCCAACAAAACGCTACAGGTTTAAAGGAGCCACGTCAGGGCCAGTAGTTGTCACAATTCCCAGCTGTCAGCATATGCCACCCATGGTGGCATGGTGACATCAGTGAGCAATCAGACACCACGTTCTCATCGTAGACCCTACTCCTATACCACACCTTGCGGTGACAATGATCCTGTTTTAAAGTACTCCCAGACTGGCCCTGGTCTCCACTCAGCCACCCGCTCTCCATGGAGTCAGCAACCGACGCAGCTGATGTGAAGGAGTCCAAACCAGGGCTCAGGACGAGCCAACCAAGCCTGACGGTGGGCCGAAAGATCTCCAGCCAGCCAATGGGCGAGGCGATCACTTGTCTCGACACACGTGCGTGCTGAACGAACTGAGAACTCCAGTGGGTTAGAGGAACCAGCTCTGCACCAGACTTCGGTTCGGGGCACCAGCCTCAGACTCACCCTGGGAAAACTCCACAGTTTTCCCAGACACGGATGAACGTGAGAGAGAGTGGGCAAGAGTTGAGGAGAAAAATCAGCTGTGATCAGGCTGAATGGTGACACCTGCTTCACGGGGATGGTTAGTCTCTTTGGCTGAACAGTTGGTTTATGGTGCACAGTGGCACCAACGTGAGGGATTGTCCTTCTCAACCTCTCATGGTCCGGTAGGTCTTTGATGACTCCACCTTATCATTATTCTTGTTCCTACTTCTGTAGGGAAGACTTGTCACCATCAGCAGCAGTTCAGGTCCCAGATATTCTGCCCCCACTGCAGTACTTAGTCAATGGGGTGGCCAGAGTTTGATCAAACACCGAACTGATGTAGTAAACAACAATCAGAATCTTCAACACTTTTCCCACTGCGTAACAAAAACAACACTGCACTTCAACCTGTCCACAATATCGCTTCAAAGTAGATAGGTTTAGGGTCAGGGTAACCCTATCACTGACGCTAACCCTAATGATGCTCACTATGTTTCAGACTATAACATACTTGCCTGTGAGTCAGAACGTTTTGGGTTCAAGTCCCACTCCCAGGATTTGAATACACACTGAGCTGGCATTCTGATGCAGGCTCAAGACAGCACCGTATTATCAGGGGCACTGACCTTTGAATGAGATGTCAAACTGAGACCCTTGCCTGCTCTCTCAGCTGAATGTTAAAGATCCCATGGTACTTAATACACTGATATAAACCGACGTATGGAATTAAGCAGCAAAAGGCTTTTGGAGATTTACGGAAATACAACCTTCCCCACTCTGGAAGAACCAGACCTATTGAAAGCCCACCACCAAACTCACAAACTAAACAATTAAATAAATTACAAGTACTGCCCACCAGGGGCAGAACAACAAAAATAAAGGAATGGACCAAATCAAAATAGCGTCGGAGGGCAACGTAATGTACCCCAGGCCCAGCAGAGTTTCTAATCAACCTGTTCAGTGAGATTATCGCACACCTCAGAAGTGGGTATGATTTGAACCAGGCACTTTGCTCAAAGGTGGGAAACTCCCACTGTGCCACAGGCTCAATAGACAGAACCAGCTCGCAATCAACTCTGGAGCTCTTGGTCAGCCTTACAGGGGCCTGCATTTCTCACACTAACAACTTAATGAAGAGCTGGACAGTCCTCCCCTCTGGCTAATATATATTGCTAAACTGACATCACTGGAATAGAGTTAATAGGTACTGCAGATGCTGGAGAATCCGAGATAACAAGGTGTGGAGCTGGATGAACACAGCAGGTCAAGCAGCATCATAGGAGCAGGAAAGCTTGATGTTTCAGACCCTTCAGACCCTAGACCCTTCATCAGAAATGGGGGAAGGGAAGACGGTTCTGAAATAAATAGGGAGAGAGGGGGAGGCGGATAGAGGATGGATAGAGGAGAGGATAGGTGGAGAGGAGGCAGACAAGTCAAAGAGGTGGGGATGGAGCCAGTAAAGGTGAGTGTAGGTAGGGGGGTAGGGAGGAGATAGGTCAGTCCAGGGAGGACGGACAGGTCAAGGGGGCGGGATGAGGTTAGTAGATAGGAGATGGGGGTGTGGCTTGAGGTGAGAGGAAGGACAGGTTAGGGAGGTGGAGATGAGCTGGGCTGGTTTTGGGATGCGGTTGGGGGAGGGGAGATTTTGAAGCTTGTGAAATCCACATTGATGCCATTGGGCTGCAGGGTTCCCAGGCTGAATATGATCTGTTGTTCCTGCTGCCTTCGGGTGGCATCACTGTGGCATTGCAGGAGGCCAAGGATGGACATGTCATCTGAGGAATGGGAGGGGGAGTTGAAATGGTTCGCGACTGGGAGGTGCAGTTGTTTAGTGCGAACTGAGCACAGGTGTTCTGCAAAGCAGTCCCCAAGCCTCCGCTTGGTTTCCCCGATGTAGAGGTCTAGGCCCGAAACGTCAAGTCTTCCTGCTCCTATGATGCTGCTTGGCCTGCTGTGTTCATCCAGCTCCACACCTTGTTATCTCTGGAATAGAGTTTCTGGTCACTATTGCTTTGGCCTTTGCTATGCAAATTAGTGGCTGACTTTTCTAAATGGGAAGGCTGACTATTTGGAATTGAATTTAAAACCCACATGTAGGTCCTCAAAGGTCCTACAGGAATAATGTCTCTCTCTTTCTTTCAGCACCAGGTCCGCTCCATCACCTCCCACTTCTCACCTCTCTGTGCATTCTGACTTACCTTTGCAATTTCCAAAGCTCCTTGCTGCTATCCCCCAGAATGCAGGCACTAGACATCAGTGAGCAGCTGTGATAAGATCCTGCACTGTCATTGTTGGCAGGCTCCTCTCCAGACCTACAGTGACAGAAAAGGAAGACACTTTTAAAAGGCTGGCTCCAAGGTCCATTGCCAAACATCCACAAGGGAGCATCAGATGAGGACAGAATGATGGCCTTCATCCAGCTTTACAGCTTGGTACCTAAGACAGGATGATGGCTGTCTTTGATACCTCTTACAACAGCAGAAAACCTGGAATGCAACAAAACCACATGATGCCCCGTGAGAAACGCAGTTTCTGAATGGAAGGGTAAAGTAAAGCCTAGGGTGTGTTACAGGCTGCGACACCATAGTGATGTGATTGAAATCCTGTACCTGGATAGCAAAGTCTTCACTGAAAATTATAAGCTTCCCAAAGTCTTTACAAAAGTCTGCATTTATAAATTTATTCCCCTACCTTAACCCAACACCTTTGTGGAAGATAGTTATGGGCTGGCGCTGAGATACAGTAGGAATGGAGTGTATGTGAGTGTGTGTGTGTGAGTGTGGTTGAGTGTGGGTATGTGTGTGGGTGAGTGTGGGCATGTGTGTGGGGGTATGTGTGGGTGTGGGTGAGTCTGAGTGTGGTTGAGTGTGGGGGTATGTGTGTGGGGGTGAGTGTGGGTGAGTGTGGGTGAGTGTGAGTGTGAGTGAGTGTGTGTGGGGGTATGTGAGTCTGGGTGAGTGTGAGTGTGGGTGGGCGTGTGTGGGGGGTGTGTGTATGTATATGTGTGTGGGTGAGTGTGTGTATGAGTGTGGGTGAGTGTGGGTGAG
>JAHRHZ010000086.1:6341375-6401716 GCA_024137785.1 Ginglymostoma cirratum | reverse complement strand
GTGTGTGTGTGTCTGCATCTGTATCTGTGTGCTTTGTGTGTGCGCGCGTGCATCTGTGTGTTTGTGTGTGGGTGGGGGGAGGAACTGATTTGTGAGGGAGGGCAGTGAGTGTGTGCGTGTGGTGTGCATGTGCTTGTGGTTGGGCTGTGGAGTGATGTATGTGGTTTGGGCTTGAACCTGACGTGTCTGAGAGCCTGTGTGGACATGTGTTCATGTACATGTGTGTGTGTATGCGGGTGGGGTGTACATGAGAGTGTTTCACCCTCAACTCCAACAAGGAGAGAACTCAGAATTAAAATTATGTTCCTTTAAACTAAACAATGCAGACTTTGGGACTAATGTAAACATGGAGCAATGTAGGACGATAAAGACCATCGAATTGGTCATCTATTAAATGCCTGGTCCAGTTTCATTTGTCATTCAACTTTATGCAGTAGGAAAACAGACGATTCTGCACAACAATAGGTAATTTTGTGCCTTACCAAGATTAAAATTGAACAACCATCGTATTTAATATCCACTCATAGATGCAGTCAACTGAATGCTGAGGGCATCATAGCCAATGGAGACTCTGTACAATAAAACTCCTCTTCACATTGAAGTCCTCTTCAGGAAAATGTTGTAGCCTTCGAAACTGGTCAACATTCTGCTCAACTCTGCATGGTCCTTGAAGCCATCGATTTTGACATGGCAAGGAAAAGTGGGTGAGGGTTTTATGCAGCAATAATGCACAGAAAGCTCCAAGGCTTTGTCTGCTTTTCCACCCTACGTTGAAGCGAGCTGGGACATGGCTGTCGTGGGCACTGAACTTTACAGACTGAGCTGTGCATAGCCAACAAACAGCCTGAGGGGTTGCCAGTCCTCCAGAAATGCCCTCGATGTCTTCAGGAATAAAACAAAACCAACTTCCTGGTCACTGCTCAAAAGCAAAACCTGGAGAAAATTCACAGCTGTGTATTAAAGAACAGTGTTGATTTCCTTTCAATATCTGTTTGCCAGTTAACAAGATTTGTAAAAAAAAAATCTGTTTGGCTGAACAATCCAACCAGGCAACACTCGAACACACTTAGACCAAAGAAATAGGAACAGTATGCCATTCAGCCCCTAGGTCCTGCACTGCCATTCAATAGGATTGTGGCTGATCTGACACTCCTCATGCCCACTGTCTTGCCCTTTCGCCATAACCCTTGATTCCCCGACTGATCAAGAATCTATCTCAGCCTTAAATATACACAAAGACCCCACATCTCTCTCTGGCAAGGAGTTCCAAAGACTCACTTCCCTCCGAGAGAAGAAATTCCTTCTCGTCTAAGTCTTAATCTCTTTATTGTGAGGCTATGCCTTCTGGTCCTCGCCTCTCCCACTGCCCAGTTTGGCAACTGGCAATGAGTTAATCAAGAGTGCAGCAGGTTTACTGAAGGTGAGAGGTCAAAGATGAAAGTGCCAAGGGGGTTGTCCTGAATTGGGGCACCTTACACAAACTCTTGCTGCCAATTGACATCTTTCATTGTTTGCCCAATACCTTGTGCACCATGTTTGAGTTGGAAGTGAGCTGGTCCTCTGAAGACCCAACACAAAGCGAACCTGGGTCTCAAGCTCCTCACCTCGAGGAGAAAGGCAAGTATGAGCTGCCCACCATGGTCTGGCAGGAATTTTAGGGAAGAATAGCCTTAAGCGAGTCCTTGCGAGTTATTGGTGGGGAGGGGTTTCTAGCCAAGTGATACACAATTGACAATATGTCCCCCTTCCCCTGACCACTTTTCTACGCCCGTTTTCTGAATTTGTGTTTATACAAGTTTACTCTCCGTGTTTCTATCCTTCGGTGCATTCCTGATTTTAGTGCCCGATGTTATGTGGGACGAAGTACATAGAAACAAGGAACAGCTATTCAGTCCCTCCCTTCAAATCATGGCTGGTCTGAGTGTATAACCTCCAACAAGCCTTTTGTCTAAACATCCTGGCTTAGCGAGAATCTACCTCTGCCTTAAAAATATTCAAACCCTCTGTTCCAAAGCCTTTTCGGAAAGAATTCCAAAGACTCACTGACTCAGAGTGAAAAGAAATGCCCCATCTGTTTTAAGTGGAGACCCCTGATTTTTAAACCCTAGTTCTAGACTTTTCGATCATCCACCTTGTGAAGAAGACCCCTCAGGATCTTAAACTTTTCAGTCAAGCCAAAGATTAACAGCACAGTTGGGTTGCCACAACTGTGACCCAAATGTAATTTTTTTCAAAAGACTTTTCACAGGCAATAGACACCCAATTCCACACTCCATCCTGCTTTTTTACTCCAATCAGACAGCTAAAAGACTCCTTACCAACTGGAGGCAGCTTGATAGTCGGTCAAAACAACCTCCCCTCCTCACCCCCTGCTCCCCGCCCACAAAACTTTTTCAAAACTTTTATATGTGGGAGGAAGAGTGTAAATGACCTCTTTTGTTTTTAATTACCCTGCAATGTTTCTCCAGGGTTACACACAGCAATGACTCTTGTGGTTGGATCATCAATTCCTAGCAACTCTAGGATTGGCAACTCTACCAGAAAAGCCCACAGTCCTGTTCACATTGTGTGTGTGGGTGTGGGTGTGGGTGTGGGTATGCGTGTGTGTGTGGGTATGTGTATGTGGGGGTGTGGGGGTGTGGAGGTGTGTGTGTGGGTGTGGGTATGTGCGTGGGTGTGGGTGAGTATGGGTATGTGTGTGTGTGTGGGTATGTGTGTGCGTGGTGGTGTGGGTGAGTGTGTGGGTATGTCTGTGGGTGTGGGTGAGTGTGGGTATGTGTGTGGGTGTGGGTGAGTGTTTTACCACCCACATTGTTTGCTGCCTGGCACAGACTATTGGGTTAGCAATAAGGAGCCAGAGTTAGATTCACACTTGGGAAAAGAAATATTCCTTAGACTGTAGAGACATAGAAATAAATGGAAAGCTCTTTCAGAGAGCCAGCATAAGCAGGCTGGGTTGAATGGTCTCCTTCAGTGTTATTAGATAGACTCTACAAAGAAGAAAGAACAAACTGCGGATGCTGGAAATCTGAAACAGAAACAGAATTTGTGAGAAAATCTCAACAGGTCTGGCAGCATCTGTGTGGAGAAATCAGAGATAATGTTTCAGGTCCAGAAATGTTAACTCTGATTTCTCTCCACAGATGCTGCCAGACCTGCTGACAGTTTCCTGCAAATTCTGTTTTTAGTCATGGAATCACAGAGTCATAGAATCATACAGCATGGGAACAGACCCTTCAGTCCAACCAGACCAGGCTGAGCATAATCCCAAACTAAACCAGTCCCATCTATATCCCTGTAAACATTTCCTGTTCATTTACTTATCCAACTGTCCTTTCAACATTGTAACTGTCCCCACCTCCATCACTTCCTCTGGAAGCTCATTCCACACGCAAACCACTCTGTGTGACAAAAGTTGCCCTCCATGTCTTTTTTAAATCTTTCTCCTCTCACCTTACAAGTATATCCCCTAGTTTTGAAATCCCACACCCTTGGGAAAAGACACCTGCCATTCACCTTATTTATGCCCCTCACGATTTTATAAAACTTTATAATGTCACCCCTCAACCTCCTAAGCTCCAGTGAAAAAAGATCCCAGCCAGCCTTTCTTTACAACTCAAAGCTTGCATACCTGGCAACATCCTGGTAAATCTCTTCTGAACCCGCTCCAGTTTAATATTAACTTCCCTATAATAGGGTCACCAGGACTTCACACAGTATTCCAGAAGAGGCCTCATCAATGTTCTGTACAACCTCAACATGATATCCCAACTCATACTGAAATGTGTGAGCAATGAAGGCAAACGTGCTAAATGCCTTCTAACCACCCTGTCTACGTGTGATGCAAATTTCAAAGAATTATGTACCTGAACCCTTGGGGTCTCTGTTCTACAGCACTACCCAAGGCCTTCATTTTCATTGTATAGTCTTGTCTTTGCTTGTTTTACCAAAATGCAATACCTTGCATTTATCTAAATTAAACTCCACCTGTCACTCTTCAGTCCATTGACCCAATTTTTGTTTTATTCATTCACGAGACGAGGGAATCACTGGCTAGGCAGCATTTATTGCCCATCCCTAATTGCCTAGACAGTAGTTCAGAGTCAACCACATTGCTATGGATCTGGAGTCACATGTAGGCCAGACCAGGTAAGCACGGCAGTTTCCTTCCCCAGAGGACATTAGTGAGCCAGCTAGGTTTTTCCTGACAATCGACAATGGATTCACGGTCATCATTAGACTCTTAATTCCATAATTTTTTTAAAAAATTGAATTCAAATTCCACCATCTGCCATCGCAGGATTCAAACTCAGGTTCCCAGAACATTATCTGGGTCTCTGGATTACCAGTCCAGTACTAACACCACTAGGCGTTATCTATAATTCTACAAGCAGAGTCTGACCAGTGCTTTGTCAAGCCCATACCTTACACACTTATGATAATAAATTGGCATTTAGAGAGACACTTATGATGAAACAGTAGTTGGAATCAACGTTAAACTTAATTTGCTATATGTCTACTCAGTTGCAGAGTTGATTTAAATCCTGCGCTAAATACATGGTCTCTGCTGCTGTCCAGCTTTGGAAACCCTTCTCTGATTCTGAAGGATGCATTCATGGAAATAGCTTGCTTCCTTGGCTTGTTCAAACCCTGGCACATAAGCCAAGATGTTCATTATTTATTAAGTGCCTCTACTGTTGTGATTTCTGGAGGATGCAGAGAGTGCTGCAAAGGTCCAGTAGCAATTCACAGCACTGAGTTCTTCTCAGGAATGCCTGCTTTTATCTCCTAAGTTTTTTGGCACCAGATCCACCTTTGTTGAGACTAGATCTGAAACTGAGGTTCTGTCTTTGCTCTGGGAGGACAAGAGGGCCCCTGGTTGCTCTTTGGGAGAATGAAGGAGGAGGGATCTCCCTGTGTGGGGGGGCAAGATTTGAAAGGGATCTGAAGGGAAACTTTTTTTCACACAGAGGGTGGTTGGTACGTGGAATGAGCTGCCGGAAGAAGTGGTAGATGCAGGTACAAATACAATGTTTAAAAGACATTTAGACAGATATATGAATAGGAAAGGTTTAGAGCGATATGGGCCAAATGCAGGCAAGTGGGACTAGATTATTTTGGGAAACGTGGACGGCATGGGCTAGTTGGACTGAAGGGTTTGTTTCCATGCAGTATGACTAGAGAACGTCTCACTGCTGCGAATGGGAGTTTGCTGTGCTCAAATTGTTGGCGATTCCAACATTTCGGGGCACGTCGTGTAGCTCTAGACGGGCTGCACGCAGGCTCGGGGGCATCAGGTCGTCACAAAAGGCGCCGTACAGATGCAAGTCTCTCTAGTTGCGTTTGAAGCAGAAGGTGCTTCGACACAACACACTGGGCGCGTCGATTTCTGAGCCGGCCCCTGACCACAAGACACGGGGGCGAGACGGATACACGGCAGAGCCGAGGGCCCCTCCTCGGAGAGGATTAAAGTCGTGGGGGTGGGGGGGGGGGGAACAGAAGAAAGATCAAAAGAAGCCGGTGGGACTGAGCGACTGTGCCCCTTCCGAGCTCCAAGACGAGCGAGTAGCTCCAGCAGGGATGCGAGGGGATTTTTTGCACTGTTGGGTTTGGTCGCTGGAATGGGCACAGAATCGTACATCGCCCACCCCCTCCCTGTCCCCGCCAGGACCAAGCAGACTAATCTGGCTAGGGGCCAAGGTTTAGGAGCTGGGTGTGCCGGATGCTCCGGGCTCTCCGTGGCTTCAATAATGACTCCAAGCCCTGGAACACTCCTTCAAAGCAGCGCATTCCCAGGCACCTATCCGTTACCCACCCCTGGGAAATCCTCAAAGCCATTCATGTTCCTGCTTTCCCCCCACCCCAACCAAAAACAAAGGACAGTGGGGTCACTTTAATGACCCTCGATGTGTTTAATTAGCTAAGACATTATCAGCACTAAAGGCACGGCTCTGTAAAGGACAGAAACCCACTCCCAGTCACAACCTACTTTTTACTTCTCTGCTCTGATCAAACCGAATCAAAGCTGCTTCTAAAAGCTGCTTCCGTGTAGGGTATGGGAGATATTGGTACAATTTGAAAGGCAGAAATGATAGAACCAGGAGAGAGACACTTGAACAGAATCCACATCAAAATGCGGTGTTCTGTAGGCAGGACAACATATATCCTGCTTCTCTGATGCTGCTTGGCCTGCTGTGTTCATCCAGCTCTACACCTTGTTAATTTCACAATATATACCCTGTTGGCAGTGAATTTGACAGATTAAATGTCACAATGCAAATTCTCTGAAGAAGTGTCATCTCGACTCGAAACGTTAGCTTGCCCTCTCAATAGATGCTGTCCGACCCCCTGTGATCTCCGACAACTCTCGCTTTCAGAACAGATTTCAGCGCCTACGGTAATCTGCTCCTACGATGCAAATTGGGATCCTCCAATGTTCCAATTCCAAGATCTACATCTTTTGTTTTGGTCCCCTTTCGTGGCCTCAGCCCTCCCTATGGTCCAGCCAAACAATCCTCCAACAGGCTGCGGGGGTGACCTCAGAGATTTATGAAATCATGAGGGGCATGGATAGGGTGAATAGCCCAGACCTTTTCTCCAGAGTAGGGAAGTCCAAAACTAGAGGGTATAAGTTTAAGGTGAGAGGGGAAAGATTGAAAAGGGACCTGAGGGGCAACTTTTTCACACGGAGGGTGGTGTGTGTATGGAATGAGCTGCCAGGGGAAGTGGTGGAGGCTAGTACAATTACAACATTTAAAAGGCATCTGAATGGGTATATGAATAGGAAGGGTCGATAGGAATGAATGCTGGCAAATGAGACTAGATTAATTTAGGATATCTGGTCGGCATGGACGAGTTGGACCAAATGGAGTGTTTCCATGCTGTACAGCTCTACAGCTGTGATCCTCCTCCATTTCTGGCAGCTGGAGTAACCCCAAATCTGAATCAATACAACACTATTTTCTGGCACCTCATCTTGTAACTCCTTCCTTAACTTCCTTTTCCTCTATATCTTAAAAGTTTAATTGTCTCTTTGACCATGCTTTCAGTCAGTGGGTGGAGGGTGTCACATTGTGTCTGACAATGCTTTTGCGCAGGGCTTTGGGGTGGCTCCCCAGATAAAGGATGTGATACAAATGCAGTTTGTGATGTTGACTTCGGTCAATGAAAAGATGAGCAGGAAACCAGCTGTAAAACAGACAAACAGTGGATTTGCTGTGCTCAAAAAGGAAAATAGGAAATTTGATCAAGGTTCATCTAGTTTGTCTACGGTCTCAATTACCACATGATATGACAATGTTGATTAATCACAGACATCAGCTTCTAGTCATTAACTCATAGTCAACCCACATCTTGCCTCTGAGGCAAGGAAAGGGCCTCATTTCAGGATTCAAATTCAATTATATTATACAGCATTGTAATCCTGTTGCCTCCTGGGTAGATGACGCTCTGGTGGTATTATCATGAGACTGTTAATCTACAAAATCTGCTAAATTTTGGGGGTCTGGGTTCAAATCCTTAGCAGGATTTCAATTTAAAATTTGGCAGTTTAATGATGACCATATCAGGGAAAACCCATCTGGTTCACTAACATCCTTTAGGGAGGGAAATCTCCCAATCTTATCTGATTTGGTCTACATATGACTCTGAATGCACAGCAACGTGGTTGACTCTTAACTGCACTCTGGGCAATTCAGGATGAGCAATACATATTGGTCTAGCCAGTGATATCCATATCCTGTGAATGGATTTTTTTTTGAAAGGAATCATGGACTATCAATATTCAACTTGTGTCATTATAAAAACCAACTTTATTCCATCAAAGTCCGAAGAAAATGGCTGCTGCGATCACCTGACAAGCCCAGGAAATCTCCACGGAATACATTCAGTCCTCAATCTCCACCTGGGACAAAGGCACAGACCTCCCAAGGATCACCGCAAAAAACACACATACTTCTCCTATGTACGACAAAGGGCCACACTATCGATTTACTGGGGACAGGGTGGGGAACAAAAAAGGGGTCTGGGGCCTCATGATTTACCCAGGTAATGAACCATCACCCATGGGGACTGAGCAAACTGCATCATAAAATTAGCATTTTAATTAAACTCTAAAACTCAAGTGTGGCATCAAAAAAGCTGCATTACTTACACTTACAATGATGATTGCACAGACTGGGGGTGAGATTACCAGCTTAGAGTGAAACACTGATGCACCAGAATCTGCCAAGAAACAGTATATCAACAGCAGCTTTTTTAGCAGCGAAGTTGTGAGAAAGCAACATGGACAGATAACAGCAAGGATACTGTTAGCTCTTCTCTCGCTGCTAGTCTCCCATCAGCCTCAAAAATAGTTTTCTGGTGAAGAAGCAACTTAGAACAACTAACATTTACTGAAAATTCAAGTGGGTGGCACGGTGGCTCAGTGGTTAATACTAGTGCCTCACAGTGCCGGGGACCCAGGTTCGACTCCAGCCTTGGGTGGGGGTTTGCACATTCTCCCCATGTCTGTGAGGGTTTCTTCTAGGCGCTCTGGTTTCCTCCTGCAGTCTAAAGATTAGGGTGGATTGGCCATGTTATAGTGCCCAAGGATGTGTGGGTTAGCCATGGGAAATGCAAGGATAAGGGAGGGGCGGTGTGGACTTGATGGGCTGTGCCCACACTGTAGGGATTCTGTGATCTGCAAACCTTTCCACAATTGGAGAAGCTAAACAGTCAGACCTCAGATCATTCTTACAAATAAAGGGCTAGGAATTTTAAGCTGTGCTTTCTTTACCTTGCTGTCTGTACTGGACACCCCTCTCCTGTTCTTTGTAAGCTTGTGACCAGTGTTTGTGTGTTGACCCTTGATGTTACATTTTATTATTGCTTTTCAGAGTCCTCAATAATAAAACCCCTCTTTCATTCACTCATGAAAACCTTGCAGTTATTTGACCCCTTTGTTTTCATGTAATTAATTACAAGTTGAAGTGTGGTAGCGGTACACTAAAAAAAAGGAGCAAAAAAGGTGTTTATTCCAACTGACCAAGAAGGGGTTAAAAAAAGGAAGGGGCCAATCTCCCCACCTCACCTGGTTCTAAAGATCAGGACCGAGAGGGTGGCTTTGGGAAGCATCTTAAAAAGGAGGAAAATGAGGCAGTGAGCTTTGGCGAGGGACACTCACCATTCAGGGTAAAGCCACACTCACTCATGCTGAAACAATAAACATAAAATCGGGAGTGAGCAAGGAGACTGGAATCAGAGGTAGGCAGAGATCTCAGAGGGCTGGAGGAGGTTACAGAGCTAAGGAGGAGTGAGAATATTCAGATTGAGGTCTTTGCTGATCCCAGGAGCCCATGTAGATCAATGTTACTAGAGTCAGTCACATGTGGTCACTCACTCAGAGGGTGGCAGATCTATAGAATTCTCTGCCCTGAGAGCAATGGTGGCTCAGTCATTGAGTAGGTTCAGTCAATAGATGTCTGTGTGTCAATTCCATTCAAGGATGTGGAGATAGTGTGGGTGTTGAAATAGAAAGTCAGCCATTATCGTAGTGAGTGGAAGACAAGGTTTGGATGGGATACTCCTCTTTCCTATATTTTCATGTGCCTTCTTTAAGTGATTCCAGAAATGAAAGGCCTGTCACATGAGAAGTGGTTGACCAGCCTGGGCTTGTACTCACTGGGGTTCAAAAGAATGAGGGGGTGGGGGATCTGATTGAGGTATGTAAAATGCTAAAGTGTATTGATAAGATGGAAGTCAAACAGATGCTCCCTTTTGTGGGACAGTCCCGAACAAGAGTGTGTAGATATAGAGTGAGAGGAGGTAGGTTCAAATCCGAGATGAAGAGAAACTACTTCTGTCAGAAGGTTGAGAATCGGTGGACCTCTGATTCTGCCTTCACTGCACTCTATCAACAGATTCGTGAAAGCAATAGATACGTTTCTGATGGAAAGTGGAATAAAGGGCTCTGGGGAGCAGGCAGGAGAATGGATTCGAGACCAGGATAAGATCATGTTAAATGATGGAGCAGTTTGAAGGGCTAAACTGCCTATGCTCGCTCCTAATTCCTACATTCCAATGCCTTGTCACAATTTGGGTGGGCTTAAAGAGACGAGAGACCGCTCGGTTGTTGGGGGGAGGAAACATTGCAAGCCCAGAGAGGAGGGAAAACTCAATGAAGACAAGCTGCAGACCAACATATTGCTAAAGACAAACATCCCCAAACTCTTCTGCATAGAATCACATGTTATGCAAAGCAGCCGTCTGACAGACTACCACACAGCTCAGCGACGTCTGCTCATTCCACAACCAATGAGGAAACAATTTCAACTTTTACCTCACTGCAAAGTAATGTTCTCGAACCACTTATTACACTGCCATGTTCTGGGAATCCTGCTTCACTGCTATTTTGGTTAACTCGATGTTGGCAGTCACTAGGCTCACATGTTTTTCTGTGAATTTTGGTTCACATTTGTATCCCAGGATTGATACAGACGGCAGCACAGCAATAGCCAGCAACATCCGTCCCTGTGTTCCTCAAAACTGATTCCTCACCGGCTCCTATTGATGCAGAGGGTGGAATATAAATGCCGAGTGAGCTATATCTGGTTGCTTACTCAAGAGACCAGATGCCACCATATCTGAAAATTAAATGGTGTGTTTCTATAAGCTTATAAAGTTCATTCAGTCTGATATCTCAGCGTGGGAGTTGAACTTTACCGATGGTCTATGCATATCCTAATCACAATCAGGAAACCAAACCCGCACATATGGATGCATTGGAAAGGGCTCTTTAGACACAGTGGTAATGGCCCTTCCTCTGAGCCAGGAGACCCAGCTATACGTATCCACCTGCTCCACAGGTGTGTCCCAACATGCCTAACCAGCAAACCAGAGCAGGTTTACTTGGATGAGGTTAGACTGGGTTCGTCCCCATTGGAGTTTAAAGGAGTAACCTGATTGAAGTGTGTCAGATCCTGAATGGGCTTGGCAAAGTGAATTTTATTTTGTCTTGTGGGTTAATTCCAGAACTTGGAATGGGGGTGGGGAGGCGGTGGTTGGTGGTGGTCACAGTTCTAAAAGCAATGCTCACCCTCTCGGAAGAGATCTGGAGAGAATTGATTTCCTGTCTCAGAGGGTTGAGTTGGGTTTGGAACTCTGTTTCAGAAGGTAGTAAAGCTGGAGGTGGGGCCGGGGGAGGCATCATTAAAGATGGAGGTGGATAGATTTGTTAGTACTGAGGAAGGGTCACTAGACCTAAAACGTTAACTCTGCTTCTATTCCCACAGATGCTGCCAGACCTGTGGTGTTTTCCACAAAATTTCTGTTTTTGTTTCTGACATTCAGCATCCACAGTTCCTTTTTTCTGTGTGTGTGTATATGTGCGTGCGCGCATATGGGTGTATATGTGTGTGTATATGTGTGTGTGTATGTGAGTGAGTGAGTTATTGTGTATATATATATATGTGTGTGTGTCTATATGTGTGTGTGTGTGAGTGTATATATATGTGTGTGTGAGTTTGAATGTGTGTATATATGAGTGTGTGAGTATATATATGTGTGAGTGTATATATATGTGTGAGTGCGAGTGTATATATATGTATATGTGTGTGTATATATGTGTGAGTGTGTGTGTGCGTGTGTGAATATATATGTATATGTGTGTGTGCGTATATATACACGTGTGTGTGTGTATATATGTGTGAGTGTATATATATGTGTGAGTGTGTGTGTGTATATGTTTTGTTAATAAAAGGAATGTGACGTTCCAGGGAGTGTGGGCACATGGAGTTCAAATCACAAATGGAGCTTATTGGAGGGGCGGAGCAGTCCAGAGGGGCTGAATGGTCTACGTTGTTGAATGGGGAGTATTGGCCACTTCCCAATCTTTCACCTGAGATGTTAACTCAGGGCGAATGGAAAAGATCTGGTTCAAAATTGGGCAGGGCTCAACCAAGATCACTAGAACAGATTAACCAACATCGTAGCGCAGTGGTTAGCACTGCTACCTCACAGCACCAGGAAGCTGGGTTCGATCCCACCCTCGGGCGACTGTCTGTGTGGAGTTTGCACGTTCTCTATCTGCTTGGGTTTCCCCTGGTTCCCTCCCACAGTCCAAAGATGTGCAGGTTAGGTGGATTGGTCATGGGGAATGCAGGGTTTCAGGGATAGGGGAGGTGGGCCTGGGTGGGATGCTCTTTGGAGAGTCAGCATGGGCTGAATGGCCTGCTCTAACACTGTAGGGGATTCTATGAACAGATTGTCCAGCCTATCTCCCCATCACTGCCCGTGGGATCTTGTTGTGCTGCACTTAAGCCTGTGGAAGGTGGGTGGGGCCTCTCCCCTTCCCTATGGGGCAGAGCACCCCATCAGCAGCACTGGTGTTAACCGCTCTAGTTGGTCACAAAAGGCAGAGATACGGTTGGAATTTGTCTGTTGGGGTGCTCCCCATCTGGAGCTATTCACAGCATTGGGAGGCTGTGCAAGGGGCCAGAATTCAAAGAGATCTTGGAGAGTTGTGTGGCCGGGCTGGGGGTGGGGAGGATTACAGAGATAAGGGAGGATGCTCAGCCAGGCCGTGGTCAGGATTTGAAAATAAGGATGACAATTCCCAATCAAAAACAAAAAACGCATTGGCAGAATATGCCAATGGGGCACAGGTGGGCAGGACATGGTGTGGCTTAGGACATGGGAAGCAGATAAGTCAGAGGACCGTGCCACTGAAATGTTTCATTTTATTGGATGTGGAGCAGTCGGGCAGAGATAAAGCACAGAGCTCTATCAATAGACTGTTTGGAGACTAGACAGATTAATGAGAAGTTATCGACTGGAGGATTCTTTAATATTCAGCATGCAACGTTCGGGACTGCTCTCTTCCCCTCCCCCCAACACCCCTCCCTCGCTAGTCTCACGCCTCTGCTTGCTCACAGAGGACTGGGGAGAAGAGGAAGAAAGCATCACGTTGCTCTGAACGAGCAGAGTGCGTGTACCTTGCCATCATCGCCGTGACAAAGGACCCCATTGTGCCAAAGGTGGGAGGCAGTGATGTGATTTCCCCCCCCAATTTGGTCATTTGGGTCTTCCAACTGAGTCAAAGCAGGAACAGCACCTGCTGCTGTAGGTGGTGGGGGCTGTGAGGGGTGGGGGTGGGGAGGCAGAGGAGGTTAAAGATCAATCTTCAGCAACATTACTGGATAATAAGGCATTAAAAATGTCTAGACAGTTCCTTGGGGATTATTTGCCTTGACACCTGTTCATTCTTTCTCTCAGTGCCTCTCCTACTTATTTTTCCCTTTCTCTCTTTGTCCCTCTCTGTTGCTACCTTTGTTTCCCATTGTGTGGGCCTCACTGCTCCCAGCTTTCTGAGAGCGTGCACCTCCATCTTTCTTCCCCCCCCCTCCGCCTCTCTCTCTGTCCACAGTCTGTCACTTCTCTCCCTGCCTGCCTGTCAGTGTCTTGTTCTCTATCTCTCAGCAGCAAGCGAAAATCTCTCCCCCACAACTCACAGAATCTCTTGTCTCTCAGACCAGCTATCTCTCCAGTCTCTGCCCTCCGTCGTTCTCTCTTTCATTATCAGAGGTCTCTCACTCACTCGCTCAATATCTCTCTCTCTCTTTGACTTTAATGACTGTACCTCATGAGCTCTCTCAGTGTCTCTCTCTCTCTCTCTCTATCATGGCTCTTGTCTGAAGGCTCAGGCAGATGGTAAGGCTCCCATAGCTCTCTTGTAAATAAGAGGAATGATGTTATTTCTGTTGTCCATAAGGCCATCAGGCATAGGAGCAGAAGTAGGCCATTCAGCCCATCAAGTCTGCTCTGCCATTCAATGAGATCATGGCTGATCTGATAATCCTCAGCTCCACTTTCCTGCCTTTTCCCTATAACCCTCAATTCTCTTACTGATTAAAAATCAGTCTATCGCAGCCTCGGATACGCTTAATGGCTCAGCCTTGACAGCCCTCTGCAGTAAAGAATTCCACAGATTCACTACCCTCAGACAGAAGAAATTCCTCCTCATCTGCCTTATCTACACTCCTTGCCATACCCATCGCAAAACCTCTAAATACAAACAACACCTAAATACAGATAAATCAAAGGGCTACAATGTACCAGACTGAGAGATGTCCTCACTCTCTCAATAGACAAAGACGGAAAGAGAGAAAGAGAAAGAAAGAGGGAGGAGTGGTTGTTAGTTGCAAAACACTTTGCGATGTCTAGCAGTCGTGAAAGGTGCTATATGAATGCAGACTTTTCTCTCTCACCCCCTCAGGAAATCCCAAAGCACTCTGAGACAAGTTAAGTCCTTTCGAAATGTTGTCGTTATTGCAATGTAGGAGTCATAGCAGCCACTTAACACAGGGGAAGGCAGGGGTCAAAGACTTGCATTCCCATAGCGCCTTTCACAACTTCAGCCTGTCCCCAGGTGCCATACTGCCGATTCAGTCCATTCAAAGTGCAGTCACTTATTGTGTTGTAGGAAGTGTAGCAGCCAACTCTCACACAGCAAGATCCCACACTTAGCAAAAAGAGATTATTCCAGATAATCTGGTTTTCAGTGTTGGCTGAGGGAGAAAAATTCACCAGGACACCAGGTAGAACTCCCCTTCTGATCTTTGAAAATGCGCCAGGGATCTTTACAGAGTCATAGAACAGGAATGAAAAAGGTTATTTGGCCCATTGGCTCTGTGCTAGCTCTCAGCAAGAGTAGCTCAACGAGTGACACTCCTTCACCCTTTCTCAATAACCCTGCAATTTTCACTTAAAATCTAAATGTGTTCTGCCAACTTCCTTCTGGAAGCCACTATTGCTTCTGCCTCCACCATTCCCTCAGGCAGTGCACTCCAGATCTGAAGCAAAAGCTGCTCAAAATATACATGTTTTCTGACATAGAACATAGAACATAGAACATAGAACAATACAGCACACAACAGGCCCTTCGGCCCTCGATGTTGTGCCGCCCTGTGAACTAATCTAAGCCCATCACCCTACACTATCCCATCATCATCCATATGCTTATCCAAGGACTGTTTAAATGCCCCTAATGTGGCTGAGTTAACTACATTGGCAGGCAGGGCATTCCACGCCCTTACCACTCTCTGAGTAAAGAACCTCCCTCTGACATCTGTCTTAAATCTATCACCCCTCAATTTGCAGCTATGCCCCCTCGTACTAGCCGACGTCATCATCCTGGGAAAAAGACTCTCACTGTCCACCCTATCTAATCCTCTGATCATTTTGTAGGTCTCTATTAAATCCCCTCTTAGCCTTCTTCTCTCCAATGAGAACAGACCCAAGTCCCTCAGTCTTTCCTCACAAGACCCTCGCTCCAGACCAGGCAACATCCTGGTAAATCTCCTCTGCACCTTTTCCAATGCTTCCACATCCTTCCTGTAATGGGGCGACCAGAACTGTACACATCATCTCTGGTTGCTCTTTCTGACAATTCATCTCTCTGTGATGTAGGGTGAAGAATAAAATTGGCCTGCTTCCTGTTTCCCAAATCACTGCCCGTGGGATCATTCACATCCTGCACAGGGTAGACACAACTTACTGCCTTACTACACAAGATGGACAGCATCCCCCACAGATTGGTTACTTATCTGGCATCAAATCAAGACTGAGATACACGGAGCAAAAGATGGAATTAACGTAGTAACCCATCAAAGGAACAGAATTAGGCCATTCAGCCCATTGAGTCTGCTCCACCATATGATCATGACTGATATGTTTCTCACCATCATTCTCCTGCATTCTGCCCATAATCCTTGATCCCCTTAGTAATCAGGAATCTTTCTCTTTCTCTCTCTTAAATACACTCAATGACTTGGCCCCCACAGCCCTCTGTGGCAATGACTTCCACAGATTCACCATCTGGCTGAAGAAATTCCTCCCCATCTCAGTTAGAGTCACAGAGACATACAACACAGAAGCAGACCCTTTGGTCCAACTCATCCATGCCAATCAGATATCCTCTAAATCTAGTCCCCTTTCCCAGCATTTGGCCCATATCCCTCTAAACCCTCCTTATTCATATACCCATCCAGATGCCTTTTAAATATTGTAATTGTACCAGCCTCCTCTGGCAGTTCATTCCATATGCACCACCCTCTGTGTGAAAACATTGCCCCTTAGGCCCCTTTTATATTTTGACCCTCTCACCTTAAACCTATGCCTCCTAGTTTTGAGCTCCCCTACACCAGGGAAAAGACCTTGGCTATTTATCCTATCCAGCCCCTCACAATTTTATAAACCTCTGTAAGGTCACCCCTTAGCCTCTGATGCTCCAGGGAAAGCAACCCCTACCAGATCAGCTTCTCCCTATAACTCAAACCCTCCAACCCTGGCAACATCCTTGTTAATCTTTTCTGAACCCTTTCCAGTTTCACAACATCCTTCCTCTAGCAGGGAGACAAGAATTGCACACAGTACCCTGAAGGTGGTCCAACCAATGTCCTGTACAGCCGTAACATGACCTTCCAACTCCTATACTCAATGCACTGACCAATAAAGGCAAGCGTACCAAATGCCTTCTTCACTGTCCTATCTACCTGCCACTCCACTTTCTGCATACTATGAACATGCATTCCAAGGTCTCCTTGCTCAGCAACACTCCCCATGACTTTACCATTAAGTGTATAAATCCTGCCCTGATTTGCTTTTCCAAAACGAACACATCACGTTTATCTAAATTAGACCCCAACTGCCATACCTCGGCCCATTGGCCCATCTGATCAAGGTCCCGTTATACTCTGAAGTAATCTTTTTCGCTGTCCAATACACGTCCAATTTTAGTGTCATCTGCAAACTTACTAACCCTACCTCCTATGTTCACATCCAAATTATTTATATAAATGGCCAAGAGCAGAGAACCCAGCACCGATCCTTGTGACACACCACCTGCAATCTGAAAATCAACCCTCCACCACCACCCTCTGTCTTCTACCTTCGAGCCAGTTCTGTATCCAAATAACTAGTTCTCCCTGTACTCCATGTGACCAAACCTTGCTAACCAGTCTACCATCAGGAACCTTGTCAAACGCCTTACTGAAGTTGATATAGATCACATCCACTGCTCTACCTGCAATCCTTTCCATTACTTTTTCAAAAATTCAATTAAGTTTGAGAGACACAATTTCCCACGCACAAAGCCATGTTGACTGTCCCTACTCAGTCTTTGCCGTTCTAAATACATGTAAATCCTGTCCCTAAGGATTCCCTCCAACAACTTGCCCATCACCGATGTCACACTCACCAGTTTATAGTTCCCTGGCTTTTCCTTACCACCTTTCTTAAGTAGTGGCACAGTGTTAACCAACCTTCTGGTCTTCTGGTACCTCACCTGCGGCTATCGATGATACAAATATCTCACCTTTATGCATCTTAAGACGTCCTGCACCACCCCCTCTGTAATATGGACATTTTTCAAGATGTTGCTATTTATTTCCCCACGTTCTCTATCTTCCATACCCTTCTCCACAGTAAACACTGATGCAAAATAATCGTTTAGTATCTCCCCCATCTCCTGCGGTTCCACACATAGGTGGTCTTGCTGATCTTTAAGGGGCCCTATTCTCACCCTAGTTATTCTTTTGTCCTTAATGTATTTGTAGGATCCTTTTGGATTCTCCTTAACCCTATTTGCCCTCCTGATTTCCCTCTTAAGTACACTCCTACTTCCTTTATATTCTCTCAGGATTCACTCGATCCCTGCTTTCCATACCTGACATATGCTTCCTTCTTTTTCTTGATTAAAACCTCAATTTCTCTAGTCATCCAGCATTCACTACACTTACCAGGCTTGCCCTTTGCCCCAACAGGAACATCCTGTCTCTGGACTCTTGTTATCACATTTTTGAAAGCTTCCTATTTTACTACTGTCCTTTTACCTGCAAACATCTGCCCCCAATCAACATTTAAAAGTTCATTGAATCCCTCCAGTGTGGAAACAGACCCTTCAGCCCACCAAGTCCACACTAACCCTCAGAGCATCCTGCCTTGTCCCATCTCCCTATAACCCACCTAATCTACACCTCCCTGAACACTATGGGCAAGTTAGCATGGCCAATCCACCTAGCCTGCACATCCGTGGGCTGTGGGACGAAACCCACACCAACATGGGGAGAATGTACAAATTCCACACAGACAGTTGCCCGAAGGTGGAATCAAACCAGAGTCTCTGGTGCTGTGAGGCAGCAGTGCTAACCACTGAGCTACTGAGCCACCCAAGCTCTTGACTAATACCATCAAAATTGGTCTACCTCCAATTTAAAACTTTAACTTTTAGATCTGGTCTATCCTTTTCCATCACTATTTTAAAACTAATAGAATTATGGTCACTGGCCCTAAAGTGCTCCCCCACTGACACCTCAGGCACCTGCCCTGCCTTATTTCCCAAGAGTAGGTCAGGTTTTGAGCCTTCACAGAAAATTTTCTTGTGGACACTTAAATTCCTCTCCCTCCAAACCCTTAACACAATGGCAGTCCCAGTCTATGTTTTGGAAAGTTAAAATCTCCCACCATAACCACCCTATTATTCTCACAGATAACTGAGACCTCCTTACAAATGTGTTTCTCAATTTCCCAATGACTACTGGGGTGGGGGGAGGTGGAGGAGGGGGCACTGCGGTCTACAGTACAATCCCAATAAGGTGATCATCCCTTTCTTATTTCTCAGTTCCACCCAAATAACTTCACTGGGCGTATTCCCAGGAATATCCTCCCCAAGTACAGCTGGAATGTTATCCCTAATCAAAAACACCCCTCCCCCTCCTCTCTTGCTCCCCTTTCGATCCTTCCTATAGTATCTATACCCTGGAACATTTTGCTGCCAGTCCTGTTCGTCCCTGAGCCACGTCTCTGTAAATGCTATGATATCCATGTCCCATGTTCCCAACCATGCCCTGAGTTCATCTGCCCTACCTGTCAGGCCTCTTGCATTGGAATAAATGCAGTTTCATTTATCAGTCCTACCTCGTTCTCTGCTTTGTTCCTGCCTGCCCTGGCTCTTTGACTTGCTCCTTTTCCCAACTGCACCAGTCTCAGCCTGATCTCTTTCCTCACTATCTCCTGGGTCCTATCCCCCCACCTTACTAGGTTAAATGCTCCAAAGCAGCTCCAGCACATCTCCCCACCAGTGTATCAGTCCCCTTCGAATTCAGGTGCAATCTGTCCTTTTTATACAGGAAACTTCTACCCCAGAAGAGATCTCAATGATCCAAAAATATGAATCCTTCTCCCCTGAACCAGCTCCTCAGCCACACATTCATCTGCTCTATCCTCCTATTCCTACCCTCACTAGCTCCTGGCACTGGCAGTATCCAGATAATACCATCCTTGAGGATCTCCTTTTTAAATTCCTGCCTGACTTCTTCTATTCTGTCCTCAGAATCCCATCCTTTTCTCTTCCTATGTCTTTAGTTTCAATGTATACAACAATCTCCTGTTGGTCCCTCTCACCTTTGAGAATATTCTGCACCCCTCCGAGATATCTTTGATCCTGACACCAGGGTTCTAAAGGGTCATCCCTGTACTCTGAAGATGTGCCCTTGAGTCCTGGTCTCTCCTATTAGTGAAAACATCTTCTCCACATCCACTCCACCCAGGCCCCCCATTATTCTGTGAGTTGCAATGAGATTCCCACATTCCCTAACGTTCTGAACTCCAGTGAGTACAGGCCCAGAGTTCTCATCCAATCCTGGTATGACAAACCCTTTTCGTACACTAATGGTGACTTTGTACACTTTTCACTGTAATCTTGTATTGCTGCACTTGAAAACATGTGGCAATAAAATATAATTACACAAACCCTCCAAGGCCAGCACA
The DNA here is from genome assembly GCA_024137785.1 of Ginglymostoma cirratum. Lineage (NCBI taxonomy): Eukaryota > Metazoa > Chordata > Chondrichthyes > Orectolobiformes > Ginglymostomatidae > Ginglymostoma > Ginglymostoma cirratum. The sequence goes on along the minus strand of JAHRHZ010000086.1, from coordinate 6,381,913 downwards.
TCCTTTCCTCGGTAAAGGGCTCACAATACTTTTATATTCCATGTCTAATCAAAAATGGAGTAGAGGAGCTGAATGGCCCCAATGCTCATCAGTTACCAGGATTGAGGTTGCATTTCAAAGTCTATTTGGAAGGACAGCAGACCCAGTCTAATGCCTCATCTCCAACAGTCGATGCATCACACCCCAAGACCTTCAATGGAATCACAGCCTGAATTGGGCTCAGATTTCTTGTGTGGGACTAACAACTCGTTGACTCAGAGGCAGGTTTCTCTCCAGTGACGGCTTTTCCCCACAAAAACTGCTTCTTGATAACAGAGTAACCAGGGTTTGTAGCTAAGACCTGCAACATAAAGGTGTGACCAAAGTTCACCCACAAGGGCGAATAGATGAGGCTACCAGAAGTGGTCACCTGACAGAATTAAATGTTAACTGGAAGGGGAAAGTAGGATTGATGCGAAATTAAAACAAAGATTCCGTGGATGCTGAAAATCTGAAATAAAGCAAAGCACTGGAGGATCTCAGCAGGTCTGGCAGCATCTGTGCAGAGTATTCATGGATTCCAATAATGACGCTTCGTTAGAACTGAAACGCTAACTGTGTTTCTCTCTCCGCAGATGTTGCCGGACCTGCTGAGTTTCTCCAAGATTGTCTGTATCCAAGATTAACGTGACCCCATTTTAAGGGGTAAAAATCTCTGTTGTAAATGATGAGAAATTTTATATTTGAGAAGGAACAAATTGCAGGGCTATGTATGGAGGTGTGGGCCTAATTAGATCTAAGTTCAATTGTGGGCATCTTAAACCGAGCAGCCTCTCTCCAATATGATTCAATTATCTCAATCCCTCAATTGCAACTGCAGTAGAATTCACAACAGCAAGAGAATGGACTCAAAACATTTCCTCTAGGATATCCTTTTAGTTCCTACAGGCATATCAGACTCGAAACGTTAACTCTGTTTCTTCCTCCACAGACGCTACCCAGACATGCTGAGTTTCTCCAGCACTTTTAGATTTTATTTCAGATATGGGACTAGTTCAGTTTGGGAAACCTAGTCGGTATGGATGAGTCGGGCTGAAGGGCCTGTTTCCATGTTGTATGACTATTTCCAGCATCTACAGTGTTCAGCTTTTCTGCCCTCGGATAATCTCCTTGTGCCAGTCATGCCAGAGCACTTTACAATGCAGTACATCCCAAAATATCCCGGTCAAAATATTCCTATTCGTTTCTGGCTAGTGGGTTCAGAACAGCCTCTTTAGATGATTGGGACTATTAAGGACTGCACAAAATGGAGTGACATGGGAGAGGAAGGCACAAGGGATAGCTGTGACATAAATCAGGAAGACAAAGAAATGAAAGCTGTGTGCAGCAACATCTAAACGGCACAGCAATGTCAGCACAATTATGAATCAGGAAAGTATTGCAAAGCACAAAACCATTCATTCCTGAGCCACAAAGAGCTCAGAATTTCCTCTGTAAATCAGCCATTTGGCTGACCCAAATCTTACAGCGTTAGATCGTGTCTCATTCTAAGCAAGCTTTAATACTTTGTTCTCGACATAGTCAGAGTCATGGAGGTCTACGGCACAGAAAAAGGCCCTTCAGCCCATTGAGTCTGTCCCATTCTCAAACAAATTCTGATATTATTTTCCAACACTTGGCACATAGCCTTGTACACCATCACAAGTGCACATCTAAACACTTCAGTGTTATGAGGGTTTCTGCCTCTCCCACCCTTCCAGATTCCCACCATCCTCTGAGTAGGAAAGTTTTGCTTCACATCTTCCCAAAACCTCCTGCCCCTTCCCTTAAAACAATTTGCCCTGGTCATTGATTCCTTCACCAAGTGGAAAAGTTCCTTCTTGTCTACCTTATGACCTACATCATTTTATCCATCTCAATCATATCTCCTTTCGGTCTCCTCTGGTCTAAGCAAAACAACCACAGTCTGTCCAGTCCTCTTCATAACTGAAACTCTCCAGCCCTGCACCCTCTCCAGTGCAGTCACATCCCTCCTGTAATGTGGATTCCAGAACTGCACACAATACTCTAGCTGTGACCTAACCAACACCTCATACAGTTCAGTAAACCAAAGGCAATGGGCTGCCAATCTCAACAGAGAGGCAGCACAAGGCATTCAGGCATAGGGCCCCTACACAGCTGCCTGCAGTTTCACCAACAACTCTGCAGAAAATAATCTCAATTTCCAAGTCATTCTCACGGAATGGTTACCTAAGGACTGGTGGGCCACTTTAATACATAGATTGACAGCTTGAGTTGGACCCTGATTGGAGGATCATAGCTGGCCTGGCTTGTTAACTTGGGTTATCAATGGGGGCTGGATGTCCTGGAGGTTTCATCACCTGAACCTCGAATGCCCCATCACCCCCACTCCCCAACTGGTCAGCCATAGTGACACAAATACACAGCGGGGATCTTCCTGATCCGTACAGCTCTGTTTCACTGCACTTACTCAAGCGCGTTAATTGGGAACAGTTGATGCCCTTGCCACAGTTACTAAAGATGGCATGAAACAATATGGTGGCATGAATTAATCTGCACATCAAAAAGATTGCTTCCTTTGGGAAGGGAACAAATTGTTCCTGCTACCTGTTGCTACGTAAGAAGGTCTTTCCTCGTATGATTAAACAGGCAACAGGAACAATGTGTTCATTAACTGGTCTCACCCAGAGCTTGTGGAAATCGCAAACTGCACATAATCCTGATCTGAACTTGGGTTTGAACACCTGAAAAAGCTGACTGTGGTTATTGGGAGTGAAACGTACGCTGCACAGTTAGTTGAATTAAATCAAGCCAAAACACTATGGCGATTGGAAATGGAAATAAAAACAGAAAGTGCTGGAGTAACTTAGCAGGTGTCGCAGTTTATATGGAGAGAGAAATAGTTAACATTTGGAGGAAGGGTCATATGAAACTCAGAAACATTAACTCTGTTCTGCCCTGCACCGACGCTGTCAGACCTGCTGAGTGTTTTCCAGCATTATTGTGTCAAATTGTGTATAATGTGTGTCGGGAAGGTTATTTCCCAAAGAAAGCAATGTTTTTGATATATAGGCTAATTCATGCTGCCATATTGTTTCACGCCATCTTTAGTAACAGTCACAAATGATCTCACCACTTACCAGGGTGCTGAGAGACAATCAGGGATTTCAGAGCAAAATGGAAGGGGACTTAAAAGGACATCAACTTGCAGGACTCCAGGCATAGAGTAGGGGAGTGGGACTGACCGGATTGCTCTGCAGAGAGGCCGCATGGTCTTGATGGGCCGAAGCATCTCTAATGATTCTGAAGAAGAATTAGATACATTGCAATTCCATACATTGAGAATAAGGAGGTCAGGGTATATAATGCAAAAAGTGGGAATAAACTTGGATCAGAGATAGTAGGAACTGCCGATGCTGGAGAATCTGAGATAACAAGGTGTGGAGCTGGATGAACACAGCAGGCCAAGCAACATCAGAGGAGCAGGAAAGCTGACGTTTCGGGTCTGGACTCTCCTTCAGAAATGGGGGAGGGGAAGGGGGCTCTGAAATAAATGGAAAGAAGGGGAGGCGATGATGGATGGTGGATAAAGGAGCAGATAGGTAGAGAGAAGATGGATAGGTCAAGGAGGTGAGGATGGAGCCAGAAAAGATGAGTGTAGGTGGGGAGTTGGGATGGGGGTTGGTCAGTTGAGGGAAGATGGACAGGTCAAGGAGGTGGGGATGAGGTTAGTAGATAGGAAGTGGGGGTGGGGATTGGTCAGTGAGGTGGGAGGAGCGGATCGGAGGGAGAAAAGACAGACAGGTCAAAGATGCGGGGACAAACTGGGCTGGTCTTGGGATGAGGTTGGGGGTGGGGAGATTTTGAAGTTTGTGAAGTCCACAGGGGACTTGCAAGAAACTCGGCTCACCATTGCAGTAGGAATGAAAAGCAATGGACTAGAATTTTTCACACAGATGGTGGTGTGTGTATGGAATGAGCTGCCAGAGGAAGTGGTGGAGGCTGGTACAATTACAACATTTAAGAAATCTGGATGGTTACATGAATAGTAAGGGTTTAGAGAGATATGGGCCAAATGCTGGCAAATCGGATTAGATTTATTTAGGATACCTGGTCGCCGTGGACAATTTGGACCGAAGGGTGTGTTTCCATGCTGTACGGCTCTATGACTCTATGGCATTAACAAGAAATGTTTAGAGGGATATGGGCCAAATACAGGTAAATGGGGCTAGTTTAGTTTGGGAAACCTGGTTGGCATGTACGAATTGGACAGAAAAGTCTGTTTCCACGCTGTAGAACACTCTAATTGACATAATAAGTGATGAAGATGGAGTTTTGTCCTAGTGGGACTCTATATTGTATATGAATGGGAAGAGATATTGGACTTTTCACACTGCTTGTTGATCTTGATTCTATTGGATGGATCCTTGGGTCGACACAGTGGTTGTCAGGAATGCTCCTCTTGTAATTATTGAAGCAACTGGAGGTTTCTGGAGAAATTATTACAATACTTGCATTGATTGTAGCTCAGTCTGGTCTAGTTCCTTGGCTTTCCAGAGTTGATGCAATGTAAGCTGAGAGGTGGGAGTTCCAATGTAAACAGACTTACCTCCGAGAGGTTTTCAAGCCCTTCTCAAAGATGAAAAATCTCTTTTTCCTTTTCAGTCGTCTCCACAGCCACTTAAACCATTGTAGCCAAATGTTTGGCTTGTTATTCTTAGCTGGTAGCAAAACCTCCGCTGGATCACAAAGTCCAGATCCCAGCTCAGGGCTTCAGTGCAAAAACCAAGGCCCAAGCTCCAACACCATACTGAGTGAGTGCTGCACTGTCAATGGTGCCATCTTTCACAAGAGACATTAAAACAACGTCCCCAGTGCCTGCTCAGGTAGAGGTGAAATACACTGGGGCACTATTCTGGAGAAGAACAGGGAAGTTTTCTGCAGTTTCCTGGTCAATATTTATCCCTCAATCAACGCACTAGAAAAAAAAATGATCTGGATGTGAGCACGTTGCTGTTTGTGGGAGCTTGCAGTGCATAAATTAGCTTCTGCGTTCCCAACATTACAACAGTGACTGTACTTCAGACAGAATTGTATTGGTTGTAAAGTACTTCGAGATGCCTGGCTGCTGGCAAAATGCACAACAGAAATTCTTCAACATATAAAATGAAATGATATTTCTTCTTTATGACCTTTAATTCACGTTGTATTTGCTCTATTTTTCCTCATCTATTACTAATTGCAAATTAGGATGATTTTCTGCAAGATTAATGTGAGGTAGTGATGGGAATTTATGCTATTAATGTTAGAACCCTTATACATAGACATAAAAAAATTGAAAATTATTGGTCCCTTTTAGTTGCAGTGAGAGTGTATGAGAAAAACAGAGCCCTGGAAGGTTCACAAACAAATGTTGCATTAGCTGAAGGAGCAGTCTCCCCAGATCAGGGTGTGGGTTCAAAATACCACTCCACAGAATGGCACACATTAGATTCATAGGGACCCTACAGTGTGGAAAGAGGCCATTCACCCCATCAAGTCCACACCCACCCTTTGAAGGGCATCTCACCCAGATCCACCCACCTTCTCTATCTTTGTAACCCTGTATTTCCCATGGATAACCCACCTGGCCTGCACATCCCTGGACATCACAGGCAATTTAGCATGGCCAGTCCACCTACTCTGCACAACCTTGGACTATGGGAGGAAACCGGAGCACCCAGAGAAAACATACACAGACACAGAGAGAACATGCAAACTCTACACAGACAGTGATCCCAGGGTGGGATTGAACCCAGGTCCCTGCTGCTGTGAGGGAGCAGTGCTAATCACCAAGCCACCCCACATCATCTACATTGACCCTTCAAAGCAGGACTGAGGGAATGCTGCACTGTTGATGATACTGTTCTCATGTCAATGACGAAGATGCCTTTTGGTGCAATTTTGAAGAAAAGTGGCAAACTCCCCCTGCCCCTGGTGAGGTGGCCAACATTTATCCCTTAGCCAACACCGAAAACATTATCTCATCATTATTTCATTGCACCCACATTATAACTAACTATCCATCAAAAATAAAAATGCCTCAGTGGGCCATAAAATGCTATAGGGCTTCCCAAGGTCATGAAAGGCGCTACGTAAATACAATTCTCTCTTAAATGCACACCCCCCACCCCACTCCAACACCCCTGCCACCTCCTCCTTTCTGCAGCTTCTCTTGTCACCAGAACGCTGTCTTTCCCACCTCTCCTGTGCCAGGGTCAGTGTTCAGCAAAGTTGATTCCAAAATGAATAAAGCTCGCCACAAACGGACAAGCCTGGGCGACAAAAGGGCTTTAGAAATGGAGGCTGGAGCTGTTCTGCAGCGGAACACAGGATGGGATTGTTACACATGGTAATTGCTTTCATCCGCTCGTTACAATTCCTAACGCTTGTAACTGACAAAGAGTCTGGGACAAAGACTGGAGATTGATAGCTGTTGGCTCCTGATGTGATGTCACCAGTTTAGCTGGGCCATGTTTGCCATTCTAACCAACATCCCCCCCCCCCAACCCCCCACTCCCCCCAAAATGCTCACCACATTTTCACCAGACTGAAATAATAAGCTAACTTACGTGTTTGGCAGGGAGTGCTAAGGGTTGGATTTAATCAAAAAATGAACAGTTTATGATGGCTTCAATTCTTTCTGTATTATTAAATGTTTAACAGCGTCCCTTCTCATAGTTTACTAGATCCTGAGAAGCTGTACAGAATACATCAGCTCCCTTCAGGACGCAGCTATCTCCACCCAAGGACTGTGTGATATCAGCAGGCTGGGTTGGGGCCGTGGTGAAGTTTAATATAATACGTGGCCATTAATTCCTTTAAAACCATTAGTTTATACAGCAGCGACCGAACCTGATTACTCCTCAGGTCGCTTGGTTTTGGTTTGATAACAGACCAGAGAAGAACCTTTTCATGACAGAAATGCAAGTTGTAGCTGCTACTGGGGGTCGGGGTTGGGGGTGAGGAGCACGAACAGTTCACATCCTCATGTTAGTTCTGGGATAACAAACACCAGTAACAGGGCGCTTCAGGGGCATCAAGTTGTTGGAAATAAAAACTGATCAACAAATCCCTCTTGATATGGAAGACAAACAGGTAGACATTCAGAGAATCACTACAGTGTGGAAGCAGGTCATTCAGCCTTTCTGAAGGGCATCTCACCCATACCCCTACATTTCCCACAGTTAACCCACTGGGAGAACTACAGGGCAATTTAGCATGGCCAATCTGCCTAACCTGCACATTTTTGGACTATGGGAGGAAACCCACACAGACACAGGGAGAATAAGCAAACTCCACACAGATAGTCACCTGAGGGTGGAATTGAACCTAGATCCCTGCTGCTCTCAAGGAGCAGTGCTAACCACTAAGCCACCCCAGGCTAATAGGGAAACCTTTAACTTTATTCCTGATCAACCAGTTTGGAGGTGTTATTACATACCTCTGCAACAGATGGAGCTTGATATTTAAGACAATATGCTCCCTGGCAGGTAGTTCCTAGAAACTAGTTGGAAGACGTTCCATCCAATTAGAAACTGAATGTCCAGGTCTATCTGTATTTTAAGCCTTAACAGTGAGTGGGGATGCCTGTTTCATGGGTGCTCCTGCTAATTCCAGCTGGCAAACATGTTTATAATTTTCATAGCAGCCAACTAATGGCTATTCTGTGGTATGTTTGGGATGAAATTATTTGGATGAGAATATAGGTAGCACTGTTAGCAAGTTTGTGGATGTCACCAAGTGGGTGGTGTGGAGGACAGTGAAGAAGATTATTTAAGAGTACAAAGGGATCTTGATCAACTGGGCCAGTGGGCTGAGGAACAGCAGATGGATTTTAATGCAGGTAACTGTAAGAGCTGGGGGAGGCGATGGCCTAGTGGTATTATCAGTGTACTGTTAATCCAGAGACCCAGATAACATTCTGGGGGATAACAAGCTTGGGGCTGGATGAACACAGCAGGTCAAGCAGCATCATAGGAGCAGGAAAACTTGACGTTTCGGGCCTAAACCTTTTCTGATGAAGGGTTTAGGCCCGAAACGTCAAGTTTTCCTGCTCCTATGATGCTGCTTGACCTGCTGTGTTCATCCAGCCCCAAGCTTGTTATCTCGGATTCTCCAGCATCTGCAGTACCTTTTATCTCCTAACATTCTGGGGGCTAGGGTTTGAATCCTGCCACAGGAAATGGTGGAATTTGAATTCAATAAATAGCTGGAATTAAGAGTCTAATGATGACCATGAATTGATTGTCAAAAAAAAAACCCATCTGGTTCACTGATGTCCTTTAGGGACAGAAACTGCCATCCTTACCTGGACTGGCCTACCTGTGATTCCAGCCCCACAGCAATGTGGTTGACTCTTAACTGCCCTCTGGGCAATTAGGGATGGGCAATAAATGCTGCCTAGCCAGTGACACCCTCATCCCATGAATGAATAAAGAAAAAGAAAGCTTTGGTAAAGCAAGCCAGGGCAAGAATTATACAGTTAATGGTAGGGACCTGGCGAGTTTGTCAAACAGAAGACCTAGGGGTTCAGGTATATAGTTCCTTGAAAGTGGTGTCACAGGTAGACAGGGTGGTGAAAGTGGTGTTCAGCATGCTTGCCTTCATCAGTCAGAGCACTGAGTACAGGAGTTGGGACATCATATTACAGCTGTACAAGACATTGGTAAGGAGACATTTGGAGTACTGTGTACAATTCCAGCTGCCCTGCTGTAGGAAGGATGTTATTAAACTGGAAAGGGGGCAAAAAAGATTTACAAGGACATTACAGAGACTGAGGAAGGTTTGTTTATAAGGAGAGGCTCGGGACTATTTTTTTCCTGGAGCACTGGAGGCTGAGTGGTGACTTTATAGATGCTATTAAAATCATGGACGGGCATGGATAGGGTGAACAGTCAAGATCTTTTCCCCAGGGTGGGGGAGTCCGAAACTAGAAGGCATTGGTTTAAGGTGAGAGGGGAAAGATTTAAAACAAACCTGAGGGACAACAGTTTCACGCAGAGGGTGATGCGTGCATGGAATGAGCTGCCAGAGGAAGTGACAGAGGCAAATACAATTACAACATTTAAAAGGCATTTGGATTGGTGCGTGGATAGGAAGATTGAGGGATCTGGGCCAAATGGGACTAGTTAGTTTGGAAAACTGGGTTGGCATGGACTAGTTTGACCGAACAGTCTGTTTCTGTGCTGGATGACTCTGTGACTCATCTCTCTGTGATGCAGTCTTGCAGCTCTCTTATCTATCAAAGGAAATATAAGGGCATACTTCCAATCCGTGAAACGCAGGTTACAAAACCTCAAAACCTACAACTGCGTGGAGGTGTAACCCGAGCAACATCGAACAATCATCCCTGAACTTCCACCAAACTATATCCCCCACATTCTCTAGCGACATATACCACCGTCTCAACACTTTGACCTCTTCCTCAGATCATTAGGGACGAGACTAAGTTATATGGAACTGGGACTGTTCTCCTTAGGTCACAGAAGGTTAAGGAATGCTTAACAGATGCATTTAAAACGACAAAGAGTTTTGATGGAACAATAAGTATTTCCTCTGGTGGGAGACTACAGGCAGTTGGCGAAACAATCAGGAGCTGGGTTGATGAGAATTTACTTATTGCAGTAAGTTGTTCTGATCTGGAATGCACAGCCTGAAGGGGTGGAGGAGGCAGATTCAATGTTCGTTTTCAAATAGATGTTAGAGAGCAAATGTTTTCACCAATGGGGATAAAGGGTGGAGAAATAGCTCTTTCAAAGAGCTGACACAGACAAGGATGGGCTGATTGGCCCCCTTCTGTGCTCTATGTTCCTGAGAACCATGCACTACAATTAACGGAAAGTCCAAAATCAGCTGTCCTGAGTCAGATAGGAACTTGGTAACACAGGAGATGGGTGGCACGATGGCTCAGCGGTTAGCACTGCTGCCTCACAATGCTAGGGACCTGGGTTTGATTCCACCCTCAGGTGACTGTCTGTGTGGGTTTCCTCCCACAGTCTGAAGATGTGGTAGGTGGATTGGCCATGCTAAATTGCCTGTAGTGTCCAAGGATATTTGGGTTAGCTGTGGGAAATGCAGGAGTAGGGGAATGAGTCAGGGTGGGATGCTCTTTGGAGGGCCAGTGTGGACTTGTTGGGCCAAATGGCCTGTTTCCACACTGTAGGGATTCTCTGATAAGTATCAGGAGGAGAACATTTGGCCCCACAAGCCTGCTGTGCCATTCAATAAGTCATGGTTGACTTTGTATCACAACATCTTTTTCCCATGGATTTCTATATATTAAAGGATGCCATCAATTGTTATCTTGAAGGTACTGAATGTCTGAACCTCCACAGCTTTTTGGGTTGGAGAAATCTAAAGACTCATTGAGTGATGAAATCCGTCCTTGTCACAGGCCTTAATGGCCTGCCCTCAATTCAGAAGCTGCGTCTCGGTGGCTGTCTCTCCGTGACAGGGGACACATCCTTCCTGCATTTATTTCGAACAACTTTGAAAGCTTTGGCGAGACACCTCTCACTGTTCTAACATTTGCAGAACCTAAGCCCAGTCTCCTTAACCCCTGCTTTTTAGACAAACCCACCAATCCAGGGATCAATCTGATCCTTATCACACCAGCCCCTTGTCACCAGCTCCCAAGAACATTTTAAGATTTAAATTTTAGATTTTCCACAGAGAGCCTGAAGAAGGAACATAGTTGTAGCTAAAACTGAAGGCACAAAGAGTCTGTTTGCTTAGTCTGTTGAGTCTCCTCACTCAGGGACCCCAAATATTTACGGCACCCCTTTGAAAAGTTGAGAATCTTTCACATGATCACAATTCAGTCTGTACCAGCTCTTACTCGGTGTGATAGTGAAATGGAGGTTTGGCCTCGTAAGCATGTTACCACGAGGGCAAGTGTAAGCAGTGTCAGAGTCATAAGATATACAGCACAGAAACAGACCCAACCTCGTCCATGCCGACCAGATATCCTAAATTAATCTAATCCCATTTACCAGCATTTGGCCCATATCCATCTAAACCTTCCTATTCATATACCCATCCAGATGCCTTTTAAATATTGTAATTGTACCAACCTCCACCACCTCCTCAGGCAGCTCATTCCATACACACTTCACCCTCTGCATGAAAAAGTTGTCCCTTAGATCCCTTTTATATCTTTCCCCTCTCCCTTTAAACCAATGCCCTTTAGTTTTGGCCTCTCCTATCCTTGGGGAAAAGACCTTGACCTATTCACCCTACGCATGGCCCTCATGATTTTATAAACTTTGATAAGGTCACCCCTCATATCGCCTTGTCCTAAGAAGTGCACAAGGACAGATGACCATCCCTATGGTGGCATAACTTTTTTTTTATTATTTAACATTGTGTGGGTATTGATGGAAAAGTGCGCTCTCAGAAAGAGGGACTTTTTAAACCATTTAAGAGTCACCACATTATTGTAGGTCTGGAGTCATATAAGGGCCAGACTAGGTAAGGATGGGACATAGTCATTATCGTTGACACTAACTTACAATACCAGACTTTAACTTGATTTGAACCATGTACCCAAAGCATCACCCTATGGCCCCTGGATTATTAGTTCAGCAACATTACCACTACACCAGCTCCTTTAAACACATGTTTATCAATTGGATTGAATTGTAAGAAAGTGGAGTGCATTAACTCGGGAATCAAAGGTAATAATTGCTTTAAAGGTGTGTCACTTGTTAAATTGGTTTCATAGGCATCAAAAGGACATAGAGAGGCACTTTTGTGGCCCCTTGCGGTGAAGTGGTAGTGTCCTCACCTCTGAGCCAGGAGTCCCGTGTTCAAGTTTGACATGCTTCAGAGGTGTGTAATAACATCACTGTTGATTGGAAAATATCCATAAAGAGACACTTAATGAAACTGTGGCGTGATAGAGTTAGGAGTTACACTTTCTAAACAGAAAAAAAACTTTCATTTATATGGCACCGGACCTCTCAAATGTACTTTACGTCAATTAAACACAGCTTGACGTGTTGTAATATTGGAAACTCGGCAGACAGTATTGCATCCAGCAAACTCTCACAAATAGCAATGTGACAATGACCAGATACTCGGTTTCCTGCGATAAATTGGAAGATAAATGTTGGGGCGCTGAGGATAACTACCCTGTACATCTTTGGAAGAGGGCCATGGGATTTTCTAGAAATCCCACACCTATCTGAGCAGGCAGAGCAGATCTTGGGTTAATGTCTGATCTAAAATCATCAACTCCCACAATGCAGCATTCCCTGAGACTGAGCCTTAATCTTTGTGAATGGTATCAATTCAGTCACGGCTATGTTATTCATAAATGTAAGATTGGAGAAAGATTGGATCTGGTATTATCCTTCACCAACAGGCCTTCCAGAATAGACCACTGGGGACTTCTGTTTGCAACTCAGATTCAGATTGGACTAGGAAAAGAAAGCCAACAATTTTCTGGGGTCACATCTTGTTGGCCATGAATCAATGAACTGCAGAAAAATTACTCACTTCCCATCTCAATGTCATTGACCATTGCGAGTGTGCAACATTGCTTCACTGTCCCTTCTGATGCCTGCACCTTCTGCATCATTACCCATTATGTAGGGTGGCACAGTGGTTAGCTCTGCTGCCTCACAGTGCCAGGGACCCGGGGTTGTTTCCAGCCTCGGGTGACTGTCTGTGTGGAGTTTGCACATTCTCACCGTGTCTGCATGGGTTTCCTCTGGGTGCTCCGGTTTCCTCCCACTGTCCAAAGATGTGCAGGTTAGGGTGGATTGGCCATGGGAAATTGCCCCATAGTGTCCTGGGACATGCAGGCTATGTGGGTTAGTCATGGGAAATGCAAGGTGGGATACTGTTCGGAAGGTCTGTGCAGACATGACAGGCCAAATGCTCTGTAGGAATTCTATGATTATACTGGTCAAGTAAGGTGGGAAGTGTCCCTACCTCTGCGCTTTAAGTTCTGGGTTCAATCCCATCTCATGACATGATGATCAAGGAAGGTGCATTCACCATGGGACCTTACAGATCGACTACTGACCCATCATTTTCTTCTTATATGCCTGAAGTGGGCAGTAGAGAGTAGGAGAGTTTTCTGATTAATAAGAGACATGCCTTAGTGTAACAAACTCCCCAAGTCAATGAACACTATAAGCCGTGAGCTGGCATCATCTTTATTCTCAGGAACTTTCACCACAGGTTGAGACTGTACTACAAAGAACACAGTCAGATTTCTCAGCGTGGGGAAAGTGGAAGGGCATTTGAACAGAGGCAGAGAGAGAGAGAGAGGGAGCAGTCAGTTCCCATGCCTGAGTGCAAAACAAATGTCCCACCTCCTTCTCCCACCTTAAAGAGAATTCTTGCTGAACACAATTCCTTTTCCGAAGAATCCCAAGGCTTTTTATACATATTTATAAAAAGCAAGAGGCTAGATAGGGAAAAAGTTGGCCCACTCAAGGACAAAGGAGGGGATCTCTGTGTGGAGCCAGAGGAGGTAGGTGAGGTCCTAAACGAATACTTTGTGCTAGTATTCACCAAAAAGAAGTGGAGGATGATGATCTCAGGGAAGGGAGTGTTGAGTTTCTAAGTCAAGTTGCTATTAAAAAGTAAGAGGTGTTGTCCATCTTAAAAAGTATTAATGCAGATACCTCCCTGGGTCCTGATGGCATCTACCCTAGAATATTAAGGGAGGCAAGAGAACAAATTGCTAGACCATTGATAAACATCTTTGTACCTTCTTTGGCTGTAGATGAGGTTCCAGAGGACTGGAGAATAGCCAGTGTTATCCCATTGTTTAAGAAGGGTAGCAGGGATAACCCTAGAAATTACAGACCTGGAAGTCTCATGTTGGTGGTAGGAAAATTATTGGAAAAAATTCTCAGGGACAAGATCTATACGCATTTAGAAGCAAATGGACTTATTAGCAATTGAGAGCATGGTTTTGTATGGGGGATTTTTGTATGGGTGCCTCACTAACTTGATCGAGTTTTTTTGAGGAGGTGACGAAGATGATTGATGATAGAAAAGCAGTTGATGTTGTCTACGTGGATATCATTAAAATCTTTGACAAGGTCCCTCACGGCAGACTGGTACAAAAGTTTGTAGTCACATAGTATCAAGTGTGAGCAGGCAAGGTGGATAAAGAACTGACTTAATCATCGAAGACAGAGGGTAGCAGTGGAAGGATGCTTTTCAGATTGGAGGGCTGTGACTAGTGGTGTTCCATAGGGATCAGTGATGGGACCTCTGCTGTTCATGGCCTACATAAATGATTTGTAGGAAAATGTAGCTGGTCTAATTAGTAAGTTTGTAGATGATACAAGGATTGGTGGGAGTTGCAGATAATGAGGAGGGTTGTCAGAGGATATAGCAGGATATAGATCAGTTGAAGACATGGGCAGAAAAATGGCAGATGGAGTTTAAATTCAAATAAATCTGAGGTGATGCACTTTGGAAGATCAAGTACAGGTGGAAATTACACAGTGAATGGCAGAACCCTTAGGGGTATTGATAAGCAGAGGGATCTAGGTGTGCAGGTCCACAGATCACTGAAGTGGCAGCACAGGTAGATAAGGTAGTAAAAAAGGCCTCTGGCATGCTTGTCTTCATTGGAAGGAGCATTGAGTATAAGGATAGACAAGTTATGCTGCAGCTTTATAGAACTTTAGTTAGGCCATACTTGGAATATTGTAGACAGTTCTGGTCTCTGCACCACCAGAAGGATGTGGATGCTTTGGAGAGGATACAGAAAAGGTTAACCAGGATGCTGCTTGGTATAGGAGATTTTAGCTACGAAGAAAGGTTGGATAGACTGGGTTTATTTTCACACAGGAGGTTGAGGGGTGACCTGATAAAAGTTTAAAAGCTTGTGAATGGCATGGATAGAGTGGAAAGTGTGAGGTTTTTTCCAGTGGGAGGGTCAATTACAAGGGGACACAAGTTCGAGGTGCGAGGGGAAAGTTTAAAAGAGATCTGCGAGGCAAGTTTTTCACACAAAGGGTGGTGAGTGCCTGGAATGT
This sequence comes from Ginglymostoma cirratum, assembly GCA_024137785.1. Lineage (NCBI taxonomy): Eukaryota > Metazoa > Chordata > Chondrichthyes > Orectolobiformes > Ginglymostomatidae > Ginglymostoma > Ginglymostoma cirratum. The sequence goes on along the minus strand of JAHRHZ010000086.1, from coordinate 6,366,863 downwards.
GCTGCCAGAGGAAGTGGTGGAAGCAGACACAATAGCAGCATTCAAGAAACACCTGGACATATACATGAATAGGAAGGGAACAGATGGATATGGATCCTGTATGTGAAGACAGTTTTAGTATGGAAGGACAAAATGAGTCAGCACAGGCTTGGTGGGCCAAAGGGCCTGTTCCTGTGCTGGATAGTTCTTTGTTCTTTGTAAAAATATTCCTTATTGGCAACTCTGGAATCCCAAGGCAAAAGCAATAAGCTGGCCTCTCTCCCTCCCAGACTCCCATCATCTGACAGACAGACAGCATCGGTTGACTGTTTCACCTCAGGCTATTTTCTTAACACCTTGAGTTCACCCACGCCCCAGCACAGTGACCCTTAACAGTCTGCAACCTTTGACCCCCCCGACTTGGCATCGATCCTGGGCTTCATAATGAAGAGACATGTTGCTTTGGGTAAAAATATACTTTGAGGTATAAATTACAGTGGGGGCTGGTGGGGGGAGGCGGAGTTCGATACTGAGCTAAGCAGCAGATGTTATAGGAACTTCTTGTTTCCAAAAACTTATATTATATATGGCACAACATCAGTTGTGGGAGGAAGTTACTGTGATCGACGACCAATAAATTAAAAAATCAAACCAAATTGAAGAGTCTTTTTCATTTGAATTAGAGGGATCCGATTGAAATGCAAGATTAAAATGAGTGTGTGTATGTGTGTGTGTGTGTGTGTGTGTGCGCAGAATTCCAGCTCTTATTCCCCAGACATTTCCCTTTCTTTATAGTCAATTTAAACCGATGGGCTCCCTAATCCCACAGATTCACCAGAGCAGCTGTGTCCTGCATTGGGAAGTGGTTAGGGAAAGGTACACTGATGCTCAGGAATATCCCGAAGTATGGACTAATTCAAGCTGCCGTCTCAAGGGCGAAAGGGAAGGGGACAATAATCGGGAAGAAGCCAGGAATGGTGCTTCTGAACCCTTTTCCTCAGCAGGGCTCCGCTTCGAGGCTCGAAGGTTATGGTGGTCTGTGGGTATGGTCAGTGAGCACCTGGGCTGGGAGAAGAGGAGGGCGGTGGTCGATGAAAAATGGTGAGCTGGGGAGGAAGGGATGGCTTGGTCACTGCTGAAATGCCCCTATTTCAGGTAGCCCTGGGCGTTTGGAGGTCACACTGAATATAGGTTAACATCAGTGTACCCAGCAATCCAACCTTCTTACCCCAGTCAGAAGCCAAGGCAAAGAACTTGCATTTATATAGAAACTAGGAGCAGGAACAAGCCATTCAGCTCTTTTGCTATTCAACCCGATCATGGCTGATCCTCCATCTCATTTCCTGCTTTCCCGTCCTGCTCACTTACACCTTTGAAATCTCAATAAAACCAACGCCTTTCTTGGATGTATTCAGTGATTTGCCTCCTATGGTACAGAATTCCACAACCTCAACCACTTTTTAGTGGGGGAATCTTTCCTCAGCGTTCTCGGATGGTCGATCCCAAATCCTGAGGCTGACTCCCCTGGTTCTAGATTTCCCAACTGGCCGGGATTGGGGGAAACATCCTCTCTGGATCTGGACTGTCAAGCCCCATTAGGATTTTGTACATTTTAATCAATCTTCTAAGCCAGAGAATGTACAGCGTCTGTCATGACCTCACCCCAAAAAGGCTACCCTGCCAATAAAATATTTTGGAAGCGTAGGCACAGTGTAAGAAAGAAAGAAACCAAACCAGCCAGTTTGTATTCACCAGGTTCCCACACGCAGCTCCATACCAGGCACCACACCCTCTTTCACCCAGAGATGCTGGCTGAAGGATAAATATTGGCGTCAGGACATTAGGTGGAGCGCTCCTGATCTACTCTTCCAAACAATGCCAGGTCATTTACCGTGCCGACCAGAGAGGGCAGGCTGAACATTTGCCATCCAGAAAACAGAAGACCACCTCCAACAACGAAGCACTGCTTCAGTACTGCATTTCAGCCTAGCCTTTGTGCACCAGGGTGTGGCAGACTTGAGCCCACCACGTTCAAAAGAGGAGACACAAGTTGGGGAAAAGACTGTTAAAAGTAATGCAGGCTGGGCTTCTGTTTCTGTTCAATCGCTCCCCTCCTCCAAACAAGCTAAGTTGGCATTGATGAGGATGTGGAGTTACTCATTCAGCACGGTAGCTGTTATCGCCCAATAGTAAGCAGCATCTTGGAGCTGGGAAGAAGGAATAATCAGTCCATATTGACCTTCATCAGGGATGTTAGGGTCAGACTTACATCTCAGGTCAATGGCCTTTCATCAGAACCCATTGATTTGAGATGTTAACTCTCAGTTCTCTCCACAAGATGCTGTCTGGCCTGCTGAGTTTTCTTCTGGAGCAAGGAAGTGTTTTTATTCAGATTTCCAGCCTTTTAGTTTTCCTTTTGGAAATTCAGGTTGGGGTGCCTCTGACAGAGAAAGCTCTGACCGTCAGCTTTCAAACTGGGAGCTCTCAGATACAGAAAACTGAAAGCAATCTATACCACACGGCACAAGACTTTTGGGAAGTGACGGAGGATACAGATGGGTTGAAAGAGATAATCTCGAAAATTGAATTTTAACATAGAAGAAGCAGTCACTATCCAAAGGATTGGGGAATCTCCCACTTCTTACTTACTCTGGCCCACGAGCCATTTAGGATGGGGTTGGGACCCTCTGGTTAAATCTTGTCGCCCTACAGATGACTGACTTAATGAAAGTAGAAAGTGACAGGACTGGGATTCAGGAAGTGACAGCTGGTCTCGGATTGAAATGGAGGCAAAATGCCCCCGGGTAGAATTCAGAACCCTACAATAGATGTTTGTAGGTGGGATATTCAAGGATATGAGGAGTGAGCCTCACAAACAGAAGTCATTCCTTTCCAACTCATTCTGATGTTTAATGTAGCAACAAGATCTCTCCTGTCAATACAACATGCAGATCTGCCATTACCTCCACTTCCTTTACTCTCCATTCCAACTCATGAGTTATAAATGTTATTAAGATCAAGAATCACAACCCATCAACAACGACAAAACTGCCCAATTTGTAGCAGTGAATGTCCAGAGCAGTTTAAGTTAGTTGGAGATTCATTGCTGTAATTGCTCAGCAAGTCAACTATCATTGCAGTGTGTGGCCACCAGACCACCGTAAACTTTGTCTTTTTAGATCTGGTAAATATGAATCTGTTCTCTGCCCCTAGCTGTAATTCAGCAATAAATGCGAATGGGTTCATGTCTCATTTGACCCAAATGTTGTCTGATGTGTCAGTCCAGAACTGAAGGAGTTCTGCAACTGGTTCCAGATGACCTGCCAAACCAAGTGCCTGAACCTTGACAGTGAAAGATCCCATGGCTGTGCTTCAGAGAAAAACCAGGGGAATTCTCCGGGGTGCCTTGGAGTCCATCCTTCAAACAACGACTACATCAGCCAATCAGGACCACAGTGCTGTGTCTGGCCTATTGTACTGGGCAGATGATGGCTGCTACATTTCCTGGAACAGCAGTGACACTATGCAACATGTTTCATTGGATGTGAAGCACTTAGAGAGACTCTGATAGGCACTATATAAATACAAAGCTTCTTTTTATTCCAACTCAGGCATTGTTGCTAAATTGACCAACATTTGTTTGCTTTTTATACATGCATCCAACCTTTTCTAAAAGACATACACATGGACAACTCCTGATTGGTGGCCTAACTGTGAGTGTTGGGTAGTGGAGGGTGGGGGGGAAATGGGGGAAGCAGGAGAAATGGTGAGGGGGTTTGAGAGAGAGGGCAGCAGGGAAAGATAGGAGAGATAGAGACAGGGATGAGGAGAGGACAGAGAGGGAGGCAGAGATGATTGAGAGAAGGGGAAGAGGAGAAATAGAGAGAAGGAGGGAAAGGCAAAGGGAGAGAGGGAAAGAGGAGGAGGGGAGAGATACAGAGAGGGAGGGAGGAAGAGGAGAGATGGAGGGAGGGAGAAGAGATACAGAGGGAGCGAGAAGAGATATAGAGGAGGGAGAAGTGAGAGGACAGATGAGCTGTGGGAGAGAGGAGAGATAGACAGGGTTGAGACAGCAAAATTGGAGGGGGGAGAGATGGAGGGAAGGGCAGAGAGGAGAAATAGAGGGGTGAGGGGAGAAGAGATAGTAGGTGGAGGGGGAGAGATGGAGTGGGGAAGGTGACTGAGAGGGAGTAATAAAATTGGGCAGGAATGGCAGCCAGGGGGCGTCTGCTGTTAAATCACTCTCCAATCAGCCTCCTGTCTGATAGACAGGTCAAGTTTGTGAATATTAAGATTGAGCTTGAATGTGGTGCCTTACACAGCAGAAGATCCTACCAACTCTTAATGCTTTAACCATGCCTAACAAAGGACTATTTGGCCCAAGCACTGAGTGATTCCTGAATCAGTGTTAATCACAGCGAGAATCAGTGGCGACCGAAGCATGATTTAATCTACTTTCATAACTCTGAGACTCGCAGAGTATATCTTAGCAGCTGAGGCTCCAGCTCAGAAACAGGACATATAACAATGGTGAGCTTCCTCGGTTACTGACAGGGTGTAAGAAATTACTGTCAGTGTGAGAGAGGGCCCAGGAGAAACACTGGGAGAGATGCAGCCATTTGCAGCAACAATGGATTAACCTCACATTCAAACAACATCTCACTCCATGGAAACAATTCATGATGCCTCACACAAGTTATTTTGACAGGAAGGTGTCTTTATTTTACTACAACGGTGAGAATATTTCAGAACTACTTCATTCCCTATAAAAACACCAGGATATCTGGAAGGTGCTATATAAATGCAAGTCTTTATTTTTTGATTTCATTAAAATTGGACTTTTCCAATTCTGTGTATCAATTTGAAATAATGCAGGATTCATAGAATATGTACAGGCCGTATTTAATGCTGTGTCTGTGTTTTATGCTCAACATGTTTTTAACCTACAGTTAAGATTTAATCCAGTTTATAATAGCCCAAGTTGAACCCTGAATCTATAATCGAGCCCACAGTCCAGAGTAAAATCAGCGGCTAAGAGCTGACTCTCACTAACCAGACTGGTAGATATTGACACAGCTGTTAGCATTCACCTTACAGAGAAAAAAAATGACAATCACAGTCGTCTGAGCAAAGTGCTTTGTAAGTCATAGAATGCAAGTACTCCCAGCCCAGTTACACCTGCACCAACTCTTCAACTAGAGGGATCTGTTCTCAGTCCATTTCCCTGTCTTTGTGTCATCAGTTTGGCTCTAAACCATTCCCTGTGGTATTTGGTGGAACATGAGATATCCCCAGTCTGGTCTGAGCTCACTGATTTCAGCAGCAGGGACTGGGGGTTGGTGGGGGGTTGTAATTTGAAATCAGCCTGGGAGCGCTACTTTTGGTGGCAATACGGTGGCTTCTCGTGGAATTTTTATGTGCATGTTGTATGTATGCCTGTCTGTCTGTCTGTCTGTGTTGTATGTATGCCTGTCTGTCTGTCTGTCTGTGTTGTATGTATGCCTGTCTGTGTGTGTGTTGTATGTATGCCTGTCTCTGTGTGTGTGTGTGTTGTATGTATGCCTGTCTGTGTGTGTGTGTTGTATGTATGCCTGTCTGTGTGTGTGTGTTGTACGCATGCCTGTCTCTGTGTGTGTGTTGTATGTATGCCTGTCTCTGTGTGTGTGTGTTGTATGTATGCCTGTCTGTCTGTGTGTGTGTTGTATGTATGCCTGTCTGTGTGTGTGTTGTATGTATGCCTGTCTGTGTGTGTGTGTGTTGTATGTATGCCTGTCTGTCTGTGTGTTGTATGTATGCCAGTCTGTGTGTGTGTTGTATGTATGCCTGTCTGTCTGTGTATTGTATGTATGCCTGTCTGTCTGTGTGTGTGTGTTGTATGTATGCCTGTCTGTCTGTGTGTGTGTTGTATGTATGCCTGTGTGTGTGTTGTATGTATGTCTGTCTGTGTGTGTTGTATGTATGCCTGTCTCTCTGTGCCTGTCTCTCTGTGTCTGCGTGTGTGTTGTATGTATGCCTGTCTGTGTGTGTGTGTGTGTTGTATGTATGCCTGTCTGTGTGTTGTAGGTATGTCTGTCTGTGTGTGTGTGTTGTATGTATGCCTGTCTGTCTGTGTGTTGTATGTATGCCTGTCTGTGTGTGTTGTATGTATGCCTGTCTATCTGTGTGTTGTATGTATGCCTGTCTGTGTGTGTGTGTTGTATGTATGCCTGTCTGTGTGTGTGTTGTATGTATGCCTGTCTCTCTCTGTCTGTGTGTGTGTTGTATCTATGCCTGTCTGTGTGTGTGTTGTATGTATGCCTGTCTGTGCGTGTGTGTGTGTTGTGTGTATGCCTGTCTCTTTGTGTCTGTGTGTGTGTTGTTTTTGATTTATTATTGTCACACGTACCTAGGTACAGTGAGAAGTTTTGTTCTGCCTGTAGTACAGGCAGCTCATACCATGCAAAGTGCATTAGGGTAATGGAATAGAGCGAGAAGTACAATGTTATGACTGTGGAGAAGGTGCACAGATGGCGAGATCAGTGTTAGATGTGAAATTTGAGAGATCCATTGAGAAGTCTAATAACAGTGGGGAAGAAGCTGTTCTTGAATCTGTTGGTACGTGTGTTTAAGCTTTTGTATTTTCTACCTGATGGAAGAGGGTGGGAGATTATAAGCAGGGTGGGAGGTACCTTTGATGATGTTGGCTGCCTTTCTGAGGCAGTGGGAAGTATAAATAGAGTCAATGGATAGAAGGATAGTTTGTGCGATAGACTGGGCTGTGGTTCACAACTCTCTAGTTTCTTACAGGCCTGGGCAGAGCAGCTGTCATACCAAGCTGTGATGCATCCGGATAGAATGCTTTCTATGGTGCATCTAAGAAGGTCATGTGCCTGTCTGTGTACGTGTGCGGATAAAGGCAAACTAGGGTTCAGCTCTGCAATGGTATCCCCCCTGACCAACGTGAAGAGTTACCCCTTAATGAAACACCAGGGAATGCAAAGGCTCTGGGGAAACATTTGCCTTAAATAATTTAAAAGATGCTGATTTTAACAGCAAGTCCTTTGGAATAAGTTCCTAAAAATACAAAAGATGCCAGAGGAGCTAACCTCAGTGTCCCACCCAAAACCTCAATCCACGTCACTGCAAACTGATCACTGCTGGTTACTGCTGTTTGTGGGAGCTTGCTGTGCAGAAGCTTTCCCATCATGACAGCACTTCAAGCGTGCCTCACTGACGGTGAGGCGCTCTTGGACATCTGAGGGCGGCGGAGGGCGCTACCTAAATGTTTTTCACGGTGTGGCTATTATCTCCAGAACTGAGGCAGTCGATCAGAAGGCAACATTTAACCGTGAAGCTTTTCCCGTTAAGTTTCAGGAATTCCCAAACGTTCTTTAAAAACGCGAGGCAGTCAGATTCTTTAAAGAAGCAAAAATGGTTAGAAATGTCTTTGCATTTTGACTGCGGCTCCTCTAGACTCTGTTTCCCAGTACGTCAAGTCCATTACAGTTTATAAAGGGGGGTGGATTTTTTAAAAATCAAGTCACAGCCCTAACACCAGATGAATGGGAACATGCCCGCCATCACCCCTTTAATGGTTCACTGTTTCCCCTGAATTACCCGTCAATCTGTTGCCACTAGCTGGTGCTACTGCATAGCCCCATCAATTTATAACCACACTTCATCTTCAAAGAATGCAAATCTTAATAAACCAGCGGGGTGGAGGGGAACCCCTCATCCCGCCCCCCCCCCTCCCCGAACTGGGCTCAATCAGCTCAAAACCATGTTGATGTTCACTCCAAATTATAGCAACCTCATTTTGTCATTCAAGTTCACAGCCACAGACCACGGTCATTGGAAATATCGGCTCTCCTCCCTGTTTGAATCGCAGGGTCGGTAGACGATGGGGAATTGGGGGGGCTGGGGGTGAGGTGTAAATAAATCTGACACACGATCTCACGTTAAATCACACACATGCTTACCCTTCTTGAAGATGGGGATCTCTTGCCCAGTGGCTCTGCCAAATCAGAAAAGCACATGAGCCAGCGCTATCTCAGGCTTCACATTGAACCCGGCTCCTCTGTCCTTTTCAGTGATAAAGAAAGCTGCAGGAGCAGCCCTTTGCCTTTCTTTGTGCAGTTTGCACGTCGGCCCCTGAAGGTGGAGACCCACATGGAAACGAGCAGGGCCGGGCTCTCTCATTACACTGCACACACGCTTCACTGCCTTGTCTCGCTAAAGGGGGCTGCCAGGGGCAGACGGTCTCCCGGGTTTCACTGGGATTCAAAGGGCCAAAGGCAGCTCCATTGTGTCTGTGAGCTGTGTGTATGTGACCTGTATGTGTGTGTGTGTGAGCTGTGTGTGTGTGACCTGTATGTGTGTGTGTGTGTGTGTGTGAGCTGTGTGTGTGTGTGACTGAGTTATGTGTGTGTGAGGAGTGTGAGTGTGAGTGAGTGTGTGTGTGACTGAGCTGTGTGAGTGTGCTTTCCCTGGGACCAGGGTGCTGCACACTAGCTGACAGGACACGTAAGTACAGCCGTAGGAGACACACTGACAAAATGGTGGGGAGCTTTGGAATCCCGAGGGACCCACGGGGGGGGTCCCTGTGGGCTTGGGGGGGGGGGGGGGAGTTGGGTGGAGAACGGGACAGTCACCAACAGAAAGACATCTCGCTCGTTCTGCTTATGCCACCAAGATGCAGAACGGAGAGACGGGAGCAAGAGGGGGGCAGATGTAGAGAGGGAGGGGAGGAAGAGGGAGAGATAGAGAAGTCAGGGGAGAAGTGGGAGTGGGAGAAATGGAGGGGTTTAAATTTGGGAAGGAATGGCAGCCAGGGTGGGGGCGGGGGTGGTCTGCTGTTAAATCACTCCCCAATCAGCCTCCTGCCTGATCGACAGGTCAAGTGTGTGAATATTAACATTGGGCTTGAATGTGATGCCTTCCACAGCAGAAGATCCTACCAACTCCTAATGCTTTAACCGTACCTAACAAATGACTATTTGGCCCAAGCGCTGAGTAATTCCTGAATCCGCGTTAATCACAGCGAGAATCAGTGGTGACCGAGACATGAGTTAATCTACTTTCATGACTCTGAGGCCATTCACAAATAGCCTTTGCCTTTAGACTCAGATTATATTTTACCAGCTGAGGCTCCAGCTTAGAAGCAGGACATATAACAATGGTGAGCTTCCACGGTTACTGACAGGCTGTGAGTTACACACAGACTGAAAGTGGGATACAGACAGAGAGAGAGAGACAGACAGAGTTTAAAAATTAAACTGTGGCAGACATGGACTCTACACACCGTGGCACATTTTCATTGAAACCTCCCAAATAATCATAGTGGCACAGGCATAGAATCCAGTAGGGAGACATATTCATATGTTTTAAGATGTGTACATATTCCTTTGTTAAGGCGAAGGGAGCTAGATGCACACACACATAAAACAGGATGATCTAAATCTGTGGGAGTGCATACAGATTACCTGAGAAATCTGCAGATGGCGAGAGATTGAAAGGAAAAGTAAACATCCTTTTTTTCCCGCATAGATACATGAATCGCCTTACTGTCAGTCGTGCTATGGGACTTGATAATGTCCAGACTTTGCATTACTAAATACATTGACGTTACATACACAGATATACTTACAACTGCTCTGACCCTCTGCTTCCAAAAACATAAAACACGGGCAAGAACAAAGTGACCCCCCCTTCCTCCGTCAGGATAAACCCTTCATTTTCTGAGGGGGAACGTTAAGATTCGTGACTGAACTGAACTGGAGAGAGGCTCAATTTCACCCAGGGTTCAATGTCACTGGCAATCCGGATAAACTTCAAATATTTGCCAGGGAAGGGGGATCAAAGTTTGCAGATTTACAGTCAGGCCGGTTCATATTTCTTCCTGTGAGACCAGAGTGTGAACGGTACAACTCGTGGCAGAGATTCAGGCTTGAACCTTGAAGAGAGGTAAAAGGTTTGGGGGGTTGGGGAGTTAAAAGTCAGACAGCCCTCCTTTACCTTAAAGAAAAAGATAAATGATTTCAACAGAAAACGATTGCACATTGAGTTTTTGTACTTACAACAGGACGTGGAGGCTTTTCCTCACCACTGATTCCTGTCTCTTCCTCTGGTCCCCTTCTCTTTTATTTAATTTCACTGAGGGGGAAGCTGGAGGTTTTTTTTTCTCTCTCTCTCTCTCTGCTTTCAGAGGAAGCCAGGCTGGCTGTCAGACATCTGAAAATAGTTCGGCTGAGGCTGGAACTCTCCCAGCTGAACCTGAAGCCCTGGGCTGCTTTATGCAGTGGCTGATGTGCGAGGAGGGGAAATAAGGGGCGGGAGGCTACAGGGGACAGGAGCAGATTGGCTACAGCTACAGCGCAGGCACACAGTTGCGGGGGGGGAGGCGGTGGGAGGGAGGGAGGAAGAGGGGCCCGGGGAATAGAACCGTTTGGCTTTATTTAGATGTTGCTAGATGCCACTATGTGCTTTGGCAGTCTGCCATCTCTTAACCCTCTGTGTAATCGAAGCCGGAGCTGCTGTGCACGGTCTGAATGTACAACAGTGCAGAGAACATCCAGGAAGTAGGATAGTTCAAGGCAGGCTGGCGAGCACTTTACATTAATAGCAATCAGTTTTCCCGCCGGCAATTAATCACTCTGCTCACTGTAACACTCTCATGTACCAATTTCCTCACTGTAACATCCACATGTACCACTCTCCTCACCATAACAGTCTCATATATTACACTCCTTCCTTTAACGCCCTTATATACCACTCTCCTTAGTCTGACAACCTGACCTCCTTAATGTACCACACTCATACCACTCTCCTCACGGTAACGCCCTCATGTACCACTCTCCTCACTGTAACACTCAAATGAAACTTGCCTCACTGTAACACCCCCAGATACCACGCTCCACAATGTAACACCCCCATATACCACGCTGCACAATGTAACACTCTCATATACCATACCCCTCACTGTAACACCCCCATATAACACACCACTCTCTGTAACACCCTCATATACCACACTCCTCACTGGAACACTCTCATATGCAACTCTCCTCACTGTAACACTCTGATATACCGCACCTCCCTCTGTAACTGACTCCTCACTGTAACACACCCTCGTATACCACACCACTCACTGTCACACCATCATGTACCATGCTCCTTACTGTAACATCCTCATATACCATACTCCTCACTGTAACAAACTCCCACATACCACATCTCTCTCTGTAACACTCTTCACTGTAACACACTCAAATATACCACACTCCTTACTGTACTATATCACTCACTGTAACACTCTCATATACCATACTCCTCACTGTAACACCCTCATAACACTCTCCTTACTGTAACACCCATTCACTACACTCCTCATTGTAACACTCTCATAGACAACACTCCTCACTCTAACACTCTCATATAACACTCTCCTTACTGTAACACAATCTGATATATCACACCTCACTGTAACACACTCTTCACTGTAACACACTCCAATATACCGCACTCCTTACTGTACCACACTCCTCACTGTAACACTCTCATATACCACATCCCTCACTGTAACACCCACATGCCACACGTCTCGCTGTAAAAGCCTCATTTACCACATTTCTTACTGTAACACCCATGCACCACACCCTCACTGTAACACCCTTATATACCACACTCCACAATTTAACACACTGATATACCATACTCCTTACTGTAACAGCTTCATATACAACACTCCTCACGGTAACACCCATACGCCACACTCCTCACTGTAACACCCATATACCACTCTCCTCACTGTAACACCCTCATACACCACACTCCTCCCTACAACACACTCTGATATACCACACCTCTCTCTGTAACACACTCTTATATACTACAGACCTCAGAGTGCTGTAGTCTAATTTTTAAAAAAATTCATTCATGGCATGACAGCATCTCAGCCTGGGCCAGCATTTTTTTTTTACCCATTCGTTATTGCTCAGAGGGCAGTTAAGAATCAAACACATTGCTGTGGTTTTAGAGACACGTGTATACCAGGCAAGGATGGCAATTTCCTTCCCTAAAGAACATTAGTGAACATGGATTCATGGCAGCGTTAAACTCTTAATTCCAGACCTTTTTTTATTGACTTCAAATTGCACACTGAGGTATACTGCACTCCTCACTGTAACATATTACATTCCTCACCATAAGGCACTACACTCTTCACTGGGTAACACTCAAATGTAGCACATTCCTCACTTTAACACTTTCTAATATAGAATCATACAATGGTCACAGTGCAGAAAGAGTCCATTTGGCCCATTGAATCTGAACCAATCCTTTAAAGAGCATCCGAACCAGACCCCCACTCTATCGTCATCACCCTGCATTAACCATGGCCAATCCAACCTAACCTGCACATCTTTGGACAGTGGGAGGAAATTGGAGCACCCAGAGGAAACACACACAGACACGGGGAGAACAAGTTAGCTCCACACAGACAATTGACCGAGGGTGGATTTGAAGCCAGGTCCCTGGCACTGTGAGGGAGAGGTGCTACCATGTCGCTATGCTACATGCCTCACTATACAATACTCTAATGTAATACACTCCTCACTTTAACACACTCAAATGTACTACACTCTTCACTATTACACACTCTAATATACCGCAGTTCTCATTGTAACAAACTGTAATGCACCACACTCCTTACTGTAATATCCTATCATATTACTACACTCCTCACTGTAACACACTCAAATATATCAGATTCCTCACTGTAACACACTTGAATATACCACACACCTTACTGTAACAAGTTCTGTTATGTTACACTCTTCAGCCTAACACTGTCTGATGTACCACACAGCTCACTGAAACACATTCTAATGTACAACACTCCTCACTATAAAGCACTCTTCATTTTAACACACTCTAATGTACCACCGTATTCCTCACTGTAACATACTCTAATATGCTGCACTCCTCATTATAATGTCTAATAGACTCTTCACTATAATTCTCTGATAAAGCATACCCCTCACTATAACAGTCTGTAATATTACACAATGCTTTCTCTAACATCTTCTAATATACCAGAACCCACACTGTATCCTACTCTCATATATCACACCCCTCACTGTAACTCTAATGGACTAAGCACCTCATATGTTACCAGCAAACTTGAGGGCAATGGTCACATTGGGTGGAATCCTTTAGGGTAGGACCACATGGCCCACCCACCACCAAAAAGACATACGCTGGATGGCACGGTGGTTAGCACTGCTGCCTCGTAGTGCCAGGGAACCAGGTTCAATTCCAGCCTTGGGTGACTGTGTTTGTACATTCTCCATGGGTCTGCTCCGGTTTCCTTCAATGGTGCAAAGATGTGCTGGTTAGGTGACTTTGGCCGTGGGAAATTGCAGGGTTATAGGTTGGGGGGAGGGGAGGCGGTGATGGGATGCTCTTTGGAGGGGTGGTGTGGACTTGATGGGCTGAATGGCCCACTTCCACACTAGGAATTTTATGAGCATTCCAAACATGGAAGCCAGAGTGGGCACCTCCTAATTGCAGCTTGCTACATGGTCCAACAGAGACCATGAGGGGGTCAGTTGTCAAATATTCAGGCAGCCTGCTTTCTCTGCCCCACTGTGTGCTGGTTTCCATGGGGATTGAGACAGAGGATAAGTATCCCAAGGATTGAGAGTGAGTGGCTCAGCTGTTGGCGCACAGTGGGAAGGAGTCCCATGTGAGTGAATAGGCAACTCAGAGGCCAGGCAGGGTTCCCAGTGTTGGTGGGGGTTGAGTAAGTGAGGGGAGATGTTTCAGGGAGAGAGGTAGGGCATGAGCCTTGGGTGGGAGGTGGGTGCGTCAGCAGGAATGGACTGTTTGAGAGGTATCAGAGAGAAGATGGTGGCTCCCACACTGGCAGACCGTGCTGGACATTCCTCCAAGTGGTTACCTGGAGCAAGCTGGCATGGTCCAATGTCATGGCATCCACTGTTGGTCCTGTGGGGATGGGGCCCAGGTCCCACTCCATCCAGCGAGACCTCCAGATCTCCGCTTGCCGTGAGGGGCCACCGGTATCGCCTGCCTCCCATGAATGGAGGAAATGTCAGGGGCAGCTCCGGGCTGATGCTTCTTGTCCAGATGCACCATAGGATTTTTTTTAAAGACGTGCCGGTGATACCAGTGAATCCTGGGATATCCTAGCAGTGGCAAGTTGTACCAGGAACAGTGTGTGGGGCTGGTATCGGACAAGAGGGGTACCCAATAGGAAGGAGCTATTTAATGAAGTGAGTTTGGAAAGATGAGGCGATAAAGGTCTCTAGGCCTTCTGGAGAGAAACCCTCTATAAAACTCAACAAAAAACTAATATTAACATAAAGGGTAAGCTTTAGCAAATCATTTCACCTCCAACTCTTCAGTAAAACTCTTCACACACTTACCTAATGGTTCTACGTCTCCCAGACTTCTCTCAGTGTCAAATGTTATTCTGAATTCCTCTTGGATTCACCAATTCTGTGGCCTTACTATCCTCTGCTTTTCCTCAACTTTCCTTGTGGTCATGTTAAGTGATGGTAAATTTGAAACTGGTACGTTAATGTGGATAGATTGGGGGTGGGGGGGGAGGGATGTGTTCTGGACCAGACTAGACCCCCTTAAAATAGATTAAGAATGTAGCCTAGACCCTAACTTTTCCTTATTTTAAAGGTAAATGTTAAATATTCTTCCAGATGCAATTATATTGGTCAAACTACTCCATGTTGCTCAAAACACAATTTACTCAAACACTACAGTTAAGATACAACAAAAGAAAGAAGAACTTAGAATAACATAACTGTATTGGGAAACTTAACAGAATAACACACACAGTAACTATTACTAATTAACTGTTCCAACATAGTAACATCCCATAAACACATCCGCTGGCAAAAAGGTAAACTCAGAAATCTAATTTTCTACCATGCAACCCAGCAGCAGCAGAGAGAGAAAAGAAATCAGGTGAAAACTCAGAGAGAGTAGCAGCTAGGAGACATTTACTGCAGCTTTCAACCCTGTTGAGACACCAACACTGACTGATGCTGAATCTCAAAACTAGAAAACTAAAAACTAGAAATCATGGCCACACCCATCAGGCTGCTTCTATTGTTCCAACATTGAAAATAAGACTCACAAGCCTTTTACTTTACTTTACTTTACATTCCAACTAGGCAGCTCTGTACCTCTGTCTTAAAACCACTCTTTAAAAGAAAACAGGACAAAGTAACCTCTGAAGTTACAACATCATCACAGATGTAGCCTTACTCCATTCACTTTATTGAAATTCTGAATTACCTGAATAATATTTATTAAATCTCCCCTTCACCTTCTCTGTGCCAATGGAGGTAGATTCAGTGTCACTTGTCATTCCTATTATCTTTTGGTGCTGCCTTGTTGAATCTAACTTCCTTTGGATTAAAGGTACTGCTTTCTAGAATGGGTGAGCCTGACATTTTGACATGTAACTTCATCCTATAACTTCTGCAAGGAAGGTGATGACCTAGTGGTGTTATTCCCTGTCTTGTAATCTGGGGACCTGGGTTCAAATATTTTATTTTGATTTGATTTGATTTATTGTCGTCACATGTACCGAAATACAGTGAAAAGTGTTGTTTTGTGTGCTTGACAGGTGGATCCTACCTTACAAAGTGCATCAGGGTAGCAGAACAGAGTGCAGAATACAGTGTTACAGCCATAGAGAAGGTGCAGGGAGAGAGAGAGAGAAAGAGAGAGAGAAGTCAGAATTAACATCTAAGAGGTCCTTTCAAAAGTCTAATAACAGTGGGAAAGAAGCTGTTCTTGAAACTGTTTGTACGTGAATATAGACTTTTATATTTCCTGCCTAATGGAAGGGAGTGTAACCGGAGTTAGAGGGGTCTTTGATTATAAAAACTGAAAGAACTGTGGATGCTGTGAATCAGGAACAAAAACAAAGTTGCTGGAAGAGCTCAGCAGGTCTGGCAGCATCTGTGAAAGAAAAATCAGAGTTAATGTTTCTGGTCCAGTGACGTCTTTGATGATGTTGGGTGATTTCCAGAGTCAGTGGGAAGTATACATAGAGTCAAAGTTGGTTTGTGTGATGGAGTGGACGGTGTTCATGACTGTCTGTAGTTTCTTGCAACCTTGCGCAGAGCAGCTGCAATGCCACACTGCGATGCATCCGGATAGAATGTTTTCTATGGTGCATCAATAAAATTTAAGAGTCCTTGTGGACATGCCGAATTTCCTTAGCCTCTTGAGGAAGTAGAGATGTTGTTTTGTTTCTTGACCATTGCATCGATGTGGGTGGACCAGGACAGACTGTCGGTGATCATCACTCTCAGGAACTTGACACTCTCGACCATCTCCAACTCAGCACCACTGATACAGACAGGGGTGCGGCCTCCACTCTGCTTCCTGAAGTCAATGACCAACTCCTTCATTTTGCTGACATTGACGGAGAGATTGCTGTGTTTACATTATGCCACTAAGCTCTCTATCTCTTTCCTGTATTCTGTCTTGTCATTGTTTGAGATCCAACCTACAACGATGGTGTTGTCCTCAAACTTGTAAGTGGAATTGATTTGGAATTTGGCCACACAGTCATGTGTGTAGAAGTGGCACAGTAGGGGGCTGATTACGCAGCCTTGAGGCATTATGGTGGAGGAGCTGTTGCCATGTAGTCTTACCGATTGACGTCTGTAGGTCAGGAAGTCGAAGATCAGAGGGAGGAGCGGAGACCCAGATCTCAGAGTCTGGCGATGAGTTTGTTTGGAATTATGGTCCATAGTGTTCAGGGGTGTGCAGGTTTGGGTGGATTGGCCGTGGGAACTGCAGGGCTATAGGAATAGGATGGGGGGTGGGGTGGGATCTGGGTGGGATAGTCTTCGGAGGGTCGGTGTAGACCCGATTGGCCGAATGGCTGAATGCACATTGTAGGGATTCTATGAATCTGTGAAGGGGTGGAACAGGCTCGAAGGGCCAAATGGCCTACTCCTGCTCCTAGTTTTGATGTTTTTAAATCCGACCTTAGTGGAATTTACACTCAGCTTAATAAAAGCCTGGAATTAGAAGCTAGTCTGCACAATGCTGGCTATGTAACTGTTGTCAGATTTTTACAACAACCCATCTGGATCACTCAGGGTTTTTAGAGAAGGGAAATCTTCCAACCTCTCCTGGTCTAACCTACATGTGACTCCAGATCTACAGCAAAGTGGTTGGCTCTTAACTGGCCTGGCGATCTGTTCAGTTGTAAATGGCTACACACCCTGCTCGGGAACAATTAGTGATGGACAATAAACACTTGGCTGAATTGGCAGCAACATTCACATCCCAAGTTAAAGCTTTAAAAAAAATCCCCATACGTCAGGGTTTGGTCTGTTTTTGGACCTCACTGAATAGTTTAGACCGTTGAAAGGGAGAATGTGCAGTGTTTTTGGGAAGATAGAATTGCTGGTTCAGAGAGTCAGCGCAGGGCTGAATGGCCTCATTCTGGACTGTAAGCATTCCATGATCCCGTTGGCTTGCAATATTCTGCTCTTCCCCATTCAAGGTGTGACAAATTCCTGGCTCACTAGCGCCATGTGTTGGGCAGAAGCGATAACTATAGGAGGTGTTCCGGAGCACAGCAGAGTCCTTCCAATAGAGCTACTCCCTGAGCAGATACAGAAAGAAAATTGTCATTTCAGGTACAGGAGAAGCACTTTGTATCTTGAGGACCTGGTAAGCCGTTCAATTAGATCACGGCCAATCTGTACATTCACCTTTTCGTCTGTCTCACTGCATTATCCTGAAATACCCGAACAATCTGTCCACATCAAATGTGGACGTTTTTAAGAGATAGCCTGAAGCCCCCACACCTCAACAGCCTTTTCTGGGGGCCGGGAATTACTCCCTTAATGTGTCGCGGCACTGAATTAATTTTGTGCTCGAGAAATGAAGGGGTGCGAGCAATGTGCATTTATATAGCACCTGTAATTCAGCTGTCTCAAACTTCTCTGTATGAGCATTCTCCTTTGTATAAGCCAGCTTGTACCCAAGAGGGGAGGTGATGGCCAAGTGGTATTATTGCTAGACTATTATTTGAGGCAGTACAGGTGATGTTTTGGGGACCTGGGTTCGAATCCTGCCCACAGCAGATACAGTCATAGAGTTGTATGGGACGGAACCAGACCTTTCGGTACAACTTGTCCATGCTGACCAGATATCCTAAATTAATTTTGACCCATATCCCTCTAAGCCCTTCCTATTCATATACCCATCCAGATGCCTTTTAAATGTTGTAATTGTACCAGCCCCCACCACTTCCTCTGGCAGCTCATTCCATACACACATCACCCTCTGCGTGAAAATGTTGCCCTTAGATCCTTTTAAATTTCCTACTGTCACCTTAAACCTATGCCCTCTAGTTTAGGACTCTCCTCCCTTTGGGTAAAGACCTTGTCTATTCACCCTATCCATGCCCTCATGATTTTATAAACATCTATAAGGTCACCCCTCAGCCCCCGAAGCTCCAGAGAAGATAGCCCCAGCCTGTTCAGCCTCTCCCTACAGCTCAAACCCTCCAACTCCGGCAACATTCTTGTAAATCTTTTCTGAATCCTTTCAAGTTTAACAGCATCTTACCTGTAGCAGGGAAACCAGAATTGAATGCAGTATTCCAAAAGTGGCCTAACCAACGTCCTGTACAGCTGCAACATGACCTCCCAACTCCTATACTCAACACACTGACCAATAAAGGCAAGTGTACCAAACACCTTCTTCACTGCCCTGTCTACCTGTGACTCCACTTTCAAGGAACTATGAACCAGCACTCCATGGTCTCTGTTTGGCAAGGATCCCCATGGTCATACCATTACGTGTATAAGTCCTGCCCTGGTTTGCGGTTCCAAAATGGAACACCTCACATTTATCTAAATTAAACTCCATCTGCCCCTCCTCGGCCCATTGGCCCATCTGATCAAGATCCTGTTGTACTCTGAGGTAACGTTCTTCACTGTCCACTACACCTCCTAATTTTGATGTCATCTGCAAACTTGGATGTTGGAATGTGAATTTGAGAAAAAAAATTCTGGAATTGAGAATCTGATGATGATCATTAAATGAGCCTCTAGGAAAAGCCCATTGGTTCACTAATGTCCTTTAGGGAAGAAAATCTGCTGCCGTTACCCAGTCTGGCCTACATGTGACTCCAGGCCCACAGCAATGTGGTTGATTCTTAACTGCCCTGTGGGCAATTAGGGATGGGCAGTGGACTAGCCACAGTGTCCACATCCTGCATATGAATTTAAAGAAAAGAAAGCATTAACTGACACTACGAGACGAGTCCTGCCCATCAGGATATGAAGGAACGTTCCGGGAGGAGTAAAATGTTTGATTTGATTTATTATTGCCACCAGGTACAGTGAAAAGTTTTGTTTCGCATGCAACACAGGCAGATCATACCATACTAAGTGTTCCCCAGAATGGTGCACTGTACCTAGAGCAGTGATTGTTCTTCATGTTAACTGCATCTCAATAAAGCAGGAGTGTGTATTTAATCTTAAACTGAGGCTGATATGTTACAGCAGACAATCGTGCGTTTTCGATGTAACGTATCTAGCTACTAATTAATATGTAATAAACCTTTCACTGCTTAGCCAAAACCAGGTGTCTCTGCTGCCAACTACACCAAGTGGACATTTTTCTCCACTTGGCATCAGTTGCTTGTCTAATGTCCAGATGAGGGGCATTGGAAAATGGCACAAAGTGTGATTCAAATGCATTCTCAGTCACGAGCTGAACCGATTCTGTCTGAGCTCAGATCTGCTGAAGATTGCAGCAGAGGTACAAATCTGGTCTGTTCAGCTATTTTTTGTGACTTTGATTTTCTTTAAGAGGCTGCCCCCTGTTGTTTGTTCCCTGAAATTGCAGGCAATGCCATACAGCCAGAGAGAGCCCATCGTGTCTACGCCAGTCAAAAACAATGACATTTCTAATCCCATTTTCCAACAGTTCTCCCAAAGACTTGTATGCCTTGGCATTACAAATGCGTATCTCAATACTTTTGAAACATGATGAGGGTTTCTGCCTCTACTATCATCACAGGCAGTGAGTTTCAGATTCCCACCTCCCTCTGGGTGAGAACATTTTTCCTCACATTCCATCTAAACCTCCTGGCCCTTACCTTAAATCTGTGCCTCTTGGTCATTGATCCCTCCACCAAGGGGAAAAGTTCCTTCCTTACAGTGTGGAGCTGGAGGAATGCAGCAGGTCAGGCAGCATCAGAGGAGCAGGAAAGTCAACGTTTCAGGTTAGGACCCTTCATCAGGACTGGGGAGGAGGAAGGGAGCTGGGAAATAAATGGAGGGGTGGGGCTGGGGGAAGGAAGGTTGGATGGTAATACGTGGTTGCAGGTAGCGGGTTGCAGAGATTGGTCAGTGGAAAGGGTGGGCGGATTGGTGGAAGAGAAGATGGACAGTTTGCATCAGGTCAAGGAGGTGGGGATGAGAGGGAGGGTTGGACAAGGGATGAGGCCGGGATTGGGGAGATTTTGAAACTAGTGAATTCTATGTTGAGGCCATCGGGCTGTAGGTTCCTGAGGCAGAATATGAGGTATTGTTTCTCCAGTTTGTGTGTGGTGTCATTGCAACACTGGAGGAGGTCCAGGATGGACATGTTGCCCAGGGAGTGGGAAGGAGAGTTGAAATGGTTCGCGACTGGAAAGTGTTGTCGATTGGAGCGTACAGAACACAGATTCTCTGTGAATCAGTCACCAACTCTGTGCTTGATCTCCCCGATGTAGAGAGGCCACATCGGGAGCAGCGGATGCAGTAGACCACATTGATGGGTGTGCAGGTGAACCCCTGTCTAATGCAGAAGGTTTGTTTTGTGCCATGAATGGAGGTGAGGGGACAGGTGTAGGGGTAGGTGTAGCACTTCCTGTGGTTGCAGGGAAAGGTGCTGGGGGTGGTGGGGTTAGTGGGGGATGTGGAGCAGACAAGGGAGTCATGGAGAGAGCAGTCCCTATGAAAGGCAGATAGGGGTTGGGAGGGAAATATCTGTTTACTGGTGGGGTTGGATTGTAGCTGGTGAAAGTGGCGGAGGATGATGCATTGGATTCGGAATTTGGAGGGTGATATGTGAGGACAAGGGGGTCTTTATCATTGTTGTTGTTGGGCAGAAGTGTGGGAAATACAGGAAACGTAGTTGAGGGTGTTATGAATCACCGGAGAGGGGTGATTATGGTCCTTGAAGTAGAAGGATGTCCGGGAGTGGAACGCTTCACCCCGGGAGCAGATGCTGCGAAGGCAGAGGAATTGGGAGTAGGGGATCGCATTTTGCAGGAAGGTGACTGAGAGGAGGTGTAGTCTAGGTAGCTGTGGGAGTTGGTGGGCTTGAAGTTGGTCGGTGCTGAGTTGGTTACCGGAGATGGAGACGGAGAGGTTCAGGAAGGGGAGGGAGGTATCAGGGATGGTCCGGGTGAGTTTGAGGTCGGGGTGAAAGGTGTCGGTGAAGTTGAGGAACTGTTGAAACTCCTCATGGGAGCCCGAGGCAGCACCGATACAGTCATCGATGTAGTGGAGGAAGAGGTGGGGAATAGGGCCAGTGTAACAGCAGAAAACGGACTGTTCCATGTATCCTACAAAGAGGCATGCATAGCTCGGATCCACATGGATGCCCATAGCCACCCCTTTGGTTTGTAGGAAGTAGGAGGAGTTAAAGGGAAAGTTCCTTCCTGTCTCTGCTAAGTCCTTCATACTTTTGTACCTCTCAATCATGTCCCTCTCAATCTCCACTGCTCCAAGGAAACCAACCCCAGTTTATACAGTTTCTCCTCATAACTGCGCCCCCAGCGAAGTTTTGACAGGACAGAAATAGAGGATTGTTGTGGGACTAATTTGTACCACATCACACAGGCTCTTTATACATGACATGCCTATCTCAATTGGGGGCTGACCGTATTGAGGAACTTATCAGCTATGGTTGATGGCGGAGCAGACTCGATGGGCCGAATGGCCTAATTTCTGCTCCTATGTCTTGTGGTCTTATGGTATGACTCCAGCTGGATTCATGAAACGCTACTCGATTTACAAACGGAAAAAAAAAGTTCAGAAAGACAGAAATAACAACGGCTTGAATTTGATAGTGCCCGCAGCCGTAAACAAACTCCCTGCCCATGGTGTTTCACAGGAGCGTGAGTTATAAAACCCAACTGGAAGCCCGCTTTACAACACAATGCTAAATGCTTGCTCAGAGAGGTTGGTATTAATCAAAAGAGGACAGATGGTGACATAGAAAGTCAGAGACTAAGGTCTGGACTTTTGGGTTGAAGGTTATAATGGACCAAACAAAATAATGGAAAAAATTTAGAAGCAATGGTCAAGGCTTAAGGTGAGCAGCAGGAGGTTTAGGGGAGATTTGAGGAAATCTGTTCTCACCAAAATTGTGTTTTGGGATTCAGAACTTGGAACCCACTGCCTAAAAGATGTGGGAATCCGGCAACTTTTAAGAAATATTTCGAAGGGCGTGTGAAACGTTAAAGCATGGAAGGCTGCAGTCCAAGAGCCTAAGAAATGGGATCGAAATGGATCGGCGCTTGAGACCAGCGCAAATGATGGGCCGAAGGGCCTCTTTCTGAGCTGGAAAAGCTTGGTGACTCAATGGAAGGAAGCATTGAGGTTGAAGCCGGGGTGGAGGTTTGGTGTAGCGAGGAAGGAGGAAGATTGAAGCCAGAGGAGAGACGGTGTGTTTCACAGAGAGCGGAGTGAGCAGTCACCCTCAATGCAGCAACAGTTCCTGATGATCTGCCCCACATCCAAAACAGCCAACGTGGCTTTCCTGTCACCACAGGCACCAAGAATTCCCCCGACTATTCTCCGTTAATATCTCAGCTTTCCATTCTGACGCACAGCAGAACGAAGTCAGTGCTGCACAGTTGCAGGAGCCTTTTCGGCCTCCTTCAGCCAATTCTTTTCTTTGCTCATGGTTACAGACCGGACTTGGGTTTCTTCTGCTTCTGACAACCGGGTCTGGAGGTTGACCAAGGAAGGTGCAGGCAAAGTAACATGCAGAGGGACAGGCAGGCGGTGAGAGGCAGACAGTGAGAGACAGACAATGAGAGGCAGACAATGAGACGCAGTGAGAGGCGGACAGTGAGAGACAGACAATGTGTCACAGGCAGTGAGAGGCAGACAGGCAGATAAAGGAGATAGAGAGACATACAAAGAAAGATTGAAAGAGACAGGCAGGCAGAGAGAAGTCAAACAAAAGAAAGAGAGAGAGAGAAGCACACACAGACACTTTGATAGGTCTTGGACACAAAACAGTTAACTCGTTTTTTTAAGAAGTGTAGGATGTGGCTGATTAAATCGTGAAGCTTAGCTGCCGTGTGAAGTGTTTCTGAGAAATCATGCTGTAATTTAAATAAAAACACCGACTGAATTCAGTGACAGCTGGTGGGGTTGGAGCTCAGAGTTATCATTTCCCATCTGCACCCGGTCGCAGGCCAGACACAGACTCGGTGTGTGAATGAGAGAGAGCACCTGAACCATCCAGGACAGTCTTCAAACTCCTCTTCAGGAGCGAAAGATTCGTCTCCAGGAAGCTATCCTGAGGGATTGTCTGGGCTGCCGGGGCCTTTAACAGGGACGGCGGTTAAGCTGCTAAACACATGCCTTATTTTATTGGCACTCCTTACTATTAACAGCCACTAACATCCTTCAAACACAACATTCCACGCCTTTATACCAAACAACAAAACCACAACAGTTTTTTGGAGTTTGTTGAAGGTATCACTTATGTGCTAGACTAACAGAAAGAAAGAAAAAGTGCTAAAGTCATGAATTATTATTGGAAGGTTCTAAATGAGTGACTACTGAGTTTCTCTCCTTCTCCCTCCGTCTGTCTCGAGGGAAACTCAGGGGCATTTTGTTTCTTTATATTGACACCACACTGCACCGGAATCCACTTATTATGTTCCCCAGAGTTCGAGGGACTTCAATCAATCATTCTGATCAGTTTCCGTTCGCTCAATCCCTTCTACATGAGGCGCTCCGTCTATTCCCCACAAGCCAAGGACAGGGACAGCCCCTGAGCAGCAGGAACTCAAAAACGGAACAATTCTCTTTTTTAAAAAATAAAACACTAGAAGTAACTGAAATCGAATCAGGGACAGTTGCAAAGACACAAGGCCAGTCTGCTCCTGGAAAAGTACAATGGTTCAGACTGAACTCTGTGACAATGGTCAACCACAGGGTCTTTCATTGTTCCTCTGAGGGTGAGCCAAAGCTACCACCTTCAGAAAAGTGCCCGGTTACTTTGGCTGTGACTCCGTCAAGCAGCGTGTGCATCCCCTTGTCCAGAGGACTGTTCATTCATAATTCCACTTTCTTGGCCTTCTATATCAAAATTAAGGCTAACAATGTGTTGAGATGATCAGATGGGATGTTCAACCAAGGCTCTGTCCGCCCCTTCAACTGGGCAGATGTTGGAGATTCTGTGGCACTATCTTGAAGAAGATAGCAGAGGGAGTGTGTCCTGGCCAACACATATCCCTCCATCACCTTCACAGATCTGCTCATTCTCTCATTGCTGTCCGTGGGATCTTGCTGTGTGAAAATTAGCTGCCATGTGTCCAGCAGCGATCTTACAAAGAGCTTAATTGGTCTTTGGGGACATTATGAAAGACGACGGGATGTGCTCACAGAATACTGGAGAGTTAGAATCTCCACCAGGCAATCCTCTTTTGATTACAATGCCAGCCTGTTCCGAAGGGAAGGTGTGAACTGTAGACCTTACGGTATTTAATCTGTGAAGAACTGATGGCAACAAACTCTGAGATTAACAGAAAACCTCCTCACCCACCCCTAACAGCTCTAGAGAATTTAAATCCGAACTGCCAATGGCATTTCCAATGGCAGCTTGTTGTTGTTCTATAAATGTTACTGTCTTTTACTAAAGATAAAAGGTGCTGCAGATGCTGGAGAATCCGAGATAACAAGCGTGGGGCTGGATGAACACAGCAGGTCAAGCAGCAGCATAGGAGCAGGAAAACTTGACGTTTCGGGCCTAAACCCTTCATCAGAAATCTAAAGGGTTTAGGCCCAAAACGTCAAGTTTTCCTGCTCCTATGATGCTGCTTAACCTGCTGTGTTCATCCAGCCCCATGCTGTCTTTTACTAAAAGCTGGTTTAGTTGACCCCTCGTCTGTTCCCACTCACCATGGGGTAACGACAGAGGATGGGGAGGGGAGGAGTGGGGGAAGGGGTTAAGGGTTGGTTTTAGGTTGTTGGTGTGGTGAAATCTGAGCCTCCCAAATGAATGTCACGGCCATTCGCATTTCTAAGAATGCTTGCCCGGGATAGCTGGCAATGCCAATGTTTGTTGTCCCATCCTTATTGTCTTTGAACCCCAGTGGCTCTCTAAGGCCATTTCAGAGGAGTGTCAACCACATTGCTGTGGGTCTGGAGTCACGTGTAGGCCAGACCAGGTAAGGATGGCAGAGATAAAAGGTACTGCAGATGCTGGAGAATC
>JAHRHZ010000086.1:6318827-6340975 GCA_024137785.1 Ginglymostoma cirratum | reverse complement strand
TTTCTGATGAAGGGTTTAGGCCCGAAACGTCAAGTTTTCCTGCTCCTATGATGCTGCTTGACCTGCTGTGTTCATCCAGCCCCATGCTTGTGACCTGTTTCAATGATGCTGGTTGAGGCATAAATATTAGTGTGCTCAGGGGAGAACTCTGAGGTTTTTCAAAAGTTTTTCAAACTCTGAGAGGGAAAATCAGGGCCATCATTTAACACAGCTTACAAGTAACAGTACCTCTGACAGAAATTTTCTGATTCAGCATGTGGATTATCCATTAGAGAAGGAGAATATCTCGACTTAATCTCAGGAAATAAGGCAGGGCAGGTGATTGAGGTGTCAGTGGGGGAGCACTTTGGGGCCAGTGACCATAATTCTATTAAGTTTCAAAATAGTGATGGAAAAGGATAGACCAGATCTAAAAATTGAAGTTCTAAATTGGAGAAAGGCCAATTTTGACGGTATTAGGTAAGAACTTTCAATAGTTGATTGGGGGCGGATGTTCACATGTAAAGGGATGGCTGGAAAGTAGGAAGCCTTCAGAAGTGAGAGAGTCCAGAGACAATGTGTTTCTGTTAGGGTGAAGGCCAAGGCTGGTTGGTGTAGGGAATGCTGAAAGATAAGAGAAATGAGACTTTGGTCAAGAAAAGGAAGGAAGCGTATGTCAGGTATAGACAACAGGGATCGAGTGAATCCCTAAAAGAGTGCTAGCTGTAACAGTATACTCAAGAGAGAAATCAGGAAGGCAAAAGGGGGTGAAGAAATAGCTTCGGCAAATAGGGTTAAGGAGAATCCAAAGGGATTCTACAAATACATTAAGGACAAAAGGGTAACTAGGGAGAGAATAGGGCCTCTTAAAGATCAGCAAGACCACCTATGTGTGGAACCACAGGAGATGGGGGAGATGTTAAATAAGTAATTTGCATCAGTGTTTACTGTGGAGAAGGATATGGAAGATAGAGAACATGGGGAAATAAATAGCGACATGTTGAAAAATGTCCATATTACAGAGGAGGTGCTGTAGAACTCAGATTTAGACTTACCTACCAGAGAGGATTGGGAGACTGTTATTTGATCTGCTGTATGGAGACTTGGCTCACCCCTGCCAGTCCCGACTGTGCCCTACAGGCTGACAGCTTCTCCATATACACGGAATCCTTGGGCAAGGCGAAGGGCTTTGGGATATGCCTCCTGATCAACACCACCTGGTGCTCGGACGTAGTGACCCTGGCAAGCCACTGCTCCCTGGACCTGGAATACCTTACAGTAAAATGCCATCCGCACTACCTACTCCAAGAGTTCATCTCCACCTCCTGACAGCAGTCTACATCCCACTCCATGCGGATGTGAAGAAAGCCCTAAATGAGCTTTACACCGCCACAAACACTCTACAGACAAAATACCCCTAAGGCACTATTCATTGAGGCCAGCAACTTCAACCAAGCCAACCTCAACATGGTGATGCCAAAGTCCCACCGACACATCTCCTGTCCCACCAGGGGATCGAACATCCTGGCCCACTGATACACAACCATCAAAGACACCTACTGCTCCATGCCCCGCCCACACTTTGGAAAATCCGACCAAAGTTCTTCACCTGATGATGGAGTGATGCTCCAAAAGCTTGTGGTGGTGGAGGGTTGATTTTCAGGCTGGAGGCCTGTGACCAGCGGTGTGCCACAAGGCTCAGCGCTGGGTCCACTGCTTTTTGTCATTTATGTAAATGATTTGGATATGAACATGGGAGGTATGGTTAGTAAGTTAGCAGATGACACTAAAATTGGAGGTGTAGTGGACAGTGAAGAAGGTTACCTCAGCGTACAATGGGATCTTCATCAGATGGGCCAATGGGCTGAGGAGGGGCAGATGGAGTTTAATTTAGATAAATGTGAGGTGTTCCATTTTGGAAAGGCAAATCAGGGCAGGACTTAATGGTAAGGTCCTGAGGAGTGCTGCTGAACAAAGAGACCTTGCAGTGCAAGTTCATAGTTCCTGGAAAGTGGAGTCACTGTTAGATAGGACAGTGAAGATGGCGTTTGGGATGCTTGCCTTTATCAATAAGTGCATTGAGTATAGGAGTTGGGAGGTCATATTGCGGCTGTACAGGACATTGGTTAGGCTACTTTTGGAATACTATGTGCAATTCTGTCTCCCTGCTATAGGAAGGATGTTGTTAAACTTGAAAGGGTTCAGAAAAAGTTTACAAGGATGTTGCCAGGACTGGAGGGTTTGAGCTACAGGGAAAGGCTGAATAGGCTGGGGCTATTTTCCCTGGAAAATCGCAGGCTAAGGGGTGACCTTATAGAGGTTTATAAAATCATGAGGGTCATGGATAGGGTAAATAGTCAAGGTCTTTTCCCCTGGGTAGGGGTGTCCACAACTAGACGACATAGGTTTAAGGTGAAAGGGGAAAGATTTAAAGGGACCTGAGGGGTAACTTTTTCCAGCAGGGAGTGGTGCATATATGGAATGAGCTGCCAGACGAAGTGATGGAGGCTGGTACAATTACAACATTTAAAAGGCATCTGGATGGGTATATGAATAGGAAGGGTTTAGAGGGATATGGGCCAAATGCTGGTAGATGAAACTAGATTAACTTAGGATGCCTCGTTGGCATGGATGAGTTGGACCGAACGGTCTGTTTCCTCGCTGTACATCTCTATGACTCTACGCGCTCACTCAATACTCAAGAAAACTTGCACCATCCAGGGCAGAGCAACCCATTTGACTGGCACCCACATCCACCACCTTAAATATTCACTTCCTTCACCACAGACATGGGATGCCAGTGGTGTGAATCACAGAAGGTGGTATTTGGTCCAACATACCTGCTCCAAATCTTCAACCAAGTATCAATACTTTGTGCCAATCTCCTGCTTCATTTTGATCCAATAACCATCCAATGCCCTCTTGAATGAACCTGCCCCAATCACATTCCCAGGCAGTGCTTTCCAGACCCTAACTACTTGCTGAGCGAGAAAGCTTTCCCTCATATTATTCTTCCTTCTCTTACAAACCACTATAAATCTATGCCCTCTCTCATTCTTGTTCCTTTTACAAGTGGGGACAAGTTCTCTCTATCTACTTTATCTAGCCACTCATGATTTTGAAAACCTCGATCAAATGTCCTGTCAGCCTCCGTCTTTCCAGGGAGAACTTCTTCCTCAACCTATACCAATCTTGGAATTTTCTGTTTTAAATTGCTGCAGCACTGTCTCTCATGCATTCACACTTTTCCTATAATGTGGCACACACAACTGTATACAGTACTCCAGCTGAGGTCTAACAGGTTCAATATTACCTCCTTGCTCTTGTAATCAATGCCTTTAATATTTGATTTGATTTGATTTAATATTGACATGTACCAAAATACAGTGAAAAGTATTGTTTTGCGTGCTATCCAGACAAATCATACCTTACATAGGTACATCAGGGTAACAGAACAGAATGCAGAATATGCCGTCACAGCTACAGAGAAGGTGCAGAGAAAGATCAGCTCTAATACCTGAGGGGTCTGTTTGTAGGTCTGATAACAGCAGGGAAGAAGTTGTTCTTGAATCTGTTGGTATGTGTTTTCAAGATTTTTGTATCTTCTGCCCGACGGAAGAGAGTATAACTGGGATGGGAGGGGTCTTCAATTATGTTGGTTGCTTTCCCAAGGCAGTGGGAAGTATAAATGAAGTTAATGGAAGGAAGGCTGGTTTTTTATGTAGTACTGGGATGCCTTCACAACTCTGTGTAAATTCTTACAGTCTCAGGCAGACCGTCTGTAAAATTTGGTGCATCTGTAAAAATTGGTAAGAGTCATTGTCAATATTCCGAATTTCCTTAGTCTTCTGAGGAAATAGATGTGTTAATGTGCTTTCTTGACCATCGTATTGACGTGGATGGACCAGGACAGACTGTTGGCGATATTTACACTTAGGAACTTGAAGCTCTCAACCATCTCCACCTCAGCACCATTGATACAGACAGGGGCATGTCCTCCACTTTGCTTCAACGACCAGCTGCTTCATTTTGCTGACATGGACGGAGAGATTGCTGTCCTCACACCATGCCACTAAGTTGTCTATCTCTTTCCTGTACTCTGTCTCATCGTTGTTTAAGATCTGACCCACAACGGTGAACTTGTAAGTGGAGTTACAGCTGACTAATAGCTGAGGGCACTGGATGCTTCACTCACAGCTCTCTTTACTTACCCTGCCACCTTCACCGAACTGCACATATACGCCCAGCTCCCTCTGCTCCTGCACCTCCTGTGTGTACCATCTACAAAGTGCACTGCAGCAATTCACCCTGAGGCATCTTTCACAGCAACCTTTAAAATGTATGACCTTGGTCACCGAGAAGGACAAGAGAAGCAGATATAGGGCAGTAGCACCTGCACGCTCTCTCCTCCGAGCCCCACACTATCCTGACCTACATTTTTACATGGGCATTTGGGCTGTGACCATCCTTAATTGCCCCCTAACCATTTTCAAATCAACAATGTCATTGTAAGTCTGGAGTGACACGTAGACGAGACCAAGTTTCCTTTCCTAAAGGGCATTAGTAGACCAGATGGAACTTTTCCACAACAATTGACCGTGGTTATATGGCCACTGTTAGACTAGTTGTCTGACTTTCAAACTCTATTTTAGGTTATGTTCAATTTCACCATCTGCCATGGTGGGATTCAACCCCACGTCTCTAGAGCACTACCCTGGGGATCTGAAAGACTACGTCAATGATGATACCACTAACCCACTGCTTTCCCACTTAGAAATGTATTGCTGTTCCTTCAGTGCCTCTAGATCAGCCCCTCCCTTAACAGCCTTGTGGACTGCAGTGGTTCAAGAAGGCAGCTCACCACCACCTTCTTAAGGGCAACAAGGGACAGGCAATAAAGGCTGGCCCAGCCAGCAATGCCCACATCCCACAAATGAAACTACTTGAAAGGTCCACCATGACGGATTGTGATCTTAAGTTGTTGGAATATGGGAGTGGATCTTCTGATCTATAAATTATATCAAAGGAAACGTGTCCTGCCACTGGACACAGACCACAGAAATCTCACTCAGTTGATTCCAGGTATGGAGGGACTGTCTCATGTACACAGGTTGAGTTGGTTGGGCCAATATTCATAGAGTTTAGAAGAATGAGACGAGATATTATTGGAACATTCAATACGCTTTGGACACTTGACAGAATAATTGTGGAAAGATTGTGTCCTCTTGTGGGAAAGCCTCGGACCAGATGGGCAGAGTAAGGGGTCGCCCATTGAAGACAGAAATGAGGAGGTATTTCTTCTCTCAGAGGGGAGTGAATTCTTTTACCACAGAAGGGGGTTGAAGTTGTGTCTTTATGTATATTCAAGGCTGAGACAGGTAGATTTCTATTTAGTAAGGCAGGATAGATGAATTACAGACTAACAGAACAGTCATGATCTCACTGAACAGTGGAGAAGACTGGATGGGCCGAATGGCCTGCTCTTGACCCCTATGGCTCATGGTTTTCCTGGTCAGTTACCCAGTAAGCAAAAGTGAGAGAGAATAAAACTCCACCACTGAAAGTTAGGAGGCGTTATCTTTATGACCTGTTCCTTGGGAAAACCAGGAATAAACTTGTGTCGGCTCCAGGTAGCTAGGCAACTTTTTGTTTTATTTCTGAAGAGACGTACTAGAAATGGAGACAGACGCTTCTTTTCTTCATGCAACGACAAGCTTTTAGATGTAAGCCACAAGCCCCACCTCTACCCACCCCCCCCTTCAACCGCCAGCTCAACGGTCCCTGACCACATCCAGTGCCTGACTACAATCTTCTCACCTTCCAGCCCCCAGCACAGACTGCACCCAGCGGTCTAACACACACGTACAAAAAAGGAGGCAGGCCGATAAACATCTCACAATGAACCGGCTTCAAATCTCTGCCGTTGTGGGGGGGGAAAACATGACTGCAGCTGTCAGGGCTTAGTTTAGATACAAACATTTGGTAATCTCACCTGGACCTGTCTTCCTTCTGAAGGCCTGATAAGAAGCGGCGTGTGAATTTAAAGGGGTGCAGTCTTTACTAACTATCATAGAATCCCTACAGTGTGGAAGCAGGCCATTTGGCCCATCAAATCCACACTGACCCTCTAAGACCAGACCCACCCCTTCTCTGTAATACAACATTTCTCATGGCTAATCCACATTTTTTTTCTTTATTCATTCACAGGTTGAGGGCATTGCTGGCCAGGCAGTATTTATCGTCCAGGGGGCAGTTAAGAGTCAACCACATTGCTGTGGGTCTGGAGTCACATGTAGGCCAGACCAGGTAAGGATGGCAGATTCCTTCCCTAAAGGGCGTTAGTGAACCAGATGGGTTTTTCTTACAATCAACAATTGTAGGTCAACAACTTAGGCTGCACATCCCCCAGACACAATGGGGCAATTTAACACGCCCAATCTACCTAAACCACATATCTGAACTTCTCCAGCAACTTCTGTTTTTGTTTCTGATTTACAGCATCTGTGGTTTTTATTTAAGATCATTTCTGTTTAGCCTTTCAATTGTTGACAATAAATTTACTATTGTCCTCTGTTGTGGGGGATTTACGGATCAAACAATGGCCTACAGTGGCTGTAATCTGGGGTCTATGAGTGAGCAGAAAGATTGCCTTTTTAAATCGATTTGCATGCAATAGAAACCTTCTAACTAGGCGCTTTGAACATAGACACATGACGGAGGAGTCCAAACTGTGCGCTCCTGCAGCATTCACTAATATATTTGCAGAACTGCAATTGTCAACATTTTTAATCAGCCAGTTCATAGAACAGAATCCCTTGAGTGTGGAGACAGGCCATTCAGCCCATCACTGACCTTCCAAAGAGCATTCCAACCAGACCTGCCCCATCCCTGTATCCCAACATTTCCCATGGCTAACCCACCTAGCCTGGACGCTATGGAGCAATTTGTCACGGCCAATCCACCCTAACCTGCACATCTTTGGACTGTGGGAGGAAATCAGAGCACCCGGAGGGAACCCACGCAGACACGGGGAGAATGTGCAAACTCCACACAGTCGACCAAGGGTGGAAACAGGTCCTTGATGCTGTGAGGCATCAGTGCTAACCACTAAGCTACCATGCCAACCCACCACAGCTGCATTGTGAAATACAACTGCAGAAGGTGGGATTTGAGTCTGGGTCTTTTAGCCCAGAGGTGGGGACACTACAGCTGCACCACCAGACCCCTTGGAAAGGCAATTTTCCCTTTGGCGTCCTGGTTAGCTTGTGTAGCCTACCTTTGTGTGCAGTCTAATATTGCTATTAAACACACATCATTTACAACACGGTGCCAGGAATGGGTGTAGCTGAAAACAGCTGGGTTTTCAGTGCTGAATGACAGAAACAGTAAAGAAGAAGCAAAATAAAAACGGCAGTCTATAAATTTGAATGGCTAAGCATTTATCACTCCCTGCTGCTGCGGAAATAGAAGGAGATATGTTTTTCCCCACTATCAGTGACAAAACTGCAGACTTAAGTTTAAAACCTGAGCCAACACAATACCTTTCTACCAGTATTGGGGAAAAGTGGCTACAAGATGTAATAAGAACTGAAATTGCTTGAAAAGCTCAGCAGATCTGGCAGCATTTGTTGAGAGAAATCAGAGTTGATGTTTCTGGTCCAGTAACCTTTCCTCAGAACTGGTTGCGAGATATGGTATAGCCTAGATCTCACTGAGGCCAGACAGGAGAGATTTAAAAAACTTTGAAAATACATGTTGAACCCCATACAAATGTTACTGCCCTTGGTTAAATTTGGCCTCAATGTGGCTGTCACTCTCACTTTCCCTCTGGAATTCATCTCTTTTGTCCATGTTTGGACGTTGGCTTTACTATTAAAGGGGTAGATACAGAGAACCTAGAGTCGGCTTTCCTGAGTGCCTGAGTGTATATGAGTCTGTGTGAGACTGAGTGTGTACATTTTTGTATTACGGACTGTTTGTATGTGTGTGTGTACGTGTGTGTGAGAGATACTAAGCGTGTGTGTGTGTGTGTGTGTGTGTGTGTTTTGTGTGGAGAGCGTGTACGTGTAGGTGTGAGAGAGAATAAGTGTGTGTGTGTGTATGCGTGAGTGTGTATGTGTGTGTGAGTATGTCTGTGTGTGTGTGTGTGTGTGAGAGAGAGAGAGAAAGAGAGAATAAGTGTGCGTGTATGTGTGTGTGTAAGAGAGACTAAGTACATGTGTGTTTGCGTGTGTGTGTGAGTAAGTATGTGTGTGTGTGACAACAGGAAGAGTGAAGATCTGGAATTCCAGATAGTAAATGGTAAGCCAACTCCCCTCAGCTCAGCTGCATCAAGTCTAAAGCTGGGACTGTTAACCCTACACATGCCAGAGAGTTGCAGCGTTTCACCAGTCACAGACCTGCTGAAGAAATTGCAAAGATATTTTTTACAGGGTCATGGATGTCCTGCTGCTGAAAATCATCTCAAAGTGGTTGAGAAAGTGAGGCCAATCCATTTGCTGAGGAGACTGTCAGATGTCCCCAAAGTCCAGCCTCTGAGGGAAGACAGAGGGGTTAGAAAAGAAGGGAGACACTATGGAAGTGACAATTCCTACAGATTGGATTAGTGAGGATGATGGCAAAATTATGGTAGCTTTTAAAAGATGAAGCTTTTAAAAGATCTCACTGTCCCATGCCAATCATTGAAGAAATGTGGCCGAACCAAAGCTCTATAAGGAGGGTGATTACTGGTAAGGGAAACTGGAAGAAATAACTCCAGCTCAGACACCATGTGGGGGATACAGATAGCCACAAGTGCCAGAGGAACATCAATGGAAGCAGCAGCAGATAATCTGCGATCTTCCTTGATTGGAGCCTGTTGTGGCCAATCTACTAAGCTGTGGATGTACGGTCACAACTGAAGCTACTGTCACTGAGCACAGAAAGAATCCAGTGTGACTGTTCCAGAAAGGTCACCAGATAAACCTGATGTTCAACAAGCAAATGTTACACAATCAAAGATCCGTGAAGTCCACAACATCGATCAAGCATTGGCAGAGAGAGATCCTGACAAGGACGATGGAAGTGAAATTAACAAGGAATTACAGTTTCATTACTGAATGAATATTTTCTTTGTGACAAGTGAATATTTGATAATCTGCATAATTTGTAACAGAAATAATCATGCCTGCCATTTTGTATTTGCTTTTGTTATAAAGAAGTTGATATTTGGAGAAATGTAATTAGTGGACTGGCTGGCTTTCCGTAATTAAATGTGACCCCTATCTCTGCTCAAGTGCCTTTGTGTACTTTAGTACCAGCTCTGAAAAAGCACACGCATCACTTGTAACAACATTCTCACTTTCACTAATATACACGCACACGCATGCACGCACACGCATGCACACGCACACACACACACGCACACACACACACACACACGCGCACGCACGCACACACACGCACGCACACACACGCATGCACACACACACACACGCACACACACACGCACACGCACACACACACGCACGCACACACACGCACACACACACGTGCACACACACACACGCACATGCACACATACACACACGCACACACACGCACACACACACACGCACACACACATGCACGCACGTGCACACACACTCACACACACACACACACACTCACACACACACACACAGACAGCACCATACACTAAGTGATAAACAGATACAATAACACTCAGATAGACACACACACATATACACACTCAACCACTCAGGAAATCCAATTCTAGTTTCTCTGTATTGCCCCATCAAAATCTCTTTAACAGAAAAGCCATGGTCGAAACATGGACAAGACAGCTGAATTTTAGAGGTGAGGTGAGAGTGACTGCCCTTGACATCAAGGCCATATTTGACCAATTGTGGCATCAAGGAGCCCTAGCAAAACTAGAGTCAATGGGAACTGGGAGAAAATTTTCCGGTGGTCGGAGTCATCCCGGCATATAGAAAGATGGTAGTGGTTGTTGGAAGTCAGTCATCTTAGCTGTAGCGCATCTCAGCAGGAGTTCCTCAGGGTAGTGTCCTAGGCCCTTACATCTTCAGCTGCTTCATCAATGGCCTTCCCTCCATCATAAGGTCAGAAGTGGGGATGTTCACAGATGATTGTACAATGTTCAGCACCATTCACAACTCCTCAGGTACTGTGTCCAAATGAAGCAAGACCTGGAAAATATCCAGGCTTGGGCTGATAAGTGGAAGGTAACATTCTCACCCTGCAAGTTCCAGACAATGGCCATGTCTGACGAAGGGGAATCTAACCTTCTCCCTTGACATTCATTGATGTTTACCATCACTTAATCCCCCACTGTCAACATTCTGGGGGTTACTACTGACCAGAAACTCACCTGGACTTGCCATATAAAAACTGTGGCTACTAAAGCAGGTCACAGGCAAGGAACATTGTGGCAAATAACTCACCTTCTGACTCTGCCAAAGCCTGTCCACCATCTACAAGGCAGAAGTCAGGAGTGTGATGGAATATTCCCCACTTGCCTGGATGAGTGCAGCCCCAACAACACTCAAGAAATTTGACACCATCCAGGACAAAGCAGCCCGCTTGATTGGCACCACATCCACAAACATCCCCTCCCCCCACCTCTGACGCTCAGTAGCGGCACTGTGTACTATCTAAAAGATGCACTGCAGAAATTCACCAAAAATCCTTAGACAGCACCTTCCAAACCCATGACCTCTCCCATCCAGAAGTACAAGGGCAACAGACACATGGGCGCATCACCACCTGCAAGCTCCCCTCCCAATCCACTCACTGCCCTGACTTGGAAATATATCGCTGTTCCTTCGGTGTCATTGAGTCAAAATGCCGACGGACCCTCTCCATCAGCATTGTGGTTCTACCTCCAGCAGGGGGACTGCAGCGGTTCAAGAAGGCAGCTCACCACCACCTTCTCCAAGGGTAACTGGGGATGGTCAATAAATGATCACCCAGCCAGTGACACCCACACTCAAAAGAAATTATTGCAATCACCCTTCATCTATGAAATGCAAGAGAGTTCAGACCAGGTTTGTGCATTGCATTGTGTGTGTTGAGAGAAAGCATTTCCTGGAAGTGGTTGGGGACAGGTGTTCCAAGGTAGATAACCCGTGGTAAGCAGCTTTCTGTAATGCCAATGTTTACGAGATCCCTGAGCTCATGATAAGCATGGATCCTCATCAGATCACAGTAGAAGATGTACCTGTTGATATCATTTTAGTTAATCTCTAAGCTAGGATGTAAAATAATTTAAAATGTCTGCACTCCTCTGCCACAATGTGTAAAGACTTAATCCTTTTCCTTTCAGATCCCCACTAAATAGAGATTAAATGCCTCCAACCTTGGACAGAATTCATTGGTGTTTTTCAACAGCGGGCATTGTGGGATTGCAGTGTGCAGGTGGTCTTAGGGCCAGAAAGGGGCAAAGGCAAAAATAATAAAGAAACAAATCTGCCAAAAGGCCAGCATTTATGAGAATATAGGAGGCATGGTTAGTAGGTTTGCGGATGGCAGCAAAACTGGTGGCACAGTGATAAAAGTTATTTTTTAATATTCATTCACAAGATGAGGGCATTGCTGGCTATACCAACATTAATTGCCCAGAGTGTTGTTAAGAGTCAACTACGTTGCTGTGGGTCTGGAGTCACTTGTAGTCCAGACCAGGTAAGGACAGCAGGTCTCCTTCCCTGAAGGAGATTGGTGAGTCAGATGGGTATTTTCCCTGACAATTGACAATGTTGTGGTCATCATTGGACTCTTAATTCAGATTTTCACTGAATTCAAATTCTGCCATGGCAGGATTTGAACCCAGACCCCCAGAACATTACCTGGGTCTTATGGATTACTAGCCCAGCAATAATATCGTTAGGTGATCACCTCCTCTAAAAGTACAAGAAGACCTCGCTCAGCTGGGCTAATGGGCCAAGGCGTGGCAGATGGAATGTAAATCAGATAAACATGAGATGTTACATTTTTGTAAAACAAACCAGGGCAGGATTCGTACAGCTAATGGTAGGGCCCTGGGGAGTGTTGCCAAACAAAGAGACCTGGGGGTGCAGGTACATAACTCTGTGGAAATGGAGTGACAGATAGACAGGGCGGTGAAGAAGGCGTTTGACACATGTCTTCATTGGTCAGAACATGAGGAATTGGGAGGTCATGTTGTGGCTGTACAGGACATTGTGAGGCCACTTTTGGACGACTGCGTGCAATTCTGGTCTCCCTGCTATAAGAAGGATGTTGCTAAACTGGAAAAGTTTCAGAAAAGATTTACAAGGATGTTGCCGGAGTTGGAGGGTTTGAGCTGTAGGAAGAGGCTGAATAGGCTGGGACTATTTTCCCTGGAGCATCAGAGGCTGAGGGGTGACCTTATAGAGGTTCATGAAATCAGGAGGGGCACGAATAGGGTGAGTAGCCAAGGTATTTTCCTACAAGATAGGGGAATCCAAAACTAGAGGCCATAGGTTTAAAGGTGAGAGGTTGAAAGATTTAAAAGGGACCCAAGTGGCAACATTTTCACACAGAGGGTGGTGCGTGTATGGAATGAGCTGCCAGAGGAAGTGGTGGAGGCTGGTACAATTACAACATTTAAAAGGCATTTGGGCAGATACATGGATATGAAAAGTTTGGAGGGATTTGGGCCAAATGCAGGCCAAAGGTACTAGTTCAGTTTAGGATATCTGGTCGGCACAGACGAGATGGACCGAAGGGTCTGTTTCTGTGCTGTACGACTATGACTCTATTTCCCCACTTCTAGGAGTTTTTTTCAAGTGGACTGTCAGTGGCAACAGCAGAGAGGCCACTAACCACAGAATCACACAACGGTGACAACCTGAGAGGAGGCTATTTGGCCCATCATGTCCTTGTCTGCTTTCTGTAGATTCACCCTGTAACTGTAACCTGGAGTGGTGCAACCCCCACCCCATGCCCAAGCTAAATACCCTCATCTTTCTCTCTCGAATAGAAAGTCCATGTTCTCTCATGGAAGTTTGAATAGTTCTGTAGCTAAAATATAAAAATAGTGTCCTTCCCTAGTAAATAAGAAGAGGGAAATATTGGGCACAGTGTACCCTCTGTCCCAGTAACAGTGCTGTAATTAGAGCCAGCACATACAAGGCTAAGGGCAAGTGCTAGAAAATGGGATTAGACCATCAGTATAGACATGATGTACCGAATGGCCTCTTCCCATGCTCTTCAAATCTCTAGGGCTTTTAACTTCAGCCTGAAGCAGCTATAAGCCCGAGGCACCCGGTGAAAAGAGCTCGGAATAAAGGATTCTTCCAGAATATTCCACCAGCCAGAGTGAGAGAGGGAGAGTTGTGAAGAAACCGGAAACCTCAAAACGGAGGCACTCCGTGCCGAGTTGAGGAAAATATCCAAAATGTTGCACAGTGACAGCTCTCTGCTTACCTTTGTGCAGGGGAGATGTGGCCATCACCACAGAACGTACCCTTAGCGATGCTGACCATCAACATGGGAACGCACTCCCTGCAACCAGCCGGGTTCCAGGCTCACTGGGGGGCGGGGGTGGGGGAGTGGGGGGGCGGGGCTTCCTGTCTGCCTTTAGTGAGGGGGTTCCCAGCATCATCCATGAGACCCTCACTTGGACAAACCCATCTGGGATGGTAGGTTTCACTGCATTGAGCCCATCTCTCTCAAGACCCCTTACGACATGGGTTAGGGGTTAGGGATGTCGGAACATCTCAGGTAGCTGACTAATGTGTCACTCTTGGGATGTCCATAAGGACCCTCACCAACTTTCACAGCTGCACCATAGATAACATTCTATCTGACTGCATCACAGCTTGCTCTGCCCAGGAACATGATAAACTACAGAAATTTCTATACACAGCCCAGACCATCACGGAAGCCAACCTTCCATCCAAGGACTCCATTTACACTTCTTGAGGCTACAGAAAGGCAACCAACTTCATCAAAGACTCCTCCCACCCCTGTAATAATATTTTCTAACATCTTCCGTCAGACAAAAGATACAGAAGCTTAAAACACATACACCTAAAGGTTTAAGAACAGCTTCTTCCCTGCTGCTGTCAGACTGCAGAATGGACCCTGCTAATTCCACATCTAATGTTGACCTTGCTTCGTTCACCTCCTGTGCAGCTGTAGCCTTGTAAGCCCTGCTCTGTTCACCCTATGATCTGTGTGCCCTTGCTATGATCTGCCTGCACTGCTCACAAAACAACACTTGTCACTGTACTTAGGTACATGTGACAGCAATAAATCAAATCAATCAAATCAACTTTTCAGTCATGATCCCTGATTCACCCAATCCCTACCCTTCCCAGAGCCAGTCTCCCTAGGCTTCGGAAGAGTGTGCTCTATGGACCTGATCCGTACTGGGTTCAAGTTTTCTCTCCCTAAGAGGGTGACAGGTCATTCTGAACCCTGCCCCTACTGAGGGAAAACGGCAGCAGCTAGTCCAAAATCTAACAATAGGCTGGCAGCAGAAATTCTCCCTTATGTTTAATCTCATCATGAGAGTGGTCCTCTTTTCAATGTTGCTTTATATAAAATCAGGAACCTACGATGATGATGATGTACCTCCAGATGGTTTGGAGACTGAGGTTTGAAGACCACAGCAAACATAGGAACAACAAAAACACTGATAATGGTGCGTCAGAGGTGAATGCGTTGGGCCATACAGCATTCCTGTCAGATTCCCAAGACGGGGAGGACAGGTTGTTATTTCAGGTGAATCTGTTTATGAGGAACACTTTATGTAGTGACAACGTCTCTTGTGGTGCAGTGGCATTTTCCCTGCCTCTGGATCAGGAGGCCCAGATTCATGACCCACCTGCTCCAGAGATGTGTAATAACATCTCTGAACAGGTTGATTAGAAGATATCTAGAAGATACTAACAACTGGGTTGCTCCTGGTGCAGTAGAAGTGTCTGAGCCAGCAGGCCCGTGTCCATTTCTACCTTGCTTCGGATGGTGCATAATAAAATCTCTGAACAGATTGCTTAAAACCTACATAGACCCTGATAACGGGCGTGATTTCCTGTCCTCAGAGGGAATGGCTTTGTTACAATCGTTCAGAACTGCTCTGATTAAGCATCAACTCTGGATAACTCAGCAGGTCTGGCAGCATCTGTGAAGGAAAAAAAGAGTTAACCCTGAGAGAACCCTGAGGAAGGGTCACCGGATCTGAAACGTTAACTCTTCTTTCCTTAACTCTTTTTTCCAGCAACTTCTGTTTTTCTTCCTGATTTACAGCATCCGCAGTTCTTTCTGTTTTTATTTAACCCTGGATAACTCAGTGGACATCTACATCACCTGTATCAACTTCATTGTTAGCTTGCAGTCTGTTAGTAGCCTAGCTATCCATTATTCCTCATATGTAAACCTTCCAAACAGTGTCACTCAAACCCTAAAATAGCATCCCAACTTTTAACTCTCTCCTACTTAACTGTTAACAGGGTTTTTGAAATCGATCCTGGCTTGTAACTCTTTCCTGGTTCTCTGTTATTCCGTCTATAAATCAACCAGCCCCCACCGGTCCAGTGAATAATTCACTTTTATGCACACCACACAAATCACTCAATAAGATCCTGCCCTCTAAATCACTCCCGTATGAGCTATACATGATTCAGCTGATCGCGTTGTGATTGGTTTTCAGTTTATAGTCCCATATAGTTTATATGTAATTCATTTAAATCTGTCAATTGATTTAAGCCTATAATTCACACCCAGGTCAGCAATTATTCTACATCTAACCCATTCAACTCTGTTGATTAAATATGTGGCTTAACTCCCTCCCAGGTAGTGTCCAACAATTAATTCATGACTCAGTCCCTCGATTTAATAAAAGTAACTGATTACTGTGTGTCTGTTATTTTACAGCCAAACCACCAGATCCCTTTGAGTAAGTCATTCACTCCTAGATCACTGTTCTATATATAAACAACCCAAAATTCTACGTTAGATTCCAAGTCAGACTTAAATCCCGTTTTTGAATATGTGACAACACCTCAACACAGAGATTTGATGCTCAGCTCACAACTTCATGTCTTTCACCAGTGCCTGTAATTTTGGTAAGGAGTAACAGACAGATCATTTTGTCTGGTTGTCATTTCCTGGCAGAGGAGGTGTGAGTGTTGATTTAGTCGATCGTCTTGTTGGGTTAGGTTCCTATTAAAATGACCAACCGTCATTCTCTGAGGTGTTGGTTTGAGGTGGAAACCAGCAGTTTCCACTGCTAGTGGACTCGCTCACCATCTGATAAGGCAGGGCCTGCTCGTACTCTATCACACTGCTTTCCGATGTTATCTGAAATAACTGTAAATTTTAAGCAGAAAAGCAAAATTGTAGCCACCACCAAAAAAAAATCACCATCCTCCAGCTTATCAGCTAACCACTTCTGTCCCGCAGCTCCAACCTGCAATTAAAAACCTGGAATTAAGAGTCTAATGTTGACCTTGAATCCTTCGCCAATTGTTGGAAAAACCCATCTGGTTCACTAATTTAGGGAAGGACCTGCCATCCTTGCCTGGCCCAGCCTATGTGATTCTCGACGCACAGCAATGTGGTTGACTCTGAACTGTTCTCTGGGGAAAGGCAATAAATGCTGGCCTACCCAGAGATTCCCACACCCCATGAGAGAATAAAATAAAAGATTCCTTTCTTGGAACACAGTTCCAGTTGTGCATCTTTCTCTCACTCCCTAAGCAACAAGGTTGTTCTGGATGTAAACCCGGGAGGAAAAGAGGGTGAATAAACAACAGGCTTTTCAAAGTGTGGCTACCATCATAATATAGGAATCACAGCAGCCAGTATGTGCACAGCAGGATCCCATACATGACGCAAGATTGCTTGTTGGTCTTTTGCACAATGCCTCTGTTTCAGTCCACATGTGTGATCTTGAGGAGTTGGTGGTATCTCATTTCAATCCTCTTGTGCTAACATCCATCTCTAACCTCACTTCCAATCATAGTATTCCCACAGTGTGGTAGCAGGCCCATCAAATCCACACCAACCTTCTGAGAAGCATCCCACCCTGACCCACTCCCTACCCTAACCCCACATTTCCCATGACCAATCCACCCTAACCTGCACATCTTTGGACTATAGGAGGAAACCGGAACACCCGGAGGAAACCCATGCAGACACAGGAAGAATGTGCAAACTCCACACACACAGTCACCCGAGGGTGGAATTGAACCTGGGTCCCTGGCACTGTTAGGCAGCAGTGCTAACCACTGAGCCACCATGCCACTCTGATCAGGAACAGCCCTCATCTTTCAATCCAGCCTTTTAATCTCAACATCAAGATCAATAACTTCAGACTGTAAACTCTGGCCTGTGTTCTGTTTCCTATTCCATACAGGTTCTGTTTTTTTGTCCTTAGCACCTCTGCTGTTGTCTTTCTCACCCAGGCTCCATTCCTTTGGCCCTGAAGAACAAACTCTTTAGTCACTCAATCTCTCCTGTTGTTCACCCTATCTAGTGGAGTCTGGAAGTCCTCAACATCGACACCGTGAAGTCTCATGGCACGAGGTCAAACATGGTTAAGGAAACATCCTGCTGCTGAGGAGGGTGATATGTGGAATGCCAATGAATCAGTACTCCTCAATGTTGAACAACACTTACAGGAGGCACTGAGGGTGGCAAGGGCACAGAATGTACTCTGGATGGGGGATTTCAATGTCCACCACCAACAGTAGCTCAGCAGCAGTACTACACATCGAGCTGGTCAGGCCCTAAAGGACTTAGCTGCTCAACTGGGTCTGCAGGTGGTGAGGGAACGAACAAGAGAGAAAAACATACTTGACCTCATCCTTACTAATCTTCCAGCTGCAGATGCATCTATCCATGACAGTGTCGGTAAGAGTGACCATCGCACAGTCCTTGTGGAAATGAAGTCCCACCTTCACATTGAGAATAACTTCCATCGTGTTGTGTGGCACTATCACCATGCTAAATGGGACAGACTTCACACAGAACTAGCAACTCAAGACTGGACATCCACGTGGTGCTGTGGGCCATCAAAAGCAGCAGAATTGTACTCCAGCACAACCTGTAACCTCATGGTCTGGCATATCCCCCACTCAACCATTACCATC
This sequence comes from Ginglymostoma cirratum, assembly GCA_024137785.1. Classification (NCBI taxonomy): domain Eukaryota; kingdom Metazoa; phylum Chordata; class Chondrichthyes; order Orectolobiformes; family Ginglymostomatidae; genus Ginglymostoma; species Ginglymostoma cirratum. The sequence goes on along the minus strand of JAHRHZ010000086.1, from coordinate 6,322,898 downwards.
AAGCCAGGGGATCAACCCTGGTTCAATAAGAGTGCAGGAGAGCATGTCAGGAGCAGCACCAGGCATACCTGAAGATGAGTTGTCAACCTGGTGAAGCCACCAAACAGGACTACCCGCATGCTAAACAGTGAAAGCAGCAAGTGATAGACAGAGCTAAGTGATCCCACAACCAACGAATCAGATCTAAGCTCTGCAGTCCTGCCACATCCAGTTGTGAATGGTGGTGCACAATTAAACAACTCACTGGAGGAGAAGGCTCCACAAATAGCTCCATCCTCAATGATGGAAGAACCCAGCACATCAGCTCAAAAGATAAGGCTGAAGCATTCGCAGCAATCTTCAGCCAGAAGTGCTGAGTGGATAATCCATCTCGGCCTCCTCCAGTGGTCCCCAGCATTACAGATGCCAGTCTTCAGCCAATTCGATTCACTCTACATGATATCAAGAAACGGTTGGAGACACTGGATGCTGCAAAGGCTATGGGCCCTGACAACATCCTGGCAATAATACTGAAGACTTGTGGTCCAGAACTTGCCGCTCCCCTAGCCAAGCTGTTCCAGTACAGTTACAACACTGGTATCTACCCAATGATATGGAATCTTGCCCAGGTACGTTCTGTACATAAAAAGCAGGACAAATCCAACCGCGCCAATTACCGCCCCATCAGTCCTCTCTCAATCATCAGTAACGTGATGGAAGGTGTCACCAACAGTGCTATCAAGCAGCACCTGCTCAGCAATAACCTGCTCAGTGACGCCCAGTTTGGGTTCCGCCAGGGCCACTCAGCTCCTGATCTCATTACAGCCTTGGATCAAACATGAACAAAAGAGCTGAATTCCAGAGGTGAGGTGAGAGTGACAGCCCTTGATATAATTTATTAAGATTGGCATCAAGGAGCCTTAGCAAAGCTAGAGTCGATGGGTATTGGGGAAAATCTCTCCACTGGTACCTGACACATGGGAAGATGGTCGTGTTGTTGGAGTTCAGTGATCCCAGCTCCAGGACATCTCTGCAGGAGTTCCTCAGGGCAGTGTCCTAGGCTCTAACATCTTCAGCTGCTTCATCAATGACCTTCCCTCCATCATAAGGTCAGAAGTGGGGATGTTCACAGATGATTGCACGATGTTCAGCACCATTTGTGACACCTCGGATACTGGACTAATCCTTCTCCATATGCAGCAAGACCTAGAAAACATCCATGCTGGGGTTGGCAAGAGGCCAGTTACATTTGTACCACACAAGTGACAGGCCACGATCATCTCCAACAATCTAACTGTTGCCCCTTGACATTCAATGATATCACCGTCACTGAATCCACAATTATTAACATCCTTAGGGTTACCATTGACCAGAAACTGAACTTGACTCACCACATAAACACAGCGCCTACAAGAGCAGGTCAGAAACTAGGAATACTGCGGTGGGTAACTCACCTCCTGACTCCTCAAAGCCTGTCCACCATCTACGAGGCACAAGTCAGGAGTGTGATGGAATACTCCCCACTTGCCTGGATGGGTGCAGTTCCAACAACACTCAAGAAGCTCGACACCATGCAACCCTCTTGAATGGCACCACATCCACAAGCATCCACTCCCTCCACCATCGACGCTCAGTAGCAGCAGTGTGTACTATCTACAAGGTGCACTGATGAAATTCAACAAACTTTCCTTTTGCGTATTACCAACTACAGAGACAAGAGAGCAGATACATGGGAAAATGCAGGTTCCCCTCCAAGCCGCTCTGACTTGGAAATATATTGCCATTCCTTCAGTGTCACTGAGTTAAAATGTTGTAGCTCCCTTCCTATCAGCATTGTAGGTGTTCCTACACCACATGGTCAGGTCAATCCCACTGTTTACAAGCATTAATTTCGTGGTCACCATAAAGCTAGCTTTCTATTGAACTCAAATTTCATCATCTTCCATGGTGCCATTAAAATTCATGGCCTCAGAATAATTACATTGGGCTTGTGGATTACTAGTCCCAGTGACATTACCACATGTTTAACTTGTGTTCTTTAAACTCCTGCATTCAACAGTCTTGCGGGACATCTTCCTTTCTGAGATTTCTGTCAGTGGAACTTTCCTCTGACTTACTTCTAAACCACTCCGGGCTTCTTCTGCACTGCTTATTCTGAAGACTGCTAAACTACACTGCTACAGACCTTTTTATCTAAAAGAGACCTTCTAACCTTCTGTATAGTTCTATCTTTCTAACAGAACAGATTTCTGTCTCTGTCCCTGTGCAACAGTGCCATTTTTTGTTCCTGTCCTTTTCTCTTGTTCCTAAGGCAACGAACTGAACTAATCTTTTCTGTTTTGCTTGGGATGGCACAGTGACGCAATGGTTAGCACTGTTACTTCACAGTGCCAGCAACCTGGGTTTGATTCCAACCTTGGCCAACTGTGTTTATTCACCCCCATGTCTGTGAGGGATTCCTCCCATAGTCCAAAGATGTGCAGGTTAGGTAGATTGGCCATGCTAAATTGTTCATTGTGTCCAGAGATGTGTGGGTTGGTCATGGGAAACATAGGGTTATAGGCAAATGGTCTGTTACAACACTGAAGGGATTCTAGAAGAGGATTGTGAGTCCTCGGAATCTGCTTCTTCAAAAGGCATCTTTAAATACTTTTAAGGCAGAGGTAAATCGATTCTTGATTATGAAGGAGATGAAACATTATTGGGGCTATGCAGAAATGCATAGTTGAGGTTAAAAATCAGATCATCATTGAATGCTGGATATGTACTTTGCATTAAAGCAAATTCACTTTTAACAACTTGATTGGTGTAAAAGCCAATTTTAAATTTTAATTTTCCTTTAGGGAAGGAAATCTGCCATCCCTACCAGCTCTGGTCTACACATGACTCCAGACCCTTTGCAATGAGGTTGACTTTTACGCATCCTCTGGGGTGGCAGTGGTTTTAGTGGTTTTATTGCTAGACTGTTAATCCAGAGGATTAAGGTAATGTTCTGGGGACCTGGGTTCGAATCCTGCCACAGCAGGTAGTGGGATTTGAAGTCAATAAATGTCTGAAATTAAGAGTCTAACATAGACCATGAATCCATTGCCGATTGTTGGAAAAACCCATCTGGTTTGCCAATGCCCTTTAGGGAAGGAAACTGCCATCCTTACCTGGTCTGGTTTACATGTGACTCCAGATCCACAGCAATGCGGTTGCCATCTGGGTAATAAATGTTGCCTAGCCAGAGATGCCCACATCTCTGTGAATAAATAAAATAAAGTGTAAAGTTAGGGTTTAAGGAATATGCAGATTATTCCATCTGAAGGATGGCATGAATGGTCTGTGACCATTTTGAGAGACGCTCTGCTACAGAGACAGAACAAGGGCTTTTAAGGCAAAGGTGTGTCTGCTGCCTGTTTGCTCCGGTTGTGGTGGTAATAAATCCTGTTCAGAGTTAGCAGCTTATCAGGACAGACAAAGCCACAGTAAAATGAGATGGACCAGTGATGGTCTCAATTGCAGCAATTAGAGATGGGCAACAAATCCTAGGCCCCACCAGAGGATAGGCCCACATGCTGTGAAAGTGAAAAAAAATGCATGTGAGCAAGAAATTTCAATTTTATCCCCAAAAGAAACGCAAGAATTTATCCTGCCCTGCTGAAGGCTCGGCATTCCATTGGAATACAGTCATTACCCCCACCCCAAGGGCAGCTCTCTGTGTGCATCAGCCATTTTTTTACCTACCATCCTGAAAGCTTCCAGCTGTCAATTTGGCCTATTCAACTGTGGGAGGTAACTTACCCAAGCCTGGATTGGTCCTCACTGGAGGCCTTCAATTTCTAAAGTGTGTTTCATCACCTCGGTGGGTCATGGGCAACTTCTGTAGTTTGCTACTGTCCTGAGAAAGGCAGCAGCCCAGCTGTGCACAGTAAGATTACACACAGCGATTGAGAGGATCAATATTGGCCAGGAATCCCCCTGCCTTGAGATTCTTTGAAATAGGCTACTGCATGCATATCGAAGGATATTTACCACGGCAACGTGGGATACCAGAGTGATCCAGGACACACACACACACATGCGCGCACACACACTCACACACACACA
>JAHRHZ010000086.1:6305517-6318817 GCA_024137785.1 Ginglymostoma cirratum | reverse complement strand
CACAACACACATGCACATAGACACACACAAACACACAAACACTCATAAACATGCACACATACGCGCACACACGTGCACATACACACACAAACACACATAAACACACACAACACACATGCGCGCACACATAGACACACACACACGTATGTATGTCGGTGGTACCCTGCGTTTGGTGCCAAGTAGGGAAAGCCCGCCATCTAGGGGTTTTCTGCCAAAGTACAACGTGGACCCATTCAGACCCTCTTGGTGCTTCAGAATGAACATAAATAGTTATCTGCGGAAGTAGAAGATGCTTCTGATTTTTGCAACTGTGATGAAGCTCTAAGAAATGTCAAAATTCTATTTTTTCTCTACAAAAACTGTATGCATATAATTTGGAACCTTTTTAATGTGCTTTGATTTTGGTGAATAAAAGATGTATTGTGAAAAATAAAAAAAACTAATCAGCTGTCAGTTGTCCACTATCCACAGGAGGGCGTTAGAGTCATATTGCACTCAGCTGATGGAATCACAGACTCCTGGGTTAAACTGACTGGGGTATCTGGGCTATGTAAGAACATCCTAGGAGCAGAGTGGGCCATCTGGGCCCTCGGGCCTGCTCTGCCATTTAATAAGATCATGTCTGATCTTTTCATTGGACTCAGTTCCACTTACCCACCCTCTCCCCATAACCCGTAGTTGCTTTACTGTTCAAAAATCCGTTTTTCCCTTTAAACCATTAAACCAGGAAACCTCAACTGCTTCACTGGGCAGCGAATTCCACAGATTCTCAACCCTTTGGGTGAAAACGTTCCTCAACTCAATCCTAAATCTGCTCCCACTTATTTTTGAGGCAACGCCCCCTCCTCATAGTTTCCCCCCCCCCCAGTGGAAACAACCTCCTTGCTTCTATCTTATCTATTCCCTTCATAATGTGGTATACTGTATCCGCTGTTCCAGATGTGGCCTCCTCTACATCGGGGAAACCAAGCGGAGGCTTGGGGACCGCTTTGTGGAACACCTACACTCAGTTCGCGACCAACAACTACACCTCCCAGTTGCGAACTATTTCAACACCCCCTCCCACTCCTTAGATGACATGTCCATCCTGGGCCTCCTGCAGTGCTACAACGATGCCACCCAAAGGTTGCAGGAACAGCAGCTCATATTCCCCTTGGGAACCCTGCAGCCCAATTGTATCAATGTGGACTTCACAAGCTTCAAAATCTCCCCTCCCCCTACCACATCCCAAAACCAGCCCAGCTCGTCCCCACCTCCCTAACCTGTCCTTCCTCCCACCTATCCCCTCCTCCCACCTCAAGCCCCACCCCCATTTCCTACCTACTAACCTCATCCCGCCCCCTTGACCTGTCTGTCCTCCCTGGACTGACCTATCTCCTCCCTAACTCCCCACCTACACTCACTTTTACTGGCTCCAACCTGGCCTCTTTGACCTGCCTGTCTCCTCTCCACCTATCCTCTCCTCTATCCATCTTCTATCCGCCTCCCCCTCTCTCCCTATTTATTTCAGAATCCCCTTCCCCTCCCCCATTTCTGAAGAAGGCACTAGGCCCGAAACATCAGCTTTCCTGCTCCTATGATGCTGCTTGGCCTGCTGTGTTCATCAAGCTCCACACCTTGTTATCTCATAATTGTAGATGTTTCTATCAGATCCCCCCTTATACTTATAAATTCCAATGAGCATAGTCCCACTCTACTCAATCTCTCCTCATAAGCCAACCCTCTCAACTCTGGAATCAACTCAGTGAACCTCTTCTGCACTCCTCCAGTGCCAGTACATCCTTTCTCAACTAAGAAGACCAACACTGCATGCAGTACTCCAGGTATGGCCTCAGCAGCCCCCAATACACATGTAACATAACCTCCCTGTTTTTAAATTCTATCCCTCTAGCAATGAAGGACAAAATTCCGTTTGGCTTCCTAATTACCTGCTGCACCTGCAAACCAACTTTTTGTGATCCATGCACAAGGACACCCAGGTCCCTCTGCACATCAGCATGCTGCAATGTTACGCCAGTCTGATTCATTCTCCAATTTGCATTCAGCAAGCCTTTATTTTCTCCCCTACCTCTGTGAGGTTTAGTCTCCGTAGCCTGACAACATCAGTGCACAAGCCTTAATGCATGCAGTACCATAACGTAATGTTATTTTAACCTGTAAAAGTCGGTGAGCTGAGACAGCAGCAGGGAAATGCTGCAGTTGTGAAGGAAAACTCTGAAGGTATTTCAAGACTTGTTGCATTGCACAGGGCATTGGTCAGACCACACACAGTTTCAGCCTCCATATTTCTTTTTAATTCATTCATTGGGATGTGGGCATCACCAGCTAGGCCAGTATTTATTGCCTGTTCCAGAGGGCAGTTAAAAGTCTGCCACTTTGCTATGTGCCTGGAGTCACATGTAGTCCAGACCAGGTAAGGATGGCAGTTTCCTTCCTTAAAGCACATTTAAGGAAGGATATACTTTCCATAGAGGGTGTACAGAGGAAGTTCACGAGATATGATGACGAAGGTGGTGTTAGGTTTCAGGAGGATATAAACGGATTGGTCAGGTGGGCAGATCATAGGCAGATGCAATTTAACCCTGATCAATGTGAGCTGATGCTCGTTGGAAGAAGGAACAAGACACGGGAGTACTCGATGAATAGCAAGACACTAGGAAGCTCCGAGCAACAGAGGCATCTTGGGGAGCCTGTCCACCAATCCCTAAATGTGGCAGGGCAGGTTAATAGGGTAGTTATGAAAGTATCCAGGACACTTGTCTTTATCAGTCACGGCGTACATTATAAGAGCCAGGGAGGTTATGTTAGAGCTTTACAGGGCTTTGGTTAGGCTACAGCTAAAGTACTGTGTGCACTTCTGGTCCCCACACAAGAGGAAGGATGTGATTGCATCGGAGGGGGTGCCGAGGAGATTCACCAGGATGTTGTCTGGCATACAGCATTTCAGCAATGAAGAGAGGCTGGATATGCTCAGGTTGTTTTATTTGGAGCAGAGATAGTTGAGAGGGGATCTGTTAGAAGTGTATTACATTATGAGTGGCATGGACAGGGTGGGATAGGAAACAATTTCTCCCCTTACTTGAAGGGTCACTAACAAGGAGGGATAATTTTAAGGTGAGAGATTTAAGGAAAGGCTTTTTCTTCTCCCAGAGGGTGTCACCCAACGTGTGCTCTCTGGCGAGGTGACATGGATTTCTGGCCTGCGAGCAGGTGGATTGTATGAGGAAAGGGCTGAGTTATGAGAGAGTGTGGTTCCATTGACCCAGGGTCATCAGGAGAAGGATGGGAGGTGATGAGATGGAGAGGTGGGTGAACAAGAGCGATTCGCAGACCCAGGGGTAAAATCTTCCACTCCTCCTGCCCTCATGTTCAGGAGACATTTTTAACTAACTTGAGTCTGAAGTGGTTGTCTCCAGACGTACCTTCCAGGATCTATTCCACCTTAATGGGGATGTGACTAAAAAGCTGCCTGTTTGAGTAAGCTTTAGTTCACCTGATTTTGCCAATGTGGCTTAATATCAAAGCATGCTACGCTTCATTACTATGGGTCCTTGGGACAGTTCATTATCTCAGGCTGTTGAGTAGATGCGTAGCTCAGGTTGTGGGTGCTGTGGTCAGTTGGCTCGCCGATCTGTTTCGTTGTTTTTCCGCAGACGTTTCATTGCCTTGCTGGGTAACATCATCAGTGCAGCCTCCAATAAAGTGCCGTTGTAGTTTCCTGCCTGATTTTTAAACTCTGGGGTCTGTTGGAATTTGTTACCTCATTTCTGCAGTAGTGTGTATATAGGGTCAGTGGTGTATACATATATATATATAAATTATATACATATATATATAGGGTAGACCCTATATACACACCACTATGAAGAAAAGCCATAAATGAGGTAATCAGTTCCAACAGAGCCCAGAGTTTAAAAACCGGGCAGGAAAACACAACGGCGCTTAATCGGAGGCTGCACTGATGATGTTACCCAGCAGGGCAATGAAACGTCTGCGGAAAAACAACTAACCAGCTCAGCGAGCCAGCCGACCACAGCACAGTTCATTATGTGAGAAGAGCTACATAAGTGTAATCGCTGTAGTTCATTGCACTTGTGTTTTCTTGAGGAACAATCAGTGTTGGGTCTCGAACTTCCCAACTGCCTGTCTGATCTATCAGTGTTACCCAATTCCATGCGAGTGTTCTGTTAAAATATCTATTCATACCAGAGGCTGTTCCTGGCTAGGCCAGAGGGTGAGTAAGGGTCAGCCACATTGCTGTGGGTCTGGAATCACTTGTAGGCCAGACCAGGTAAAGACAGCTGTTCTCCTTTCCTAAAGGACATTAGTGAACTGGACAAGTTACTAATAATGATCGACAGTGGTCAGTTTTCTTTAAGACTTTTTTTTCTCTTTAATTGTCAAATTAAAATTTCACCATTAACTACAGTGGGACTTGAACCCATTCCCTCAGAGCATTAGCCTGGGGCTCTGGATTACTGACCCAGTGACATTATCACTGAACACGGCCTCCCCACGCAACAGCACATAGACCCAGATTGCTAATTGTGTCCACAGCAGCCCAATTTTGCCAAGGCCAGGCCTGGGCCCCTGATTAATTTCATGGAACAAGAGAATCCCTACAGCGTGGAAAGAGGCCATTTGGCCCATCAAGTCTAGGCCGACCTCCTGAAGAGCATCCCACCCAGCCCCAGCCCCCAGCATATCCCCTTAACCCCGCATTTGCCATGGTGAATCCACCTAATCTGCATAGCCCTGGACACTGCAAACGATGTTCAGCATGGCCAATCCACAAAGCCAGCACATCTTTGAACACCTTTATTTCCTTATGCAAAAGGACCGACAACTGATCCACACCCTGAAAGCCTTGGCTAACAGGGGAGTCAAAGGAGGTAGGAAGGAAAGTGGCAATGAAGTCATCCATGATCTTATCGAATGGGAGAGCATCCCCAAGGGGCCGAATGGCATCTTGCTCCTAATTTGTAGGGTCGAGTGCCTTTAACAGTATGACGAGAGGACCACTTTCTATCAAATTTGCTGGTGTGGACCCTGTCGGCACCATGAATTGATGTGCCACCTGTTTTAAGTACATAAAATGGGCATCAATATCTTGGACGGAGCTGTGTGGAATAGTCAGAACTTGGGAAGGGTTAAATTTTTTTTTAGTTCATTCTTCTCTAGTATTTGAAATGGAAACTCCCTGCAGAATGTGAGACAGTTTTTGTGAAAGTAAGCAGTGAATGGTTGTGGTGTGGCACGTATTCGTAGTACTGCCATTAACATTCCCAACATAGCAAACAGTTTCCAATAGCCAGTAAAATTAAGGAACAAAAACATAAGTTGCTGGTAAAGCTCAGCAGGTCTGGCAACATCGATGAAGAAAAAGAAATAACTCTGGTATGATAGCCATCACATAGAGTTTCACTGCAAGGTGATAGGTTGACACTTAATATTGAAGGACGCAGGAGATTTAGGAATGACGGGAAGCTCAAAAAAAGATGGGATAGAATATAAAGTGATCATGGAACTTGTGAGAAGGATGTGTAACAATTGTGAGCCATTTTAATTTACTGAGTAAAATATTGAGTAAGCTGACAAAAATTGGATGGATAAATGTAACCTAGAGGAGGAGTTCATGGAATGTTTTTGGGATTGATCCTTAGCAAATCATAGAGTCATACAGCATGGAAACAGATCCTTCAGTCCATCCAGTCTGTGCCAAATATAATCCCAGACTAAAGTCTCACCTGCCTGTTCCTGGTCCATATCCCTCTAAACCTTTCCCATTCACGTACTTATCCAAATGCCCTTTAAATAATATAGCTGTGCCCACATTTCTTAGGAAGGTCATTCCACACACAAACCACCTCTGTACAAAAAATTTGCCTCTCATGTCTTTTTTAAATTTCTCTCCTCTCACTTTAAAAATATGCCACATAGTCTTGAAATCCCCCACCCTAGGGAAAAGACACCATTAACTATATCAATGCCCTTCATGATTTTATAAACTTCTGTAAGGTCACCTCTCAACCTCCTACGCTGCAGTGAAAATAGTCCCAGCCTATCCAACCTTTCTTTATAACTCAAATCTTCCAGGTAACATCCTGATAAATCTCTCCTGAACCCTCTCCTGCTTAATAATATTCTCCCTATAACTGGGCAACCAGAATTAGAAGAGTGCTTCAGAAGAGACCGCACCAATGTCCTGTATAATCTCAACATGTTCTGAAGTCAACTAAAGGACAGTCTATTATTGTGCAACGAAATAGGATTAATTAATGATCTCATGCTAAATGTGCCCTTTAGTATCACAGGCATAATATGATTCAATTTTATATCTAGTTTGAGGAAGAGATGAGTGGGTTCAGGACTGGTGTTTTAAACTTAAATACGGGTAAATTTTGAGAGCACAAAAACGGAGCTAATTAATGTGAATAGACAAATTATATTAGGACAAAAGTCAACAAAGATAAAGGAATAGACACTGAAGGGAATATTTCAGAATACACAGAAAAGATACATTCCAAAGGGAAAAAAAATTCCAAATTGATTTATTTAAAAATACTTTAACTAAAAACATTAAAGATAGTATCAAACCTAGTGAAAAATGTACATAATTATGCAAATCTATCAGTGGCAGGCGAGAAATTTAAATGAAGTCTATAAAACAGCAAAGAATGACTAAAAGATGAATAAGGTTAAACAATTTAGCAAATAAGAGAAAGCTAGCTAGAAATATAAACACAAATTGGAAGAATTGCTATAGATCTTTAAAAATGAAAAGAACCAACAATGTGACCATTTGTCACATAGAAAGTAAATCTGTGGAATTAGTCATGAAAAAGAGAATCGCAGATGAACTGAAGTATTTTGCATCAGTCATCACTGATAGACAGAGTACTAGCAACATCCCAGAAATAGCCGTAAATCAGAAAATGGAATGGAGAGAGGAAGTTAAGAAAATTATAATCATCAGGGAAGTGATACTGAGGAGCTGGAGGCTGACAAATACCTGAGTCCTTATGGACTTTATCTCAGGGTCTTAAAATATGTTGAGGGTCTAGGCCCGAAACGTCAGCTTTCCTGCTCCTCTGATGCTGCTTGGCCTGCTGCGTTCATCCTGCTGTGTTATCTCTTGATGGTGAGACAGTTGATGGTTTAGATTTCTAAGATTCCCTTGATTCAGCAATGGTCCTATTATATTGGAAAGAGCCAAACGCAACTCTGTTTTTTTCTAGAATGGTAGGGAGAAAGAAAACAGGAAACACCAGGCACATTAGCTTAATATTTGTCACAAGGAAGATGTTAGAAACTCTTGTAAAGATATTATAGTGAGGCACTTCGAAAAATCAAGGTGATCAGGCAAAGTCAATGTAGTGTCATAAAAGGGAAAAGAATTTTAGCCAATTTATTATAGCTATTTGAGGAGGCTGGGGGTAAAGAGGATGTACTGAATATATGTTTGATAGGGTGGTTTGCCTTAATCTCAGAAGACCAGAGGACTGTTCTTTCATTATTTGACAGAGAGAGAGGGAGAGAAGGCTGGTGGTGGTTTAACCTGAGGGTCATCGTGCTTCATGCGAGGGGAGAGGTTGAGGAGGGAAGTCTTTCATGGTAACCTCAGCTCGGTGGTGGGAATGGTACCCATACTAATAGCATCACTGTACATTGCAATCCAGCCAACTGAGAAAAAGGCTCATTACAGGGGAATACTGACATGTGGGTAGGAGACTGGCTAGTGAACAGGAAGCAGACTAAGAATAAATGGACGGTTTTCCAAATAGCAGGATGTTAGCAAGTTGTGCCACAGGAAAACTGCTAGGTCCTCAACAATTTATACAAGTTACTTAGATGAAGGGACTGAATGTATGGTGGCTAAATTTGCTGATGACACAAAGGCAGGTAGGGAAGTAAGTTGTAAAAAACACATAAGGAAGCTACAAGATATATACAGAGGGTACGTGAGAGGGCAAAGATATGACACAAAGGATAAAGGAGTATGGTATCAAAATGGTGAATGATTGCAATACTGTAAAAAAGGAGGGACACAAAACACAGGGAATTACAGGCCAATTAGCTTAACAGTTCCATGTGGAACAACACCTGGAGGAAGCATTGAGGACAGCAAGGGTGCAAAATGAACTCAGGGTAGGGATTTCAATGTCCTGCAACAAGAGTGGCTCGGTACCTGTAGGAAGGATATTAAATTGGAGAGGGTTATGAAAGGATTTACCAGGATGTTGCCAGGAGTGGAGGGCTTGAGTTATAAGGATGGGCTGGGACTTTGTTCACTGGAGTGAAGGAGGATCATGGGTGACCTTATTGAAGTTTATAAAATCACGAGGGGAGATAAGGTGAATAGCAAAGGTCTTTTCCCTAGGGTGGGAGAGTTTAAAACTAAGGGGCATATTTTTTAGGTGAAAGGAGAAAGATTTGAAAGGGACCCGAGGGGTAACTTTTTCACACAGAGGGTGGTTCATATGTGGAATGAACTACCAGAGGAAGTGATAGATACAGTTGCAAAATTTAAAAGACATTTGGACAGGACATGAGTGGAAAAGTTAAGGAGGATATGGGCCAAACACAGGCAAGTGTGACTAGTTTAGCTTGGGAAACCTGGTTGACATGGACAAGTTAGACCAAAGGGTTTGTTTCCACGTTGTGTGACTCAATGACTCTATCTGTCATTGGGAAATGCTAGAGTCTACTATAAAGGACATAATATTTACATTTATGCACATTCATATTTACATATTAATGTAGCATTCAGGAATACATAATGTAATCAAACAGAGTCAGCATGGCTTCATGAAGGGGAAATCATACCCAATAAAGTTTTTTGTCTTCTTTGATGAGGTAGAAAGCAGGATTTATAACAGGGAGCTGGTAGATGTAATATACCTGGATTTTCAAAAGATGTTTGATAAGGTACTGCGCATAAAGATATTTAATCAGGTGAGAGCCCATGGTGTTGGGGCAGTATATTAGCTTGGATAGAAGGTTGGACAACTATTAGAAGATAAAGATGTGGTAAAAGGGGACACTTTCAGGAGAGCAACCTGTAACAGATGCAGAGCCACAGGGATCAGTGCTGGGGCCACATTTATTTACAGTTTGTATTAATAACTTGAATGATGGATGCAAATGTATTAGAACCAGGTTTGCAGATGACACAAAGGTAGGTGGGAAGATAAATAATGCATGAGTTGGTGGTGGGATATAGGCTGGCTAAGATAGTGAGCAAAAACTTAGGAGATGGAATATCAAGTGGGAAAATGGGAGGCTGTGCACTTTGGCAGAAAGAATACAAGAGCTAAATAAAATGTAAGTGAGAAAACGCTGCCTAAAACTGCAGCACAAAGGGATTGGGGGTCCACATGCAAAATGCGAACAGCCATGTTCAATGGGGAATAGGGAAGGTGAATGGAATATTGGCCCTGATTTTGAAGGAAATAGAATAGAAAAACAGATATGTTATGGAAAAACTACGCAAGACACTAATCAGACCTGGAATATTATGAACAGCTTTGGTCCCCATGGATACTGGGACAGTCCAGAGAAAATTCATTAGGGTTGATTCCAGGTATGGAGAGATTTTCCTTTGAGGAGAGATTGAGAGGCTGGGCCAATACTCATTGGAGGTCAGCACAATGTGAAGCAGCTTTGTTAACTTGTATAAGGGACTTGACACGGCAGAGGTGGAGAGGTTGTTTTCCCTGGTGGGAGAGTCTAGGACCAGTGGGCATCAACTCAGAGTGCGGGATCACCTATTTAAATTCATAGTCACACAGCACTGTAACAGACCCTTCGGTCAGACTCGCCCATGCTGACCAGGTTTCCCAAACTAAACTAGTCCCACTTGCCTGTGTTTGTCCTATATCCCTCTAAACCTTTCCTATTCATACACCTGTCCAAATGTCTTTGAAATGTTGGAACTGTACCTGCATCTACCACTTCCTATGTCAGTTCATTCCACATACGGACCATTTAAGACAGAACGATGAGGAATTTCTGTCTCTCAGAAGGTCGTGAATCTGTGGAATTCTTTGTCTGTGAAATTTAAATACAAATTAATCTAAAATAAGATAGTCTTAGAAAGGGTGACCGCGAAATTACTGGTAATTGTAAAGATTCATGAACGTAATTCATCTGAATCCTATGCCCCATGATGTGAAAAGCTACTAAGTCTTATTGCTTCAGAATGTCACATTGTAGTGTAAATACTTTCCTGCTTCCCTTAGTCTGATTTTTCTTTCTCATATAGTTTGCTTTTATACATTTCCATCTCTGTCGTTCCTCCAATGTTTTCTCAGTCTCTGTCGTTTGGGAACTCCTCCACTGATCCCACTTTTCCACCAAAGTCCCAAATATCCAATTGTTCCCAATGCACCATCATCAATTTGCTCTTAGTCATATTTATCTGGATCTGAGAAAAGGTCACTAGACCCGAAACATTAACTCTGATTTCTCACCACAGATGCTGCCAGACCTGCTGAGCTTTTCCAGCAATTCCTGTTCTTGTTTCTGATTCCCAGCATCTGCAGTTCTTTCAGGTTTTACTTGATATTTATCTGGATTTATCTAGGACAGAAGGAGGCATTTCAGCCCAATATGTCCGTGCTCACAACTTGCAGGATAAATGGTTTCACAGCCAAAGAGTGCAGGAGAATGTTTTAAGGTGCTCGCTTAAGCCACAAACTGCCTAACCCCAGCAAGACCAGACAAAACTGTGTTTTTCACATTGTTAGGTAAGATGGTTGCTTTGCAAAACACTGTTAATGTTGAACTGTTGCATTGTAAATTTAGCCCAGATCCCAACCCATGCCTGCGGCAACTTCCCACCTCCTTGTATTCTCTTTGAAATGTTGGGTGGTTTAAGTTTAAAAAATGCAAGATTATCATTCAGATAGCAACAGAAAAGCACTGAGGTAATAGTTTCACAATCCCTGGCACAACAGGTTTTCACAGATTGCTGAACTAGCTGCCTCGAGCTCTGTAGCTGAAAATGGCCCATTGATAATTGCGGCAACTTGTAAAGCAAAAACTCAGTTGAGTTGGAATGTCCAAAGTGCATCTTGAAAGGCCTTGATCAGCTTCATTCCCTGGGAATTCTCATTTCCCTTTTTCTTGGAAGCAGGGTGCATGATCTGCCAGTAACCAATCTCAGCCAATAGCATTGACAGCCACTTCAGACCTCAGAGGGGTGTAGAGCTGGAAAGCAATATTCCTGATTTGGGGATAGTGGGGACTGCAGATGCTGGAGAATCTGAGATAACAAGGTGTAGAGCTGGATGAACACAGCAGGCCAAGCAGCATCAGAGGAGCAGGAAGGCTGACGTTTTGGGTCTAGACCCTTCTTCAGAAAATGAGGATTTTCTACACCTTGTTATCTCTTATTCCTGATTTTGGGTTTTTATTTGATGCTCCACCTCTGCCAAGAGACCTCATGGTCTAAATATCCCCACAAGTTCAGGACCCTGACATTGGGATGAAGTGGGGTGTGAGGGCAGGGTCCTGATCCTAAGATTAACAGCAGGGTGACTTTCGGTGATGGCTTCCCAGGGATGGACTCCTAATTGGCCATTAATGTTCATCTTGTGGTCTCTAAATATCCGCAAAGGGTAGGGGTTATATTGAGACAGATATCTGGAAGTTTATTAACAACTAACTATGTACTCTACTGCTGCATTTCAGGCATGCTTATACGATCTGGGTTATATTTTGTTTTAGCTAGCTCAGAGTCGGTCCTCCACTGAGGAGATTCTCACCTCCTAATTATATTTTTCTTTCATTTTTTTCCTTGACTGCCATCCAGCTGTAGTGCTTATCCTCCCCAGCACCCTTGTTGTGCGTGTGCAGGCATGAGACACAGTAAAAATACACCAGATCTGCAAATAACTTTATTAACATACCACCACCATGAAAATCACCCATGTCACCAAAGCATCAGCATCAAGCAGAGCCCCTGTAGGGGCAAAGCCAATGTGAAAGAAAAAGTGAGGGGGAGGGTAGGGATCGAATCAAAATAGAGTTTGTGGGGGAAACAAAGCACTCCACATCCCCGCTGTGCCCGTCTCTCCCGAAAAGCATCGAGAGTGCCAGTGCACACTATGTGCTCCCTCTCCAGGGACACCCGGGCATGGACATAGCCACAGAAGAGGGGCAGGCAATCGGCTATAATGACCCCCTCCGCCAATTTGGGTAATATGCTGAATTGAATTGAATTGGATTGATTTAAATTGAATTGAATTGAATTGGATTAGAGCTCCGGTTGGAATTCCTGGCCTCCAGGAATTTCCTGGCGTGTCTCTGTTTGGCTTGTGTATTGTGGATTTGTTGTCCCAGTCAAATTCAATTTAATTTAAACGAGCCACAACACTTTGCAGCAACCTGGAATTACGCAAAGCAGAACAGGAGCACCTATATGGAGTCTTCAAAAGGAATGGATACCCAAAAAGCGCAATCCATCGTTATCTCCGAGACAGACCACAACAGAAAGACACAACACGGCCAGACACACTAGTCACCCTACTGTACATCAAGGATATATCAGGGATGACCACAAGGCTGCTCAGACCCCTAGGTATCAGGGTAACCCACAAGCCAACAACCACCCTACAACAGCTACTGACAAACGTAGAGGATCCCAAAACCAGCAAAACTGGGGTAATATACAAAACACCATGTAGGGACTGTGAGAAACATTACATAGACCAAACGGGAAGAAAACTGACAATACGGATACACAAATACCAACTAGACACCAAGAAACATGACCAGTTCTCACTTGTCTCACTACACATGGACATCGACTGGGACAACATATTCATAATCGCACAAGCCAAACAGAGACGTTCCAGGGAATTCCTGGAGGCCTGGTATTCCAACCAGAACTCCGTCAACAAACGCATTGAACTGGACCCAACCTACAAACCAAATCACTGAGAAACAGAACGGGAAGTAATCCCAACCACCCCAGCAAACTGAGGCATATAAATAACAAGTGGGACAGAGCACCAACGCTTCACCAGAGGTGCACTGATGATGTTATGTAGCAGGGAAACAAAATGTTTGCAACCAAACCCACCCGCTTGGCGAGCATGTCTACAAACTCATCCACAACCTGAGCTACACACCTTCTCAAAAACTTTGATTTGGATTGAATTGAATTGAATCGGATTGAATTGAATTGCATTGAATTGAATTCAATTGAATTGAATCGGATTGAATTGAATTGCATTGAATTGAATTCAATTGAATTGAATCGCATTGAATTGAATTCAATTGAATTGAATCGGAT
>JAHRHZ010000086.1:6255752-6305507 GCA_024137785.1 Ginglymostoma cirratum | reverse complement strand
ATCGCATTGAATTGAATTCAATTGAATTGAATCGGATTGAATTGAATTCAATTGAATTGAATCGGATTGAATTGGATTGGATTAAATTGAATAGAATTGAAGTGAATTGTATTGAATTGAATTGAATGTACTCACATGAATACAGTGAAAAGTTGACAAGTTGCTACTCACAGCACAATCTTAGGTACAAAGATGCAAAGGTACAGATTCTTGAGTACAAATTCTTAGGGAAAAAAAGTTAGAAAAATAAAGAAATAAAAAATTCAGAGTAACAGTTCTTCCACAGTAGTATATTATGAAAAAGAAGTTTTAAAGAAAAGAGAAATTAGTCCATTTCACAGCTCTGGGTTCGAGGATCTGACCTCCCCATTGGAATCCTGTGCTGAAGAAAAGCCGCACGGAGTCACAAAACAATGTGGAAAGGAGTCCATGTCTGACCAGTCGTGTGCTTGCTAACAGGTTAACTGCTGACTGACTGTACAAAGTGTCAGATGGAGAGTTCCTAGACTCAAGAGTCACATGCCCTGCCGTTGCCTTTCTGACATCTGGCCAACAGCCAACTCTAAATGCGCTGTCTATGCTGGGATTCTGTGCTGCCTTCTGTGGCTGCAGTGCTAGACGTTTGACAGACTCAGTCAGTCCGCTGGGGCTGGTGGGAACTGCTGAGGGATTGAGAGGGGCGCTTGACATGGAGGCAGTCATGAAGCAGTCAGTTTAACGTTAAAAAGGAAGGCCGCTGTCTTTCCTTCCCATGGACCCCTTCTTCGAGACATGGTGCCTTTGCCTGTGATGTAGGCCCACCCCGGGCCATCGCTGGCTGATCCAATTAGGGATTAATTTTATTGGGACTTCATTGGGATTCCCATTGCAGCAAGTCACCAAAGCTCCAAAGCGCCACTCAAACCCTCAACCTCCACCATCTAGAAGGACAAGGGCAGCAGATACATGGGAACACAATGCCCCTGAAAAAGTTCCCCTCCAAGCCACTTACAATCCTGGCTTGGAAATATAAGGTCATTCCTTCAGTGCCGCTAGGTCAAAATCCTGGAATGTCCTCCCTAAGGGCATTGTGGGTCTACCCATACCCCAGGACTGTTATTGGTTTGGGAATGCAGCTTGTTACCAGCATCTCCAGGGCAATTAGAAATGGGCAATTAATACTGGCCGAGCTAGTGACACTAACATCCCATGAACAAATGGACAAGAAGGGGTTTGGCAGACATCATTATTTTACTCTGAGGGCTATTAATTGTATCATAACAGAAAGTGAGGGACAAAAAATGTCATGTGATGAAATTTCCAGGAAAAGACCTACCAGAGTTGGCCACACAAGGTTTGAGATACTGACTGGTAAGATCTTTATAAGATCTTTATAAGAACTCTGAAACAGCTTCACAGCAGCTGAGTGAAAAATGACTGAGCCCTTACTTCAACTTTTATTATTACTTCAATTTTTGCTCTTATTTTTATTGTGGCAACACTGGAAGCTTTTTTTCAGAGATCTTCCGCAGTCAGTATCTCAGCAGTATCCTATGTCCTGTGCCAGAAATAATTTGTCAGATTGTCTGAGGATATTTTCTGCTCAATTCTTAATCAACCCAACTCTTAAGTTTCACTGCATTGGGATATATCCCCCAGTACGTTCGCTTGAAGTTTTTGGGTAAGCAATATTTTCACTGTGATATTGTTTCAAACAGGCTTCAATGAAACAGACAAATTGCCATATCAGCATAACTTGCCTTTAATCCCCGAGGGTGAGTCACGTTTGTTAATTGTCAAATTCTTTCTGAAGTTGCAGATCTGCTGGAATTTCATGCTGAGTTTTCACATCTTGGTTAACAACAAAATATCCCGCCCATCCTGCCTGAGACCTTCCCTGTTGGGAAATTTGGGATTTGGTGGAGCTGGAGAATTTGACAGTAAAGGCAGCCTACCACCGACCAGCATTGCTTTGAGCTGTGCACAGCGATGTTCCAATGTAGAAATGGAGTCATGAGGCGGTCAGTTTAACATTAAAAAGGAAAGCCCCTGCCTTTCCTTCCCATGGACCCCTTCTTTGAGACATGGTGCCTCTGCCTGCGATGTAGGCCCACCCCTGTACTATTGCAGGGTGATCCAATTAATCCCTAACTGGGGACTTCATTGGGATTCCCACTTCCAGTCAGAAGCCAGTCTACCATGGTCCCTGCCCCCATTTGGAACTCGTCTCTCTCTCCCCTTGCTATTCAATGGCATTACCATAACTGAATCTTCCACCATCAATGTCCTTGACTTTGACAGAAAACGGGAATGGACCAGCCATGTAAGTGGTATCGAAAGCAGTAAAGAACTCAATGGTGAGTAACTCCCCTCCTGACTCCCCAAGGCCTGCCCACCATCTACAAGGCACGTGCCAGGAGTGTGATGAGTTTGAAAACTCTAAGCGTTGGCATTTAGCTGCCCTGCCTCCCCACCCCCACATGAACTTTGCTCCCATCCCTATGGCCACCTTCAGATCCACAACTCTCCATGGTCTCCACACTCCTAATTCCGACTTGTGCACATTCTCTTTCTTCACTGTCTTTGGATGGCCTATCTTCTTACTGCCCTTTCTCCAAGATCGAGAATTTCTCCCTCACCAGCCAGACCACCTCATCCATTAAGACACCGTGGAGCTCAGGGGAGGTTCGATCGACTGAGAGTAGGGATGAGGGCCGTTATACTATGAGGAAGGGTTGGAGAGGCAGGGTCTGTACACACTGGAGTTTAGAAGAATGAGAGGCAACATTATTGAAATATATAAGCTCCATGGGGAGTGTCGCTGAACAAGGAGACCTAGGGGTATAGGTACATAGTTCCTTGAATTGGAGTCGCAGGTAATAAGGATGGTGAAGAAGGTGCATGGCACGCTTGCCTTCGTTGGTCAGTAGAGGATTTGGGACGTCATGTTGCAGTTGTACAGGACATTGTGGTGAGGCCACTTTTAGAGTATTCTGTACAATTCTGGCCACCTGTCAATAGGAAGGACATTGTTAAACTTGAGAGGGCGCAGAAAAGATTCAGAAGAATGTTTCCCGGGTTGGAGGGTTTGAGTTACAGAGAGAGGCTAAATAGGCTGGGGCCACTTTCCGTGGAGTGTCAGAGGCTGAGGGGTGACCTTATAGAGGTTTATAGAATCATGAGGGGCATGGATAGGGTGAATAGCCGAGGTCTTTTTCCCCAGCGTGGTGGGGGGGTGGTCCAAAACTAGAGGACATAGGTTTAAGGTGAGAGGGGAAAGATTTAGCAAGGACCTGAGGGGCGGTGCATGTATGGAATGAGCTGCCAAAAAAGGTTGTCGAAGCGGATGCAATTACACGTTTAAAAAGATTCTGGATGGGTATATGGATTAGAAGGGTTTGGAGGGCAGTGGGTCAAATGCTGGAAAATGGGACTAGGTCAGATTGGGATGTCAGTTCAGCATGGACGAGTTGGACTGAAGGGTCAGTTTCCATACTGTATGATGCTATGTCTGAGAGGACTTGACACAGTGGATCCTGAAAGGGTTGTAGGGAGACAAGAACTAGGGGGCACAGTTTCAATACAATGGGACTCGCATTGAAGATAGAGATGGTGGTTCGTGTGTGGAATGAACTTCACTGGGGAGTGGTTGATGTGGGTACAATTATAACATTTAAAAGCCATTTGGGTAAGTACATGAATGGGGAAGGTTTGGAGGGATATGGTCCAAGCGCAGGCAGGTGGGACTAGCTTAGTTTGGGATTATGGTTGGCGTGGATTGGTTGGGCCAAAGTGTCTGTTTCTGTGCTGAATGACTCTATGAGGAAATATTGCTTTCCCAGTGGGCTGCCAGTCTTTGGAATTCTCAGTGGAGGTAGAATCATTGAATATTTTTTAGGACAGAGGTAGATAGATTCTTGACAAACAATGGAGTCAAAAGTTATAAGGAATAGGGATTGAAACTGAGGCCACAACCAGATTGGTCACGATCATATTGAAGAGTAGAGCAGGCCTAAAGGGCCGAATGGCCTGCTCCTAATGTATAACATAATAAAACCTAGCTTTTGTTGGTATCAAGCTTTACCTGATTAATAACTGTGTGAATTTGTATACTGTTTTTAATGCAGTGATATATTCATGGTGCCTCATTGGAGCATAATCAAAATTCCACACCAAGGTGTATTTTAGGACAGATGAGCAAAAACCTGCAAAAGAGATGGGTTTTAGAGGTGATCTAAGAGGAGGAGGAGAGGGAAGGTGTGGGACAGACAAGGGCCAGGGAAGGAATTCCAGAGCTCAGGCCATCAGCTGATAGTTGAAAGAACTAAAGTTGGAAACATGTTCACTGATTCTGAAATCCAAATCATTCATGGAGCATTAATGGATCATCATTTCATCTGAGACCTTCCGTCAAAGCTTGTCATGTTGTTTCAGCAGGGCAGGCCTTCAAGAAATAACGGCACTGAGTTATACCATCAGGAGGAAGGGAGTCTCAGGTTACCAGCATTAACTCTGGACTCCAGGGGTCCTCCCGTCATCAGGTCAACCATGGGCAAGGAAACCTGCTGTTAACCACCTACTGACAGTGCTGCTCCTCACTAATAACTTTACACGGTTTGTGATCTGATTGGACCACACACCGCTAGGCCTCATGCAAAGTAAAGTCACCATAGTCTGACCAGACCATTAGGGAGAGTCAGCGGGCAGTGGTTTAACCTGATGGTCAGCACCACTCAGGTGAGGGGGGGAGAAGCTGAGAAGGAGAGTCCTTCACGGTAACCTCAGCTGGTGTGGGAATTGAATCCACCCTGTTGGCATCACACAGCATTGCAAACCAGCCGCCCAGCTAAGTGAATCCAAACCTGGGCAAAGGAGCAGAATTCCAGAGGTGAGGTGAGAGTAAGTGCTCTTGACATTAAGACAGAATTTGACTGATTGTGGCATCAGGGAGCCATAGTTAGACTGAAATCCTTGGGAGGAGTAGGGGGTTTTCCGCTAGCTGGAGTTATAGCTAACACACAGTTAGCAGGTCAGTCATCTTAGGCTCAACACATCACTGCAGGAGTTCTTCAGGCTGGTGTCCCAGCGCAATTCTTCATCCGTGACCTTTCTTCTGTCAGAAGCTTAGACGTGGCAGTGTTCGCTGATGGGTACACAGTGTTCAGTACTATTCATGCCTCCTCAGATAATGATACAGCTTGTACCTGCACACAGCAAGACTTATACAATGAAAAGGAGGGCCTTGGGTAGTGTTGTAGAACAGAGAGGCCTAGGGGTTCAGGTACATAACTCTTTGAAGTTTGTGTCACGTGTAGACAGAGTGGTTAAGAAGGTAATACTTGTCTTCATTGTTCAGATTTTTGAATAAAGGATTTGCCACATCATGTTGAGGTTGTACAGAACATTGGTGAGGCTTCTTCTGGAATATTATGTGCAGTTCTGGTCGCCCTGTTATCGGAAGGATATTATCAAGCTGGAGAGGATTTGTAAACAAAAAAGTTACCAGGATGTTGCTGGGAATGGAAGGTTTGAGTTTTGGGGAGAGGCTGGACAGGCTGGGACTTTTTTCACTGCAGTGCAGGTTGAGGGGTGACCTTATAGAGGTTTAGTAAATCATGAGACATATGGGTAAGGTGTCTTTTCCGTAAGGTAGGGGATTTCAAGACTAGGGGACATACGTTTAAGGTGAGAGGAGAAAGATTTATAAAAGGCATAAACGGCAAGTTTTTTACACGGAGAGTGGTGTGTGTGTGGAATGAACATCCAGAGAAAGTGTTGGATGTGGGTACAGTCACAGTGTCTAAAGGACATTTGGATAAGTACATGGATAGGGAAAGGTTTGGAGGGATATGGGCCAAGCGCAAGCAGGTGGGACTAGTTTAGTTTGGAATTATGGTCAGCATGGACTGGTTGGACTGAAGGGTCTGTTTTCGTGCTGTATGACTCTATGACCCTGGTCAATATTCAGGATTGGGTGGGAAGTGAGGAATAACATTCACAAGTCCCACATGATGACCATCTCCAATAAGAGCGAATCTAACCAATTTCCCTTTGACCTTTAATCTAACACTAAGTGCCATTGTCATCATCTCCCACTAGGTAACAGAACTGGACGAGCCAAATAAATACTGTCACAAAAACAGCAGGTAAAAGGCTGGGAATCCCGCAGCAAGTAACTCACCTCCTGACTCCCCAGAGCCCATTCACCAACTACAAGGCTCAAGTCAGGAGTGTGGTGGAATACTCCCCACTTGCCCGGATGAGTGCAGCTCCAACAACACTCAGGAAGCCCAACACCATCCAGGACAAAGCAGCCACTTGATTGGCTTCACCTTCTCAAAGACAATTAGTGTGGGCTTCAGCCAGTTATACCCACATCTTATGCAAGAAACAAAAATTGTTTTCCTTGCAAATCCGGCTCACATGCAAATAAATTGTATACAACTATTGGTATCCAATGGTATTATGACCAAATAATTGGACATCATGGCTTCTCATTGTTTAGTGAGTGAGTGCTCTATGTGCTGTGATGGCAGGATTAGGGTGATACTAGCTGTAAGTCTTTTTACATAGGATTAGGCTGGAATAGGCCATTCGGCCCAACCAGTCCATGTTGGTATCCTCCCACACTTTGTCATCTAAGTCTATCAGTGTAACTCTTTACTCCCTTCTCCCTCATAAGTATACCTAATATTCCCTTAAACACATCCACACAATTGACATCTACCATTCCCTGCGGTAGTGAGTTCCACATTCTCACCACCCTTTGGGTAAAGATGTTTCTTCCCGAATCCCTGTTGGGCTCCTCAGTGGTTATTTTATATTGATGGTCTCCTCTTCCCTACCTCAGGAAACACTCTCCCTGTGTCTGCTCCATCAAAATCTTTCTTCTTTTTAAAGGTCAGGTCACAAACCCAGCTTCTTCTCAACCCCAGTGTTATCTTTTCCGAAAAGGATTGATCTGACCTTTCCAGACGTATTTATACATGCTGTTCTGCAATATAATCTCCAATTTGTAAGAGAAACCAGAGCATGGTTCTGTCACGTAGCAGCATTGCAGTAAATTGTTTCTCAGTTAGTGCTGAAATAGAGCTGCATAGGGTAGCACAGTGGCTCAGTGGTTAGCACTGTTGCCTCACAGTTCCAGGGACCCAGATTCAATTCCATCCTCTAGTTCCTGCCTGTGTGCAGTTTGCACATTCTCCCCATGTCTGCGTGGATTTCCTCCCACAGTCTATCTAAAACTGTGCAGGTTAAGGGGGATTGTCCATAGTGTCCAGGGATATGCAGGCTGAGCAGGTTAGCCATGGGCAATTCAGCGTTACAAGGATTGGGTGGGATGCTCTTTGGAGGGTCAGAATGGACTTGATGGGCCAAAAGGCCTGCTTCCACACTGAAGGGATTCTATGAACATTCAACAAACACACAGTCTCAGAGCCTGGGAAGTCAAGTGTGAGGCTGCAGTGATTCAGAACGATAAATGTTAATGCTTCATGTTTCTGGGTGTGGTGAGAAACTTAAAAACCGAAGGGGCCAAGTGACAGCACATCAGAATTTAGGACTGTTGTGCATTTTTGTGGAAGAAAAGAAGACTTCTATTGTTCCTTTGTTTGCTGTCAGGGAGCTTGGCCAACACACCCAAACCTGTTGGATACGATGGCTTTGGGCTACATTCCAGGCGCGAGAGGGAAGTTTGGCAGTGAGGCTAACACAAAGCTCAACCAGGACAGACATGTTGAACATAGTGCATGGGACCATGTGCATTTACATAGTGCCTCTCCCCAAAGGGCTTCGCAACCGAAGAAACACCGTTTTGATGTGTAGTTGTGGAATTTTGCCACATGCAAGAGTGCCAAATGTCAATGGTCGCAACAATTTAGATTACAGGAGAGAAGGATACTGATTGGATAGCAAGTCAACTCGAATTGGCTGACATATTGTTAGAGGGGGAAGCAATAAGGCCGCACGGTGGGTCAGTGGTTAGCACTGCTGCCTCACAGTGCCAGGGGCCTGGGTTTGATTCCACCCTTGGGTGACTGTGTGGAATTTGCACATGCTCCCCGTGTCTGCGTGAGTTTCCTGCGGGTGCTCCGGTTTCCTCCCACAGTCCAAAGATGTGCTGGCTAGTTGGGTTAGCCATGGGATAGAGTAGGGGTGAGCAACCCCCAAACACTTGAATGGCCTGCTTCTACGCTATGAATTATAGACTCTCCAGGCTTCTGAGTAATTCAAAAAGGTGCAAAGTTTCAAGATATTCATTTAGCTTGCAGACCCCTGGATGTGAACACATGTATCATAAATTGGTTGCAAATGGGGCAGAAAAGCACAAGGTTATTCACACCACTGTGTGAGATTTCTACTGACACTCAGTGGCCTTCTTCTACGCTCTGCAACAGGATCATGCTAGCTCAGGAAGGCTTGTGCGATGAAAACAAAATAAGCCATCTGAAGAAAGCATTTTATGAGCTTGGGACTCGGCAAAATATTTTATGTTCAATGAAGCCCATTTGAAATGTTGCCTCTGTTGTAATGCAGGAGCCAATTTGCGTGCAGCAAGCTCCCACAAGCAGCAATACAATAATCATCAGATCATCTTTCATCAGTCATGTTGAATGAGGGGTAAATATTCTTCAGGACACCCGGGTTTAAGAGCTCTTTTTTCATATTTGTACCGTGGGATTGTAAACGTTCATGTGATAGGGCAGGTAGGGACTCTCCTCAATGGTTTTGCCATGCTCTCTTCAAAGGTTCAAGGCTAACTTTAGAAGGTTGTGCTCAAGTTTCTCCAATACAGTACTGAGGGAATGCTGTACCGTCAGAGGTGCTGGCTTTCTGGTGGAGCATTAACCCAGCTCTGCTTGTTGAGTGGAGGTATTAGATGCAATGGCATCATTTAAAGAAGTCATAGAGTCATACAGCACAGAAACGGACCCTTCGGTCTGACCAGTCCATGCCAACCATAATCCCAAACTAAATTAGTCCCACCTGCCTGCACTTGGCCCACATCATAGAACGTAAGAACATAAGAAATAGGAGCAGGAGTAGGCCATTTGGCCCATTGACCCCGCTCCACCATTCAATAAGATCATGGCTGATCTTATCATGGACTCAGCTCCACTTACCCACCTGCTCACCATAACCCTTAATTCTTCTACTGTCCAAAAAAACTATCTACCTTTGCCTTAAAAATATTCAGCGAGGTAGCTTCAACTGCTTCGCTGGGCAGGGAATTCCACAGATTCACAACCCTTTGGGTGAAGAAGTTCCTCCTGACCTCAGTCCTAAATCTGCTCCCCTTTATAAAGAGGCTATGTCCCCTCGTTATAGTTTCACCCACCAGTAAAAACAACCTCCCTGCTGCTATCTTATCTATTCCCTTCATAATTTTATATGTTTCTGTAAGATCCTCCCTTATTCGTCTAGATTCCAATGAATACAATCCCGGTCTTTCCTCATAAGCTAACCCTCTCAACTCTGGAATCAACCTAGTAAACATCCTCTGCACCCCCTCCAGTGCTAGTATATCCCTTTACAAGTAAGGAGACTAAAACTGCACACAGTACTCCAGGTGTGGCCTCACCAGGACCCTATACAGCTGCAGCATAACCTCCCTGTTTTTAAACTCCATCCCTCTAGCAATGAAGGACAAAATTTCTTTTGCCTTCTTAATTGCCTGTTGTACCTGCAAACTAACCTTCTGTGATTCATGCACAAGGTCCCTCTTTACAGCAGCACGCTGCAATTTTTTACTGTTCAAATAATAGTCCTTTTTACTGTTTTTCCTACCAAAATGGATGACTTCACATTTACTAACATTGTACTCCAGAGATAGTAGGAACTGCTGATGCTGGAGAAATTTCATTTCTGAAGAAGGGTCTAGACCTGAAACATCAGCTTTCCTGCTCCTCTGATGCTGCTTGGTCTGCTGTGTCATCCAGCTCTACACTTTGTTATCTCAACATTGTACTCCATCTGTCAGACCTTTGCCCACTCACTTAAACCATCTGTATCCCTCTGCAAACTTTCAGAGTCCTCTGCACATTTTGATCTACCACTCATCTTAGTGTCATCCACAAACTTTGACACAGTGATCCCAAATCATCTTTGTAAATTGTAAACAATTGCCGTCCAACACTGATCCCTGAGGCACACCACTAGTCACTGATCACCAACCTGAAAAGTATTCATTTATCCCCACTCTTTGTTTCCTGTTAGTTAACCAATCCTTGATCCATACTAATACATTGCCCATAAAACTGCATGTTTATCTTATGCAGCAGCCTTTTGTGCGGTACCTTGTCGAATGCCTTTTGAAAATCCAGATGCACCATATCTACTGGGTCCCCATTGTCCACTGCACTCATAATGTTTTCATCGAAATCCAGCAAATTAGTTAAACATGACCTGCCTTTCATGAACTCATGCTGCGTCTGCCCAATGGGGCAATTTCTATCTAGATGTCCAATTATTTCTTCTTTGATGATAGATTCAAGCATTTTCCCCACTATAGAAGTTAAGCCAACCAGCCTATAATTCCCCATCTTTTGTCTACCTCCTTTTTTAAACAGGGGCATCATATTTGTTGTTTTCCAATCTGCTGGAACTGCCCCAGAGTCCAGGGAATTTTGGAAAATTACCACGAGTACATTTGCTATTTCTCCCACCATCTCTTTTAGTACCCAGGGATGCATTCCATCAGAGCCAGGAGACTTGTCTACCTTTGGCTCCGTTAGCTTGCCCAACACTACCTCTTTCATGATAATGATGTCTAGGTCCTCACCTACCTTCGTCTCCTTGTCATCAATTACTGGCATGTTAATTGTGTCCTCCACTGTGAAAACTGACACAAAATATCTGTTCAATGCCTTGGCTATTTCCTCATTTCCCATTCTTAAATCCCCCTTCTCATTCTCTAAAGGACCAATGCTTACCTTAGTCACTCATTTTTGCTTTGTATATTTGTAGAAACTTTTGCTATCTGTCTTAATATCCTAAGCTAATTTACTCTCATAATCTGTCTTACTTTTCTTTATAGCTTTTTTGTGGCTTTCAGTTGACATTTAAATTTTTCCCAATCTTCTAATTTCCCACTGGTCTTTGCCATTTTGTATGCCTTATCCTACAATTTGATAGCCTTCCTTATTTCCTTAGACGTCCATGGCTAATTACACCTTTTCCTATAGTCCTTCCTTTTCTCTTTGATGAGGACTTTGAAAAATTGCTTTGAAAGTCCTCCACTGTTCCTCAACTGTTCCACCATAAGTCTTTGCTTCCAGTCTACTTTAGCCAACTCCTCCCTCATCCTCTTGTAGACTCCCTTGTTTAAGCACAGTAACCTGCTATTGGATTTTATCTTCTCACCTTCCATCTGTATTCTAAATTGAACCATACTGTGATTGCTCCTTCTGAGAGAATCCCTAACTATGAGATCATTAATTATCCCTGTCTCATTACAGAGGACCAGATCTAGGATAGCTTCCTCCCTCGTCAGTTCCATTACACACTGTTCGAGAAAACTATTGCCGATACATTCAATGAACTCCTCCTCAAGGCTGACTTTGCCGACCTGGTTCGACCAATCGACATGTAGATTAAAACCCCCACGATAAATGCTGTACATTTAGTTATTAATTATTAACTATTAATTATTATTAAGGCATTAGTTATTTCTTTGTTTATTGCCCGCCCCAATGTGATGTTATTATTTGGTGGCCTATAGACTACGCCTATCAGTGACTTCTTCTTCTTAGAATTTCTAATTTCCATCCAAATGGAATCAACCTTATTCCTCATAGAACTTAAATCATATCTCACTACCTCCCTGATGTCATCCTTAAATATGAGAGCTATCCCTCCAAACATTTCGCATTCATGTAATTATCTAAATGTCTCTTGTTCTAACTTCCTCTGGAAGTTCATCCCATACATGAACCACTCCCTGTGTAAAAAAATTGCCCCTCATGTCTTTTTTAAATCTCTCTCCTCTCACCTTAAAAATATGCCTTCTAGTCTTTTCCTCCACCCTGGGGAAAAGACACCTCCCATTCACCCTATCCATGCCCCTCATGATGTTATAAACCCCTGTAAGGTCACCCCTCAACCTCCTACACTCCAGTGATTAAAGTCCCAGTCTATCCAGCCTTTCCCCGTAACTCAAAGTCAAAGTGCAGGAGGTTGTAAGCGCCCAGCTGAGTGAACGTTGACGGGGTTTATTGGACATAGCAATGTAAAAGGGATTGTAAGAGAAGACATCTTATGGAGCTGCAGGCAGACACAGGGTCCAGTGCCATGTGATCTGATCTCCTTATGCACATGCCCAGTTGTCATTTGAAGAGTAATACTTAACCCTTTACTTCACATCTTCCCCCAAGTTCCTCTTTGAAAGGGGAGAAAAAGGGACAACATAGATTTTCTGGTAATCACAAATACCGTTCTTACAGTTAGAAGGTGTGACCATGTTAGGATATGATAGGATGATATAGCCGTGTGTACCAACCTTAAAATGTAGACTACATGAACACTGTTGATTAGAGATAAGGGTGAGTAAATGTGTAGCCTTTTGGCTGGAAATTGTTATTGGTAGAAACAGCTGATTGAACTGTGCAATCCATAGAAACAACATATCGCCTTGGTTTCGGTAGTAAAGTTGGAGCTGTACACCATCTTTCGATATCCGTGAATAAACTTCTAACAAAGAAACTAGAGTTGTATCTGATCTGAAGAGGGGATAAAGAGTTCAGTCACCCTTTCACGTTTCCCACGAGCTGTGAACCTCATGAACTATTTCTCCTGATTTCTACTTTGCCCACCTCAGATCCTCACAGTGAGGTTCCTTGTGTTTGAGGCATCAGCCTGCATTACAAAATCGATACATTACTTGAACCGGATTCAGGCTCAGTGGGCACACGGTGGGGCGACTGGGACCCGGCCATTATTAACCTGGGACGCAGCAGAATTTCAAGCTACCTCATGGTTCTGTGATACCCTCTTGCAAATACCGACCCCAACCCCTCACGCTATTGGGGAATACTGAGGTTCAAGTACCGACTGGGGGGGGGGGGGCACGCGGGCACCAAGTGAGAAGTGAGCATAGTTCAAATGGAGTGCCACCTCAATACCTCCTTTCACCACCATCCGTGTTCAGCCACATTGTTAGGGTTACACTAGTGTTGGAAATCTCTTTGCTTCAAATCAGTGTGGTGCTGTAAGACCAGGCTAGGCCAGGGGGATCATGGTCACTTTCCTGAGTCTATCTTTATGCTCAGGATTTGATCAGAATTACTTTTAAAGCACTTTAGCTGTCAGGGTAAGGTTTGAACCTACATCGTCAGATCCTCTG
This sequence comes from Ginglymostoma cirratum, assembly GCA_024137785.1. Classification (NCBI taxonomy): domain Eukaryota; kingdom Metazoa; phylum Chordata; class Chondrichthyes; order Orectolobiformes; family Ginglymostomatidae; genus Ginglymostoma; species Ginglymostoma cirratum. Next base: position 6,292,189 of record JAHRHZ010000086.1, on the reverse strand, counting down.
GATTACTAGCCCAGGGACATTATCACTAACACCCCACCCCCCCGCCCATCTCCCTTACCTCAGAATGGAAATGGGTACTTCTGAGTTGCTGGTGAAGTCAACTTAACATCAGTGAATGCCATTTGGCATAGGGGTGATTAACAGGGATCAGTGTGGACTTGACGGGCTGAAAGGTCTCTTTCTGCTCTGCAGGGATTCTATGTCATCAGGTAGCAATATTAATTGTTACAAATCGAGGAAATGTCTTTCTCTTGATCCCCCAACTCATCACAAAATATATTTAAATATTCTACCCAGTTATCTGTGGCCAATTATACATTTTGAATGCTTTCAAAGAGTCATAGTTTTTGGAGTTAAAGGTTATGGGGGAGCAAGCAGCAACAAGGGTCTGAGTTGGATGATCAGCCATGATCTTATTGAATGGTGGAGCAGGCTCAAAGGCCTGAATGGCCCACACCTCCTCCATAGAAGGATCTAGAATCATAGTGTGGAAGCAGGCCATTCGGGCCATCGAGTCTGCACCAACCCTCCACAGAGGATCCTACCTTGTACCACCCATGGCTAACCTACCTAGTCTGCACTTCCCTCACCACTGCAGGGCAATTTTGCATGGCCAATCCACATACACTGCACATCTTTGGATGGTGGGAAGAAACTGGAGCTCGCAGGGGAAACCCACACAGATACGGGGAGAATGTGCAAACTCCGCACAGAAAGTCACCCAAGGGTGGAATCAAACCCGGGTCCCTGGTACCATGAAGCTGCAGTGCTAATCACTGAGCCACCATGCTGCCCTGTTTCTCCATTTCTAGAAATTTTCTCTCCAAGGCTCTAGCCACGTATGTTTTGATATGATCTGACGTCACCAATGATGCACTCTAACAATGAGCATAATGGCTTTCGGCCCCTGGTACTACAATCACTGAAGCTCCCTATCCCTCCATCTCCAACAGCCAGGTAGAGATTCCACTTGCTCTCCAGTGTCGCCACCAATGTGAGGCAGCTGGAAGGCCACCTCTAGTCTCCTTCCCCTCCCTGTGATTCTCTGCTCCTGTTGCTAGACACAGTATGGCTGGTCATGAGAGAGAGCCATGACATTGTATTAGATTGGAGGTGGGTAGGAAAGTTTGATAGGCATAAAAGGAAATGCACAGAAAGAGGAGGTGGTGGGAATGCACAGGGTGTCGGTATGAGGCAGGAATGAGGGTGTGATGGGTAGTGCTTGAGAAGATAGAAGTGAATTGTGACAATGCACATTGGATGGAGATGAAGATGCAATTCTACTCGTCCATACTGACCTGGTTAGATCCTTGAAACTCATACACTAAATCCACGCTCCTACTGTTTCAGTCCTGGACCACCTTCTTGACATTAGCAATGAGTTTCTTTGTCCTACAAATAACTCTTCAGAGGCCAGCAACCCATCCTCAATCACCCTTTATTTAAAACTTCAATAGAAATTGACAATAGCACTGCCTCTGACTGAGTCAGGCATTCGGGGGCTCGATATCCCTGATAGTTATCATTTTATGTCAGCCAGGGCTCCCTGATTGGACCAGATTAACAGTCCCAATTAGGGATCTATGAGGCCCAGAGGCAAAAAAAAAACGCAGATGCTGGAACCAAAGGTGGACAAACAGGAGGCTGGAAGAACACAACAAGCCAGGCATTATCATTTAGGGATTACCCTTCTTCAGGGCTGGATGTGGATAACACCCAAAACATTGACTGCTGCTTTCCTCCAGATGCTGCCTGGCTTGCCGTGTTCCTTCAGCCTGTCTAACTATGAGGTCCAGCTGGCTGACCTCAATACAATCTCTACAGTCCTGATGCAGGGAAACAGAAACTGCTTCCCAATTCTCACTGCCTCTATGCAGCTGCTCATGGAAAATGTGGGGAGCAGAGCTTTGGGCATCCTATCTGCATCCAACACCATGTCTCACCGTGTCCCGTTGGATTTTCCCTCTAGGTAAGATGCCAGCATGATGGGGCGGGGTGTTACCTTCAGCATGTCATCATTGACAATCACTCACTAACAAGTATGATTGTCCAGCTAGGAAACTGCACGTCACTGAGCGTGAGTTCTGTGGGTCCTTGCATGACTGATGAGCCCAATCCTAGAGCCACCTCTCTGATGTTTCCACCAGCTGGAATTGATCCTTGGCCTTGAGATTGTTGGCATTCCTTTCTCCCGTTCCTTTGCCATGTTTCGCCTTCCCAATGAGTGCTCTCGAAGAATTGTGCCCCTTCGAACAGGAGCTTCCGCTAAGTTGGTTTCTTCTGAACATGCGTCTCTCAGGCATTGACATCCGCATTGATGGAAGTCTTCAGGCTGTCTATGAAATTCTTCCTTTGTCCTTCTCTCATTCGAGTGCCTTCCTTGAGCTCGGTGAAGATGAGCTTTGGCAGTCAGAGCTCAGGAACCCTCAGCACGTGTCCGTCCCAGAGCAGCTGGCTATGATGATTATGGTCTTGATGGTATTACCCCCATGTCTGCACAGGAAGGGGATAGCCTGGTGGTGTTACATAGAAACATAGAAGATAGGATCAGGAGGAGGCCATTCAGCCCTTCGATCTTGCTCCGCCATCCCTCATGATCATGGCTGATTGTCCAACTCAGTAGTCTAATCCTGCTTTCTCCCCATAACCTTTGCTCCCATTCACCCCAAGTTCTATATCTAGTCACCTCTTAAATACTTTCACTGTTTTGGCAGAAACGACTTCCTGTGGTCATGAATCCCACAGACTCATCACTGTTTGGGTGAAGAAATGTCTCCTCATCTCCGTCCTAAATTGTCTACCCGGAATCTTCATTCTGTGACCCCTGGTTCTGGACACACCCACCACTGGGAACATCCTCCCTGCATCTACCCTGGCTAGTCCTGTTAGAATTTTATCACTAAACTATTAGTCCAAAGACCCAGGTAATGTTCTGGGGATCTTGGCTCAAACCCTGCGATGGCAGGCGGTGGAATATGAATTTGAAATGCAATCTAGAATGGCTAATGACGACCATGAAATGATTGTTGGTCCATCCAATTCATTCATGTCCTTAAAGGAAGGAAACTGCTTTCCTTACCCGGTCTGGCCTACATGTGACTCCAGCCCCAAAGCAATGTGGTTGACTCTCAACTGCCCTCTGGGCAATGAGGGATGGGTGGCATGGTGGCACTGTGGTTAGCACTGCTGCCTCACAGTGCCAGGGCCCTCTGTTCGATTCCACCCTCGGGCGACAGTCTGTGTGGAGTTTGTATATTGTCTACATGGATTTCCTCTGGGTGTTCCGGTTTCTTCCCACACTCCAATGATGAGCAGCTTAGATGGATTGGCCATGTTAAATTGTCCCGTATTGGCCAGTGATATGCAGGCTAGGTGGGTTAGCCATGAGAAATGCAGTGGTACAGGGTGGGGCGTGGGGTTTGGGTGGGATGCTCTTTGGAGGGTCAGCGCAGACTGGATAGGTTAAATGGCCTGCTTCCACACTGTAGGGAATTCTATGATGAATGTTGGCCCAGCCAGCGATGCCCTAATCATTCTGAGCGAATAGCAAAACAAGATTAGATGGGCACACACTGAGATTGTGCCACCAGCTGCACCCCATGCAACTGCTACTGTTCTCTCTGGAGTCACATGTAGGCCAGACCACGTAAAAACAGCAGATTGCCTTCCCTAAAGGGCATCATTGTGGGTCTTTATAGTAACTGACACCATTGCGCTAGCTGTTCATTGAATTCAAACTTTACCATCCACCGTGGTGGAATTTGGGCCCATCCCCCTCAGAACATTAGTCTGGGAGTCCAAGGATTGCTGATGCTAGCAACATTACCGCAATAAGGGTGTCAAGTTATAGAATGTGAATGCAGAGTCCACCATAACTACTCACTCCTGGATACCAAACAAAACAAATTCCTTGGCTAAAGCATCTTTTGCGATGAGTTCAGACAGATTTCCAGGTGAGATGTGTCTGCACACATCACCCCACGCTGACATACTGCCAGCTACACCCACTATTCAGTTTGAAATATGAAAGAAATAATAAGGTCAGAGCCAGAGGGCAGACAGATTTTGCAACATAAACACTTGTACAAGTTTAACTTTTTAACCCTCAGCTTGTCACTTTGTGGCTTTTCTGGGTATACCCAAAAGCAGTAAATTTAAAATCTCTGTCTCAAACCTCTCCACTTCTCTATCCATGTGACTCTACATTCATCTAAATCCTGCCCCATCACATCCTATACCCACCATTGGCAGCTGCACCTCCAGTCTCAGAGGGTGGTCATGTCATTTAGAGCTTGTAATCCAGAGGTGGCAGATAAAGTACTGTTGACATGAGTTCAGATCCCCCACAGCATTTAGAATCATAGAATCCCTACAGTGGGGAAACTGGCCCTTCGGCGCAACAAGTCCACACTAACCCTCAGAGCATCTCACACAGACCCATCCCCCAATAACCCACCTAATCTACCCATCTAATCTATGGACAATTTAGCATGGCCAATCCACCTAGCCTGCACATCCTTGGACTGTGGGAGGAAACCACAGGAAACTCACGCAGACACAGGGAGAATGTGCAAACTCCACACAGACAGGTGTCCAAGGGTGGAATCGAACCCCAGTCCCTGGCACTATGAGGCAGCAGTGCTAACCACTGAGCCACCATGCTGCCTCGTTTAGCCTCAGTAATGCCATAATTTGTAACTGCTGCCACTTAAAAAAAACTCCATTGGGTTTGCTAATGCCCTTTAGGGAAGGAAATCTGCTGATGCTACTGGTCTGATCTACATGGGACTCCAGACCTACTGCAATAAGGTTAACTGCCCTCTGAAATAGTCTGAACAAGCCACTCAATTTGGGTAAGGGCCGCCAATGCTGGCAAAGTCCATCTCTCATGAGGCAATGAAAGGAGAAGTAACGCTTGGCTGTCAGAATTTCCAGCATAACTCTCTATTTTTTGAGAACCTCTCTCCTCCTTTAAGACTCCCCTTCCTTCTTTAATGAAGCATCTGCCCTGATGCCGTAAGCCGTCAGGTTTCTGGTTAAGTCACTGCGTGTAGGGCCTTTGGGAGACTTTGCAAAACTGCAGGCACTTTGTAAACCCAAGCTGTTGCTGTCCAAACTGAAGCAGTTACCAGTTTCACCTGCATCTCACCGTGGAGGTGCCAGCCCTTAAAATGAGTCCGGAATATTCTCTGCATGGGTGCCGCTAAAAAAAGCTGACCCATCCTGTAAGGGGCGGTGACTGATTGTGAGTGAATGGGTGTCAATTTAAGTGGCAAAAGGAGATGATCGCAACCTCTTAAAAGAAAACTCTTTCAAGAGGCAGGCAGTTAGGATCTGAAGTGCACAGCCTGAGAGTATGGCAGAGGCAGGTTAAATCGAGGCATTAATCCAGAAAGGAGGAATTCACAATGTTCTGGGAAGTAGGCTGGGTCAGTGGCACCGGGAGAATTAGAATTGTAGAATCATACAGCATGGAAACAGGCCCTTTGGTCCAACTCATCCATGCCAACCAGGTTTCTCAAATCTAAACCCATCCCACTTGTCTACATTTGGCCCATATCCCACTGAGCCTTACCAAACCATGTACCTGGCCAAAAGTCTTTTAAATGGTGTAACTGTGCCCACATCCACCAGCTCTTTCAGCAGTTTATTCCACACACTGTTTTAAGGTGAGGAGAGGGATTTAAAAGAGCCATGAGGGGCATTTTTTTTACACAGTGGGTGGTTGGTGTGTGGAATGAGGAAGTGGTGGATGCCGGTACAGTTACAATGTTTAAAAGACCTTTGGATAAATGAATACAAAAGGTTTGGAGGGACATGGGCCAGGGGCAGGCAGGTGGCACTAGTTTAGTTTGGGATCGTGTTCGGCATGGACTGGGTCAGAGGTGGGGGGATGCTCGCTGGCCTCTTTTGTGTCTAAATCAAAAGAAACCAGCAAATTTACACCGGTGCCAGCACATTTCAGGTTCCTCTGAATTTGAGCCACAGGGGAAAAGGGTGTGACAAGTCTCTGTGGGTGCAGCTCTCTGCCTTTGGCTGGGATGGGTGTGTCTGTTCAGAGTAGACACTCAATGTATAAAAGGCTGAGGATCGGTGGCATTGAGCTCTAACTGCGATCTCAGGAGGGAGGGGACAAGATTATCTCTTGGATTCTGGTTGATAGCGTGTTAGCCCAATTCACAGCAGTATGTCTATCAAGAGCAATATGACTGTCACCAGCCGCAGTGGCAGCAGCCGTGGGGCTGGTTTTTGTGGGTTTCAGAGCTTCAGTAGCGGTTCCGGTTTGATCGGCTCAAGCTTTCAGCCAAAATCCTTTTCCAGTTACTCAACGAGCGCCCTTCGATCTGGGCCCCTCATCAGCCTGGGCAGTGGAGGCAGCTCCATGGGCTACAGGAGCTCGTACGTGGCAGGGGGCGGCTCAGGGTCTTTCGCCTTCATGTCGGGGGGTCTAGGAATGAACGAGAAAGATGCCATGCAGAACCTCAACCAGCGTCTGAGCACCTACCTCGAGCAGGTCCGCTCGCTGGAGCTGGGAAACAGCAAGCTGGAGAAAGAAATTCGCGAGTTCGCCTCCTCCAAGTCGATTGACTGCTTCGACTGGTCCATTTACAACAGCAGAGTCAAGCCCCTGCAGGATCAGGTAGGTCACTGCTGTTCAATTCCCTGCTGAGAGATAGTAGGAACTGCCGATGCTGGAGAATCTGAGATAACAAGGTGTGGAGCTGGATGAACACAGCAGGCCGAGGAGCAGGAAGGCTGACGTTTCGGGTCTGGACGCTTCTTCAGAAAATTATCCAGACCCGAAACGTCAAGCTTTCCTGCTGCTTGACCTGCTGTGTTCATCCAGCTCTACACCTTGTTATCTTTGTTCAGTCCCTTCTTCCATTACAGCCTTTGCTGCTCACCCTCAGACTGAGTACCCTCCTTGTCTGTTTCTCCTTGAGGTTCCACTGGAATTCACCCAGACCCAGGGGTCTTGTGGTAGTGTCCCTACCTCTAAGCCAGCAGGTTTAAATCCCACCTGTTCCAGAGTAATGTTGTAACATCTCTGAACAGGTTGATTCGAAAATATGCATTTATAAACGCAGTTGTCAAAGTCTTTTTTTGGAAAAGAAAATCTACCCAGCCGCTGTGCAAAGGGAGCTCCATGTAAAATCAGTGTGTGTTAGCAACACTCTGGGCTCAATTTGGCACTGACTTGAGCTACAATAGAGTCACAGAGCTGTACGGCATGGAAACAGACCCTTCAGTCCAATTCATCCATGCTGACCAGATATCCTAAACTAATCTAGTCCCATTTGCCAGCATTTGGCCCAAATCCCTCTAAATCCTCCCTATTCATGTCCCCATCCAGATGCCTTTTAAATGTTGTAATTGTACAAGCCTCCAGCACTTCCTCTGGCAGCTCATTCCATACATGCACCACCCGCTGTGTGAAAAAGTTGCCCTTCAAGTCCCTTTTAAATCTTTCCCCTCTCATCTTAAACCTATGCCCTCTAGTTTTGGGCTCCCCCTACCCTGGGGAAAAAAACCTTGCTTATTCACCCTATCCATGCCCCTCATGATTTCACAAACCTCTATAAGGTCACCCCTCAGCCTCTGATGCTCCAGGTAAAATAGCCCCAGCCTATTCAGCCTCTCCCCATAATTTAAACCCTCCAGTCCCAGCAACATCCTTGTAAACCTTTTCAATGCCCAGCAGATCTGAAAGGTTGATGTGGATGATTTCTGACTCATGTGTAAACCAGACCAGATAAGGATGGCAAACTTTCTTTCCGTTAATCAGCCCAACAGGAGAAGGATTTGCTAATGTGGTCATACGCCTGGATTTCAAATACAGATGTGTTACTTAATTGAATCCATAAATTCCACCAGCGACTGTGGTGGGATTTGAAGGCAGGTATACTGATCTAGTGACATTACCATTGTCCTAGCATCTTCCCCTTGCACTAGGGCATGCAAAAATAACATTTTAAGCTCACGATTTTAACGCAGTTAGCTGTTTACCAGCACTGAGTAAGGGGTTAAACTGGCCAGTACTCCTGCTTCCCATTGTAAAGGGTGTGCTTCAGGTGAGAAGGGGATGGAGAAGTGCGGTTGTGGGACAATGGTAGTGTTCCCAAATCTGAGCCAGGGGTCCCAGGTTCAAGATCCACCACTCACACCCCTGCCCCACACTGCTCTAAAGGAGTGGAATAACAGGTTAATTAGGAACATGTGTCAAAAAGTCCTGGGTTCCTCAGGGTCAGTGCAAAAAGTAATAAGCACCCTCAAAGTAATCTTCAGGCTTGTGTGTACCCCCACCCATCAACAACTGAAAGTAAAAGTTCTGCATTTATAATTACAAATTTATTTTTCACAAAAAAGAAAGATTATTATGATCCTGATTGCAAATTCTCATTGCTGGATGCATTTTATAGGATGTGTGTCAGAAGCAAAATGCATTGTAATGTGTAATATTGGCTGACTTGATGCAATACTGTGTTCCTCAAATACTTCACCAGATGATTTTCTGAAAAGTTTACACAATTAATCGTTACGATTGAGTAGGCTCGATTAAATGGATGTTCTTTAATACTAGCCACTGGTTTATAGTTTTGGACTATGAATGTAGATGTACAAATCTGTAAAATTGTCACGCAAACAGAATGAGGCATGCAACATGAAACATTGGCAATGTAGGTACACTTGACAGTTTCTGTGGAGGCATATGGGGTGGCATGGTGGCTCAGAGGTTAGCACTGCTGCCTCACAGCCATGTGGACCTGGGTTCAAGCCCACCCTTGGGTGACTGTCTGTGTGTAGTTTACACATGCTCCCTGTGTCTGTGGGGGCTTCGTCCGGGTGCTGCAGTTTCCTCCCACAGTCTAAAGATGTGCAGGTTAGAGTGGATTGGCTGTGCTAAATTGCCCATGGTGTTCTGGATTGGCTATGGGGAAAAGCAGGGTTACAGGCATAGGGTAGGGGGGTGGGTTTGGGATGCCCTTCAGAGGGTTGGTATGGACGCAGTGGGCCCAATGGCCTGCTTCCACACTGTAGGGATTCAATCAATTCCTATACTGCATGCTGAATGAAAAACAAAGATCTGGAACAAAACCAGAAATTCTTAGGGAAAATCAGCAGGTCTAGCAGCATCTGTGGAAAGAGAAACAGAAACAACATTTTGGGTCCAGTGGCCGTTCTTCAGAAGTCAGTTGGGGTGTTGCATGCTGTTTTGGAGTTTCATGAATAAATAGTTCAGTTTTATTTATATCTACAAACACCTTCCACTCTAATAATTTCCCTTCAGGTTTCAGTGGACCTTCATAACTTCATATAATGTTGATCATGCTTTGTGCACCCATGCCACTGGCAAAACAAAGCTTTTGCTGTACTTAGGTCCATGTGACCACAATAAATAAAATCAAAGGCCTTCAGATTTCACTGTAATTGACATTACTTTTAGCCAGGGAAAGATCCATGTGAAATCAGGAGGCAGGGATGTCACTTCACAATGCAAAGGCCCAGATTAATGTCCAGGTTCAATTTGGCAGTGGCCAAAGCATCATGTTCTCTTGCAGCCTATTGGAAGTACCTTGCTGCTGGGCCCAGGTTCAAATTGCACCTACTCTAGCGACGTGCAATATGTGTCCCTGAATAGGTTGATTACACAGGGCAATAAACATTATCAAACTTCACAATGCAGCAGGTTGTGTATGCCTGACGATTTAGAACAGGCTCTGTCTAGCTCAGTACAGAGCTTCTATGGCAGCAGTTGGGTGGCCCAGGTTCTGCAGGGAATGGGAAGGGTCTGTGGATTTTGGTTTAGAAACGTCACTCCTAATGCTGTCCCTTTCCACCTCCCTCAGATTATCAACAGCATCCTGCAGAATTCCCGCATCTCCCTGGAGATCGACAACGCCAGGCTTGCTGCTGAAGATTTTAAGAATAAGTGAGTGAAGCAGTTACCATTGTAAAACACTGGCAAAGGGTGGCAGCCGGTCGGTACAAATACATCCTGCACACCTCCCTCCCACCCCCTACTACCTCCTTGTGGGTTCATGGGACATAGGTGTATGCCTGCCTGGAAGAGCCCGCGTGGCATTTACATAGCACCTCCGATGTCGTGAAATGCACCTAGGAATGCTCTCGCAATAAATCTGGCTTCAAGCCATTTTAAAACGACGTGGGGATGGTTGACCAGAAGCTTTGATCCGTCTGAAAGACTGTAGGATTAAGGAAGAGAAACTTTGAGGTCCAGGAGGGAATTTTGGAATTTAGGGCTCCAGTCTGCCCTCTTATGTTGAAAATCAGGGTGGCACCAAGATTGGGTGGAACACAGGTATCTCAGAGGGCTCTGGGCGTGGAGGGAAGGGTGAGGCCAACAGCAGGATTTGACTAAAACAGGAGGAGAATTTGGGAATGGCTGCCAATGAGCACAGGAATGGTGGTACAAAGTAGAATAGAAGGCGGCTCCCTTTTAGATGAGCTAAAGTCTACAAAGCTATGTGAGATGGGAGGTTGGTCAGCAGAGCACTGGACTTCTGTGCAAGTAACAATGGCACACAGGGTTGGGGTCTTCCAATGGCTCTGATAATGGGGCTATAAACCGTGGAGAGAAACCTTGACTGCTCCTGCCTTGTGCTGATCTTATTTCCTTGGGTCCTGTGTCTGTTGCAGGTGGGAGGCCGAGCAGAGACTGAGACAGTCTGTGGAGATGGATATTGACGGACTGCACCAACTGAAGGACACATACACGCAGTTACAGGCTGGTCTGGTTGATGAGATTGCTGCACTGGAAGGCGAGATTGCAATCATGAAGAGGGACCATGAAGAGGTGGGTGTCACAAACATGACAGGATATTGCCCCCTAGTGCCAAGAGTAATGTACAATGGCAATGTGATGCCCACTAGTGTCAAGGGTAATAGAATAACAATGCGACCCTCCTTTGTGACAATAGTGGATAATACGATAACTGTGTGACGTCCCCTAGTATCAATAGTTGGGAATATAATAAATGGATCCTCCATTATGCAAAGGTTTGTATTGTTTTAACATTTTATCACCTTTGTTCTGCAGCAACTGAGGCTCCTGCGACAGCAGAAGACTGCAGATATCAGTGTCGACGTGGACTCTGCTCCTTCCGTTGACCTGGCTGCGAAACTCCAGGAAATGCGAGAAACCTACGCCAAGCTTGCAGACCAGAATAAAAAGGATTTGGACACTTGGTACCAGGAGCAGGTAGGTTTGGGTTCAGCAACAGTGGCTGTGTCCAAACTCGAAAGGGGCCTGTGAGGGTAGGGCTACGTTTGCCCCTCGGAGAATCTCTGGAGCTGCTCGGCCAGCAAGGTGAGACTCCATGCAAACTGTCATTGAAAGTGCAGGATGAGTCAACTCTGTCTTCACCCTCCCTTCTCAGAGTTAGATGATTTGATGGCTCACAAACCTTTCCAAAGACTTAGCCAGAAAAGGCCAGGCCAAGCCTCCGCACTGAGAGGGGGCTGCATTGCCGGGAACACCAACTTTCACAGGAGACGTTAAATACTTGAACTTTTCCAGTGTCTCCTGAATGGCACGTCAGTTCAGCATTGGTGTCCTTGGACAATGGTTATCCCTCATTAAACTAGACGATCAAACCACGAACACCATCAGATGACTGTTTATTGGAGCTGCAGTTGGTGAATTACCTTCTGGGCTTCCGAATGATAGCAATGACTGCCCAACAACATTGGAAATAGGATCAGGAGTAGGCCATTCAGCCCCTTGAGTCTGCTCCTCTATTCAATGAGATCATAGATGATTTTCTCCTCTCAAATCATTTTCCTGCACTCTCCCATGTCCCTTCCTGTTGTAATCATGTAAAAATCTCTGTCTTGACATTGACTGAGCCTCCACAGCCTTCTGGGGCAGAGAATTCCAAAGGTTCACCAGTCTTGGAGTGAGGAAATTCCTCCTTATCTCTGTCCTAAATAGCTATCAATTCTGAGACTGTGTTCCTGGTCCAAGACCAGTCCCAATTCTCCCAGCCAGAGGGAAATGTTTAGCTCAGTTGGCTGGAGGCTGGTTTGTACTGCAGTGTGATGCCAAAAGTGTGGGTTCAGTTCCCGTACTGTCTGAGGTGACTGTGAAGGTCCTGCCTTCTCGACTGTGCCCCTGCTCTGACGTATGGGTGACCCTCAAGTTAAACTCCCCGCCGGCTGTCTGTCTCTGGAATGAGAGATTGATCCTCTGGGAAGGTGGTCACTTCCCTCATCCATGCCCCAAGGGTCTAGGGGAGCTTTACCTGGTTTCTGCTCATTGGAAGCACTTGGTCTCAAAGTTACATTTCCATAATTTAATTGACTCAGTCAAACCAAGCCTTGCGCGGTCATGGTGAGCTGATCTGATTGGTTACTGTTGGCACTGAAACCATCTGGCCACCCCAACACTGAGTCATTCAGGGCACCCAAAGGAGGCCACTCTATCCATGGGTTCCATGTTGGTGGTTCTCTGAGCTATCCAGCCAGCCTGTTTGCCTCCTGAACCTCAATCCTCAATGTCCACCAAACGTTACTTTCCCCCATGTGCGTGGCCCATTTGAAGCAGTCGGTTGCTTCTGCCAACTCCTCCCTGCCCTTCATGTGGGCAGTGGGTCAGAAGTCATTGCCATTCAATGTGTCTCTCCCCATTAAGAACACAGTGAGTAACCCTGTCTCTCTGTCTCTCTCCCTCTCGGATTTCTCAGGTACAGATTCAAGTCACACAGACCACCCAGGCTAACCAGGCTTATGATGGGCTGAAGGCAGAGGTTGCTACATATCGTCAGGAGTTGCTGAGCCTGGATGCTGAATATAACGCCTTGCTCGGCTCTGTAAGTAACTCCCAACTGTTTATCCTAAAGTCATTCCGGCCTGTACTGAAACAGGCTCCATTTGGGCAGGCCCGGAATAAAAAAATCTGACTGACCCAGACCTGCCTTGTCATTTCCAGCTGAAGGGCCTGGAGAATAACCTGATGAACGTCAGGTCCAGATATGACATGCAGCTTGAGGGACTACTGTGTAAAATTGCACAAGTGGAGGGAGAGCTGGGACAGATCAGAAACAACATCCTTCAGCAGACACAGGAATACGAGAAGCTGCTTAACATCAAAATGAACCTGGAGAAGGAGATTCAGCATTACAGGCTTCTGCTGAATCAAAGCCAAAGGTAAGGCAGCATCGCTGAGTAGGAGCAGAATTAGGAACTAGAATAGCCCAGTTAACTACCCACCGTCTCACTCCCCAAAACCCCCCTGCCCCCACCCCTGCCTCTGGTATTCAACCAAATTGGGCCTGAGCACCATTATGCCACACTGTGTCCAGGGGCCCACAAGCAACAACTTTCATCTGTCATGCCTTGCCCTGAAGTCTGCAAGCTTCTCTCCATGTGGAAAGCCAGGAAGCTCGTCTGTTTAGTTGAAGACTGGGCCTGAGTGTGGCTTCTTTACGATTGAAATTTGGAAAATCGGAGCAGGAGTAGGCCACTCCACCCTTTGAGGTAGCTCTGCTACTCGTTATGACTATGGCTTATCATCATCACCCAGGATGTGAATGTCTATAGTAAGTCCAGCATTTGTTCCCCGTTCCTAATTGCCTTTTGGGAAGGTGGTGGCAAGCTGCCTTCTTAAACCCCTGCTGGCTTTAGGCTCCAGGGACACCCACAATGCAGCTCAGGTGGGAGTTACAAGATTTTGACCCAGTGGCACTGAACGAACAGCGATATATCCCAAAGTCAGGGTGGTGTGTGGCTTGGAGGGGAACTTGCAGGGGCTTGTGTTCCCACGTATCTGCTGCCTTTGTCCTTCTCGATGGAAAGTGGTCGCGGAAGGAGTTCCCAGTGGCTGAGGAGTCTGGAGCCAGGGATCACAGTTTAAGGATATGGGTTAGGCCATTTTGGACTGATATGAGGAGAAATTACTTCACCCAGAGGGTGGTGAGGCTGTGGAATTCTCTGCCACAGAAAGCAGTTGAAACCAAAAACATTGAATGATTTCAAGAAGGAGTTAGATATATTTCTTAGGCCTAAAGGGATCAAAGGGTATAGGGAGAAAGTGGGAACAGGGAACTGAGTTGGATGATCAGCCATGATCATATTTAACAGTGGGGAAGACTCAGAGGGCTGAATGGTCTCCTCCTGCCCCTTGTCTCTGTGTTTGGAAGGTGTGTCTAAGAAGCCTTTACAAAGTTTCCATAGCCCATCTTGTAGATGGTATCCCATCCCAATTGATCAGTCTTACAGCTTTCATGTAAATGCACGCCATTAAAAGGGGCAACACACTCTCAGTGATGTTGGTGTACTATAGAATCGCAGAAACCCTACAGTGAGGAAGCAGGCCATTCAGCCCATCAGGTCTAGACCTGGGCAGACATAGGCCAGATGAGAGATATTTAATTCCGTGGCAGTGTTGCCAACTGCCCAGGATTTCCCTGGAGGTTGCAGTAACTGCAGATTAATCTCTTTGGCATCATTCTGAGCAACTGCCAGGAGAAAATCACAGAGCCAATCAAAAAATGAGTGTTTTTTTTTTCTAGTTTTCTTTGAAATGAATTATGTTTTAGACTGGATAGGTTACAGCCTGTTTGATTGGACGCTTCAAAATCATCCAGTGGCATATCAAAGACCTGCTCGCTTTCCTATTGGCTGGGGAGAACATGGCTTGTCATGAGGATAGAGAGTTGCGTGACCAATGGCAGGAGTTCTGAGGTGGTGGGCTGCAGAGTAGCAGCAGGCCATGTGACAGATCCTCTGGACTATCTCCGACGAGAGTTGGCTCCCCTCACAATTACTCACCAATCTTTATTCTCCTGATGTTGAGGGTTGAGGAACAATGTCTGGATCATAGGGATCGTCCACAAACCAGGCCAGAAGTCAGAGTCTGTTTCAGGAGGAAGTGATGGTTAACTAAATGGCATTATCTCCTGCAAAGACAGCAAACTAACAAGGAGGAAACAGGTAAATGGTGCACTCAATAATGTACCCTGTTTCTCTTTTCAGCTCGATCCAATCTGGCAGCAGCTCCTCCTCCTTTTTCTCAGGATCAGGATCTCAGTCTGGTAAGTATTCCAGTGTTTTTGTGCGGTATGTGATAAGGGATGTCTCTGCTCTCAGTAGGAAATGCAAGTAGGCCATTCTCTCCACTTGAGCCCGTCATGTTCTGCCTGGTGTAGACTGATGCTTGTGAGCAGCTGTTCCCTTCTCGATATTGTGAGCATTGCTGGGTGGGTTCAGGGTCCCTCTATACTCCCACCCCTGCCCACAGTAAGCCAGAGGAGGTGGGTGCTCTTTCTGAATCCCCACAGTCTGTCCTGCTGCTGAAGTTCCAGGATTTTGACCCAATGATGCTAAAGGATCCTGGCAAGTGTCTGACTGAGTTGGAATGGGCTGTGTCTTCAGAGATTGAAGAGCATTGCCAAGGCACTGCTGCCCATGTCTTTGGTGATAGGGCAGTGGGAAAGGAAGGTCGCTGTGCTATTTGCTCATTCTCGTGACCTTTAGAAATGGTCTTGCTAAGTGTCGCACAGCTGTTCTCTCCATCTTCACTGCACTTCCTTTGCTTCTTCTTACAGGAACAGGATCAAGCACCTCAGCAACCACGTGAGTGATTTTGACACTTATTGTGACTGTGAACATTACTCGTGCTATTGCGGAAAGATTTGCTGTGATTGGTCCCAATGACTTTTGGCTTGAATGTGATATCACAAACGGGGTGGGGCTCCTGTCAAACAGGGAGGGGCTTCCATCACACACTCCCAGCACTGGGTTAGATACAGAGTAAGAGGATGAGTGAAATCTAGGGTTCATTCTCCAAAAAGGCTGGGGTCATTGGTTAATAATTTGACCTTTTCAAGTTTTGAGATGGACCAATATTTTATCTGGGTTAGGTACCAGTGCTAATGAAGGAAAGGTGGGTTGTTGAGGTTCGGACTCTCCATGATTGAATTCAATGATAGAGCAGGCCTGATGGCCTGAAGGGACTACTGCTGGTCTTCATGTTCTTAAATGCTATGAGGAAGGGAAATGGCAGCATTACAAGGTTTGACACTTGGTTCGGGCAGAGCTAATTTCGGACAGGACGTATATTTTCTGTCTCTAAGAGCAGACACTCACTTCTTTTGTCCTTTTCTGTTTCTTTACAGAACGAAAATTATCACAGGTAAGAAAGCTTTCAGGTTATTTTCTGTAAAGCCTCTGTTTGTAGCCCTGACATCCTTTGACCCACAAGCTTGAACTCTTAGCCATTGATCAATTGTCTGATCCTGGATAAGGCTGTGTTGTATCTTCCTGTCCTTGCATGTTGGCAACATTTTTAATCTTGCACTGATCAGGAGACATGCAAGAATGCCAAAGGTCCAACGATCACAACAATTACTGCAGGAGAAATTGGCTGGCTCCAATCCCCGAAGGTGTGTCACACAAGGGCAAGGTGTGGATTGGACTCTGGGCTGCTCATAGTGAGTGGTCAGTGAGACACAGACTCCTTTCCTGTTTGAGATAACAAGGTGTGGAGCTGGATGAACACAGCAGGCCAAGCAGCATCATAGAAGCAGGAAAGCTTGACGCTTCGGGCCTAGACCCTTCATCCTGTTTGATCTACTTTAGAGATGGAGAGCCACGTTAGACTGAAGAGCGAGATTGATGTACTTACAGCAGCTCAAATTTGTTTCAGTAGAACAAGGGGGTATAGCCTCAAGGTAAAGGGGAGCAGGTTTAGGACTGAGGTCAGGAGGAACTTCTTCACCCAGAGGGTTGTGAATCTGTGGAATTCCCTGCCCAGTGAAGCAGTTGAGGCTTCCTCATTGAATGTTTTTAAGGCAAAGATAGTTAGATTTTTAAACAGTAAAGGAAGTGCGGGTATGGTGAGCTGGTGGGTCAGTGGAGCTGAGTCCATGAAAAGAGCAGCCATGATCTTATTGAATGGCGGAGCAGGCCTGAGGGGCCAGATGTCCCACTCCTGCTCCTCGCTCTTATGTTCAGTACTTGAAGGATAGACAAATAATACCTGCTTCATTTGGTGTCTTTGCAGAAAAGATAACTCGTTATTAATGACAACGGCTGGAACCAGGTCTCTCGGCGAGGCATTTTCTGGAAATCGATCGTCCTTATTTGCTGTTGCGGTTTCTTACAGAATCTCAGGTTGTGGGCTCTTCTCATGCGAGGCTTCTGTCTCGCAGCCTTAACTTCTATGACACTGAAATTGTAACAGAGCACCCACGACTCCCTTCAGACAGAATCCACCATGTCCAAATCCAATCCATGGGGGCTGCTGCTCCAAGAGAACCTTCACCACCACCTCCTCTTAAAAGGCTGACCCCTCTCCATGTGACCGCCCTTGTTGCCAACCTGCGCCATGCAGAAACACCAACACTAGCAAGACACTGCTAAGGAGGCAATGTAATTGTTCCCATTCCCCATGTGGTGCTGTGTGCCCCGACCAGCTGAAAGGTAGTAGTTCCTATGGGCTGGATTCTTTGGCCTAGGGGCACAGTGGGTCTGATCACTGTTCATCCCCTTTGAGACTGAACCTAAGGTGAGGGATTGGCTCGAGATTCCCAGGCTGATGGGAGCCTCCAGGGAGCCTGTTCCTCACAGAAGGACCAAATTACAGAAGCCAGGCCTTTCTCATAGAGTCAGACCTTGCCTGTGAGCTGGCATCTTTCAACTCTGCCTTAATGCAGAGGAAGGAAACTCGCTGAGTCTCCCTGACCACTGGCGATTAACTTCCCTGAACTGGGGGATAGGCCTGACTCGGCTCACCTCTGGAACCAGACTGACTGTGTCTGTGGAAAGTCCTGGGTTGCTCAGAAATCTCAATGTCTTTCTGTATGTCCATTCTGTGCTTCAAAGCCAATCAATAAATGCTACATTTGTCATCCTCCCCCATTGTGTGGTGTAAGTCATTATTGTGGAAAACATCAAACTCTCAGAAGCAGGCGGGGCCTGAAAGATGTTGGATGGAGGTGTTCCAATTGAGAAAGATCTTCTCAAAGGGTAACAAACAGGTGAAGGATAATAGAGTCATAGAGATATACAGTAGGGAAACAGACCTTTCAGTCCAACTTGTCCATGCCGACCAGATATCCTAAATAAACCTAATTCCCTTTGCCAGCATTTGGTCCATATCCCTATAAACCCTTCCTATTCATGTACCCATTCAGATGCCTATTAAATATTGTATTTGTACCAGCCTCCACTACTTCCTCTGGCAGCTCAATCCTGACACGCATCACCCTCTGCATGAAAAAAGTTGCCCCTTAGGTCCCTTTGAAAATTTTCCCCCCTCACCTTAAACTATGCCCTCTAGTTTTGACTCCCCTACTCTGGGGAAATGGCCTTAATATCCTTGCCTCTCATGATTCTACAAACCTCAATATGGTCAATCCTCATCTGATGCTCCAGGGAAAATAACCCCAGCCTATTCAGCCTCTCCCTATAGCTCAAACACTCCAACCCTGGCAACATCGTTGGAAATCTTTTCTGAACACTTTCAACCCTGCAACCCTTTCACAATATTTTTTCTTTCTCTATAGCAGGGAGACCAGAATTGAGCTTGCTATTCCAGAAATGGCCTAACCAATGTCCTGTACAGCCACAACGTGACTTCCCAACTCCTATACACTGACCAATAAAGACAAGCATACCAAATGCCTTCCTCACCACTCTGTGTACTTGCGACTTGACTTTCAAGGAACTATGAACCTGCACCCCAAGATTTCTTTGTTTGACAACACATCTAATAGTCAGTGGTAGGTAACAAAGAAACACTGTGAATTTCTAACCAAGACTTTGCAAGGTTAAACTCCTTCTATCAGTGGTCAAGGTACAGAATACTGAACTTGAGAAGGAGAAGGTGTTTACGAAAGGGAAGGTGATAGATATTTGGGGGAAAAAAGACACCTATAGAGAGAGCAGAGATTCAAAGAGCTAAATGATAATCTGTAACAGGAAGGAGCAGAAATGTGCAGCAGAAATTAGAAGTAACAAGGGTTTTAAAAAAGTCAAAGCTTAAGTCTCTTTATCTAAATTTATTTGTAACAACATAGAAGAGATGATGATGCAAACAGAAGTAAATGGATGATTTGGTAGTTATTACAGAGACATGGTTTCAAGGTGACCAGGGCTGGGAACTCAATATTTCAAACTTCCCTTCAATTGAACTCTTCCCCCACCCTCAACTCCATTAATTTGTTCAAAGCCCCTGCCTGGATATATGATTTGCCAGGCCATTGGTTTCAGCAAAATTCCCAATGAAACAGCTTTCTCTTTCCCTAGTACTGGTGCCATTGCCCAGTGAATCAGAACCCATTTCTCCCATGCAATCTTTGAGCCATGCATTACCTCTAATCTTATTTGCATTATGCCAATTTGCACAGGGCTCAGGTAATACTCTGAACATTATTGCTTTGTGGTTCTGCTTTTTGATTTAGTCCTGAGCTGCTCATAATCTCTCAGTGGAACCTGTGTCTTAGTCCTATCTATTGTCGTGGTCCACGTAAGTAGCAATGACAACTGAATCCTTTCCATCCCACTCTAGGTTTTTCTGTAGCTGGAGGAGATGTCCTTAACATTGAGACCATGTATGCAATACAGCTTTCAGGACTTTGTCTATCAGTTATTCATTTATTTCTATTTGCAAAGACATCTCATCTATCTTGTTACTGACATACCAGCAAGTGGAAAGAGAATATTCTTTTCCATGTTAAAATTGTGCATAATTTTGAACACCTCAATGGATCACCTCTTAATCTTCCTGCTCCAAATTGAATAAGCCTTGAATCTTTCCTTGCATCTAAAATCCCTCATTCCTGGTATCATTCTAGTAGATCTCCTTTTCACTTTCTCCATGGCTTTAACATCCTTCTTTAAATAAAGTGCCCAGGACTGAACATAACACTCCAAAAGTGGTCTGACCAATGATTAGTAGAGGTGTAGCATCACTTCCTTGCTTTTATACCTTAAGCCTCTATTTCTAAACCCAAGGATCCTATAAGCCTTCTTAACAACTTTTTCAACATGCCTGGCCACCTTCAGAGAATTATGCACAGGAACCCTAAGATGCCTCTGCTCCTGTACTCCTCTCAAAGCTAACACCCAGCAAAAAAAATTCCACTCAGAAAGGATTGGATGAGAAAGATGAACCACCTAAGGTTAATGAAGGCAGTCAAGGAGAGTATCCAAACAAAAACTAACTCACACAAAAAAACAAAAACAGTGGTGAACCAAAGGATAGGGAGCCTGAAGAGGTTCAAATGATATGGACTTAGATTTATTTAATATTGGCACATGTACGCAAATACAGTGAAAACTGTTGTTTTGCGTGTTATTGGCAAAGTGTCACCATGCTCTGGTGTCATCTTGGATCATTGATTGCATTGCATGATGTTAACTGCAAAGGCTTTTGTATTTTGGTTCAACAGTTCATGTTTTCCATTTTTCTCTTGTTGGCATCTCCTTCTCTGCTCCTCCAGTCGCTGCTGCTTTACAACACCCAGGGTCTGGGTAATGGGCTCCTCCTCTGCCACTGCTGTTTCTGAACAGGAAAATAGCAGATAATTCAAACCGATACTTTGCATCAATCTTCACAGTGGAGGACACTATAAACAATCCAAAGATAACAGATAAGGAAGGTGCTAAGGGGAAGAAAAATCTTGCAACATTCCTAAAATGATGAGCAGTTATACAGAGTATGGAGAGGGGCAGCACGGTGGCCCAGTGGTTAGCAGTGCCACCTCGCAGTGTTAGGGACTTGGGTTCGACTCCACCCTCGGGTGACTGTCTGTGTGGTATCTGCATGTTTTCCCTGTGTCTGTGTGGATCCCCTCTGGGTGCTCTGGTTTTCTCCCACAGTCCAAAGATATGCAGTTTAGGTGGATTGGCCATGCTACATTGCCCATAGTGTCCAGAGATGTGCAAACTAGGTAGGTTGGCCATTAGAAATGCACGGTTACAGGGACAGGTGAGGGGCATGGGTCTGGGTGGGATGCTCTTCAGAGGGTTGGTGTGGACTTGATGGGCCGAGTGGCCTGCTTCCACACTATAGGGATTCTGCAATTCGATGAACTTCACTGTCAAATTAACTTCAGGGGTGGGGCAGTGTCTAGAAACAATTATTATGGATAGAATTTGTATGCACACCGTAAAAGATGGGAGGATGAGGAAGTTAGCACATATCTCAAAAGGGGAAATTGTGCCTCAATGGCTCACTGGAGCTTTTGGGAGGAGGTAGCAGAAAGTCTAGTTGAGTATGACACTGTTGATGTGAAGTATCTGAGCAACCAGGAAGTTTTTGCTACAGTGCCATACAACGGGCGTATGGAGAAAGTTATAGGTCATGGAATAAAAGGGACATGGTTACAAAATTGACTGAGGAATGGGAAACAGTACAATCATCATAAGATTTTTGTTTCCAGCTGGAGGAAGGTTTATAGTGGAATTCCCAAGGATTGGCATTGAAAGCCTTGCTTTTCCTGATAGATATCAATAGTCCAGATCTTGGTGTGCAGGGGATAATTTCAAAGTTTGCAGATAACACGAAACATGGAAAAACTATAAACTGAGAGAAGTTCTAAACAGTGCGGAAGTCAAGAGGACATAGACTTGTTGGAGTGGGCAGAAAGGTGGCAGATGATGTGTAATGCAGAGAAGTGTTGGGTGATGCATTTTAGTGGGATGAACACTGGAAGATAATATAAACAAGAGATAAATCTAAAAGGGTTACAGGAGCAGAGGGAACTGGATATGTATGTGCACAGATCACTGAAGGTGGTAGGTCAGGTATGTAGAACGGCTAACAAAACATACCTTTTCCAAAATTCATTCACAGGATGAGGGCATCATTGGTTAGGACAGCATTTATTGCCCATCCCTAATTGCCCAGAGGGCAGTTAAGAGTCAACCACATTGCTGCAGATCTGGAGTCACATGTAGGCCAGACCATGTAAGGATAGCAGTTTCCTTCCCTAAAGGACATTAGTAAACCTGATGGGGTTTTCCAACAATTGACAATGGATTCATTGTCATCACTAAACTCTTAATTCTAGGATATTTACTGAATTCAAATTCCACCACCTGCCATGGCAGGTTTTGAACCCAGGTCCCTGGAACATTAGCTGAGTTTTGGGATTAACAGTTCAGCGATAAGCACTAGGCTGTGGCCTCCCCATTTTTAATAGGGACATAGAGTACCAGAGTGAAGAGCTGATGTTGCATTTATATTCAAGACCTTAGTTGGAGTTTTGTGGACAGTTCTGGGCACCACATTATGGAAAGCAAATGAATACATTGGAGAGAATGCAGAAGTGATTTACAAGAATGGTTCCAGGGATCAGGAACTGCAGTAATGAGGATAGATTAAAGAAGTTGGGATTGTTCTCCATGGAGAGAAGAAAGTTGACAGGAGATCTGATAGAGCGGGGATGGAAAGTAGATAGAGGAAGCAATTCTCACTTGTAAAAGGAACAAGAACAAGAGGACATAGATTTGATCTTCAAAGTAAGAAAAATGTCTGAATGGAGCATATAGTTAGTATCTGAAATGCACTGCCTGGAGGCAGATTCAATTGAGGCGTTCACTGGATGATTACTTAGATCAAAACAACATGCAAGGGTACAGGGAAAAAGCAGGAAATTGGCACTTAATGATGATGCTCATTTGAAGAGCCAGTGCAGGCATGATTGGCAAAATGGCTTCTTTCTAGGCAGGAGCACTTCTGTGATTCTGTGGCTCTGTGAGAGTATTTGTAAAAGAAATGGAAGTAATGGCAGTCAAGTTGCCAGGACCTGATGGCCTGGATCCAAGGAATTTAAAGGAAGTGGCTACAGAGATGGTGGAGGCGTTAATGAATATATTCCACAACTCACTGGATTGTGGGAGGGTTTCAGCAGATTGGAAAACCACTAACATGATTTCAACAAGAGAAGAAAACAGGAGGCAGTTAACTGTAGGCCAGTTAGGTTAAGATCTGTCATTGGCAAATGCTAGAGCCCATTACGAGGGAAGAAATAGCAGGACATTTAGAAAAGCTTAAGGCAATCAAACAGAGTCAACTTGGTTTTATGAAAGGAAAATCATCTTTGACAAATTTGCTAGAGTTCTTTGAGGATATTAACAAGCAGAGTTGATAGAGGGGATCCAGTAGATGCAGTGTATTTGGATTTCCAGAAGGCATTCAATAAGGTGTCACATTAAAGGTATTTGAAAGAATTAGGAACTCACAATTTTGAGGTAATATATTAGCATGGATTAAGGATTGAGTAATGCAGAGGAGCGAAAGAGTCGAGAGTAATGAGTCTTTTAAAAGAGTTGAAAAGATGTAACTGAACTCTTAATCCAGAGACCCACATGATCTTCTGGGGAGCTAGGTCTGAATTCCACCACAGCTGATGGTGGAATTTGAATTCAATAAATATCTGGAATTAAGAGTCTAATGATGACTGTGAATCCATTACTGATTGTCGGAAAACCCCATGTCGTTCACTAAAGACTTTTAGGGAAGGAAATCTACCATCTTTGCCTGGTCTGGCCTACATGTGACTCCCGACCTGATGCTTAACTGCCCCTCTGGGCATTGAGGGATGGGCAATAAATGCTGGCATAGCCAGTGATGCCCTTACCCTGTGAATGAATTAGAAAAACTAATGGAGTGCCACAAGGGTTAGTCCATTAGCCTAAATGATTTGCTATATTAATGACTTGGATGAGGGGTACATTGTCCATATTTTCTGGTGATACAATAATTGGTTGAAGATGTTGCCTTTATCACGAACAGCTAAACAGGTGGTGTGTTTATTGGTTAGAGTTGAGAAAAATAAAGGGTGATCTCATTGAAACGTACAAGATTCTGTTGGGGGCTTGACAGGATAGACACTGAGGAATTGCTTCCACCAGTGGAGAATCCAACTTGACACATAGATACAGAATAAGTGAAGACTCATCTAAAACTGAGGTGCAAAGGAATTTCTTGTCTTAGGGCAGTGAATGTTTGGAAATCTCTACTCCAGAGAGTTGGAGAGTGTAGATCACTGGAAGTTTTTAAACAGCATGCAGATAGATTTTGTGAAATATCATGGAGTTAAGGGCTATCAGGAGCTGAAACGAAAGACGGTTAACCATGATCTTGTTGAAAGGCTTAAGGGGCTGAATGGCCTAGATTTTTTCTGATGTTCACATGTTCTGTTGTTCACTGAGGGGTTCAAAGAATCTTTCCCAGAAACTAACTCTCAAAAGTGGAAATGATGGGACTGGTCCAAACTCATATTGTAAGCTTGAAAATGGAACTCCAGTTCGGACCAGTCCCACCATTTCCAAGATTTACTCTGGGTTTTTTTTTACCTGTTATTTCATCTTGGTTAAGCCTTTTCAGTGGGGCAATTGGCTGGGGACCTAACTCTATGAGGATGGAAAGAGTGTTCCTCAAATCTTTGTTGCAAGAGATGTACAGTGTCAATTGGTGACACTCAATTTGACGTAAGCTTTAATCCTGTCGATGTGAACCCAGGTTACATTGAAATGCACTTGCATTAAAGCTCAGAATCAGGCCATTCAGCCCAAGTGCTTCCATTCTTTCTGTTCCAAGCTAGTTGTGCAACCTTCCATCTCTTTCTCACTCGTGTCTTTCTCTAACTCTGAATCTATGCAGCTTTCACCTCAATGATTTTGTGTATTAACAGGCTAGAGTTTCTTGCAGATTAAAATAAAAATAAAGTTTTTAAATGTTTGCAGAGTTATGAACGTTTCAGTGCACAAATAGTTAGAATATGTTGCAAAACACTGGTATCTTTATGTAGCTGAATAAAAGTGCACTTTCCATTTTGCATTAGTCCATGTGTCATCAGGTTGCGTCCAGTAAATCCTCTTTTACATACCATTTATATGTTTTATGAAGGATATAACTGAGCTGACTTGTAAGCCAGTTAGCTAGATGGTTGATTTGCAATGCAGATTAATATGAAAAGGATGGGTTCAGCTCCCAAATTGGCTGTGATTACAGTGAAAGTTCACAGTACTCTGTGCCTGTGGCATGTTAACCCCTGGGTTAAACTCAGCACCAGTCATCTCTCTTTAAATGAAAGAGGAAGCAGTTGTTTGGGGCTATTGTGATTTTACCTAGCCTGGAATGGAAAGAATGTAAGCATTAGCAAGGACCATTTGGGCTGAATGGCCTGATTTTGAATTGTAGTATCCGTGTAATTCAATGTAACCTGGGCTTGCATCTGCAGGATTAAAGTTTATATCAAACTGAGTCATATTCATTCTGTATCTTTTCCCCCCAGTTCTATCCCACCGTTAGTGTCCTGTGGTTGGGACAATGGGAAGGTGGGATTCATAGGCTTTCTAGCCAAGTGCAGACAGGGTTTAATGAGTAACACTTTGGCATGTTAACTACTGTATTGGGCTGTCCTGGTAGATCAGGAAAGGAACCTCACGTCCTGAATTCACATTAAGGGCTCACTTCAGAATTCTTTTCATTTGATCAGTAATTATCCTTTTACAGTCCTTGACTGGATCAGAATAAACAGCCCCGATCAGGGAACTCATATTCTACGATGTCCAGCTGGCTGACCTCATTACAGTCACTATGTATGCTACTCTCGTGCAGAGAAATCGCACTGGGCACTGAGTTAAACACTAGGTGTCAGCCTTTCATGTTTCTGGGTGGTTGTGAGTTCAAATCCTGCCATCGGTGTCCAAACAGAGCAAGACTGTCAAGTTGCTTCATTTCACGAGCGAACAGCACCACAGCTGTCAAAGAAACCAAACCTGGTTCAGGGAAGTGGATCTGCTGCTGCTCCCTGACTGTGCCCACACAGAGCCCTAGACCCACACAATGTAGGTTCACTCTTAATGCACCTTCAAAGAGGCAAACCAAACCATTCTGTGATAACATTCCGAGACAGTCAGCTAGTTAGGAACATCAAGGGCTGAGACAATAGAGGCAAGTATGGAAGGGTATTAGGGACAGAGAGGGAAGGGAGCCAAGACTGACTTATTCATCAATACATTGCCAGCATGTATTGCCCATTTAAGAAGGTGGTGGGGAGCTGCCTTTTTGAAACGCTGCAGTCCATTTTCTGTATGTTAGTTCCATAATGCCCATAGGGAGGCAATTCTGGGATTGTGATCAAGTGACACTGAAGGGATGACAATGCATTTGCAAGTCAGGATGGTGATGGGCTTGAAGGGAACTTAATTTGCTGGTATTCCTGTGAATCTGCTTGTCCACAAAGTATGGCCAGGGTGCTCGTCTTCCATCACCCACGGGTGACACATTTGCAACGGGGACATACACCACTTATCATGTCGCCCTCTGTCATGTGATAGCCCCTCACCCTGCCCCTCGTCTCAGTCAGAGAGACTGAAGTGGTGACACAGCTCTCATGGGTACACTAACAGCACAGTTGATAGCAAGAACTGCAGATGTTGGAGTCAGAGTCAATGCAATGCTGCCTGATCTGCTCTGTTCCTCCAGCTCCACACTGTATTGACACTAACAGCACAGCTTTGGTGGGTTGGAAGATATACATATATGGAAGCATTGTTTGGGACCCCGAGAGGGTCCAGGATCTACCAGCAGGCAGTCTAGTGAGCTCCAAGCCATTACTGATGCAGAACAGAGGCCATAAGTGCTGAAGATATGGTTAGAAACTAAAATGGTAGTCTGGAGTCAGGTTTCACGACTAACACTTTGCTTGTTAACTACTGTATAGGGCAGAGATGCTATCCCAATGGAATAGGAAATGAATCTTGCATCCTGAATTCACGTTAAGAGCTCACTCCAGAATTCCCTATTGACTTTAGCATCTTAACGTCTCTTGTTTTAGTTTCCCAGAGAAGACACCTTCCCTGATGAAGGGGACAATGCATATGTGATCCTTTATTATGAGAGAAGTTGAACATGAGAGTGAGGATGTTGTGCTTCAGTTGTACACAGCATTGGTGAGACCACATCTTGAACACTGAGTGCAGGTTTGGTCTTTTTATCTAAGGAAGGATGTATATGCTCTGGGAGTGGCTCAGAACAGGTTTCCTGGATTGATCCCTGGAATGAGTGTGTTGTGTCAGGAGGAATGTTTGGACAAACTGGGCTTGTTCCCACTGAAGTTAAGAAGAGTGAGGGGTGCTTTGATTGAAGTGTATAAGATCCTGAATGGTCTGCAGCAGGTGGCTGTGGGAAGGAGGTTTCCCTAATGTGGGCGAGTCCAGGACTAGAGGGCACTGTTTAAAATTAAGGGTCACCCTTTAATGTCAGAGAGAAGAACTTTATTTCTCTCCGAAGGTTTTACAAGGTGGGACCTCGCTGCCTGAAAACAAGGTGGATGGCAGAATTATTAAATATTTTTAAGTCAGAGGTGAACAGAATCTGGTTAGACACAGGAGCCAAAAGTTATCAGAGATGGATGGGAATGTGGTATTTGGAACACAGATCATCCATGCTCTTCTGGAATGATGCAGCAGTCTTGATGGACTTGATTGTGTGTTTGTGCATCCACCTTCATCACTTTAAAGACAATCTCCTGGAGAAAATAAACCGACCGGCCTTTCCTGATCAAACCCTTTCAGTCCTCGGTGTTCTTGCGAATCTTTGTTTGCACCTTCTCTGTTGTCAGAACTGAGAACAGATGCTCCAGGTTTTCTTTAGGAGTCAATGCCCCTTTGCTGTCTGACCTTGCAGGTGAAGTGCTGGAATGGCAGGTTTATTTGAAGCTTCACTGAAGCCAAACACAAATGCACATTTTTCGAAATTCATTCGTGGTAAGTCAGTACCAGTCCAGCATTTATTGCCCAAAGTTACAGGCCCAGAGTGAACCACATTGCAGTGGGTCTGGAGTCACATGGAGGCCAGACCAGGGAAATATAGCAGGTTCCCTTCCCTAGCCAGCATTCCTGAAACCAGATGGGGTTTTTACAACAAGGACATGTTTTTCCAGGTTTTGTCACCCGCAATTTATTGGATTCAAACTTCACCGTCTGCCGTGGCGGAACTTGAACCCATCAACTCAGCGCATTAACCTGGATTGCTAGGCAAGTGACATTACCACTGTGCCACCCACAATGGTAATAATGCCACTGCATCAATACCTTCTAGTTACACACCAAGCACAGTGTACAGAGCTGGTAGCTGTCGGCCAGATTATAAACGGGAGATTAACTGCAGCCACCCAAGATTTGCCTGGGAAAAGGCAGTACCTCCAGGATCTCACATTTCCTTGTTTCCCAAAAGAAGTGTGTGTCAGCCAATCTCAGAAATATGCACCCAGTCTACAAATGCTGCCCTCCTCATCCCCCACATCAATTATGAGGGGGTCTGGAAGCAAGAGGCACAGTCTCGGAATGGGAGGGGACATCGTATAAACAAGGAAAATACACGGAGGAGTAGCCCATTCAGCCTGATCTGATATCCAACTCAGTCTCCGTTCCACTTTGTCCTAACACCCTTTCATCCGTCAGAACCTTACTGAAATTTTTAATTGAAATTAGGAGGAACTTCTTCACTTAGACGGATGTGAATATTTGGAATTCTCTGACCCAGAGGGCTGTAGAGGCTCAGTCATTGAGTATGTTCAGGAAGAGATCGAGGGATTTCTAGATATTAAAAACACCCAGGGGCAGTGCAGGGAAATGGTGTTGAAGTGGAAGATCAGCCACAATCCAGGTTAACAGTGTAGCAGACTCTGGGGAGGGGACAAGAATGGACTCCTCCCATCTCTATTTCCTATATTTATTACTCTTCCCTCTTGAAATGGAGGTGTGGTGCTGATGTCTCTAACACTCCTAGCTAGGGGGGCACCTGTACTGGAAACCCGGCAGCTCAATTGCTGCTTTCAGCGGCAAATAGGCACCAGAAGTATCTAGTGTAAACACCGACAGCCCAGGACCATCCTGTACAGAAGAGGCTCTTCAGTCCATCAAGTCTGTCCCACCAACAATATACCAAACTGCCTACACAAGTCCCACTTTCCCACACTTGACCCATATCCTTGAAGGGTAGGACAATCTAAGTGCAGGTTGTGAGGTTTCCCTCCCTCCCGGGCCATGCATTCTAGACTCCCACCACCCTCTGGCTGGAAGGGATTTTCCTTAAATCCCCTCTAAACCTCTCACTTTAAAACGATGCCCCTTATCATTGATCCATCAACTCAGGGGAACAGCCGCTTTCACTCACCCTGTCCATGCCCCTCAATCTTACAAACCTCTCTGACTTCCCTCGGCAACCTTCTCTGCTCCAAAGAAAACAGCCTGAGCTTATCCAGTCATTCTTCATCGCTGAAATCCTCCTTCCCAGACAACGTCCTGGTGAATCTCCTCTGCAGCCTCTCTAGGACATTCACATCCATCCTATAGTGTGGGGACCAGAAGTGCACACAGTACTCCAGCCGAATCAAAGTCCTGTAAAGCTCCACCATAACCTCCCTGGCTCTTATAATGTACGCCACGACTGATAAAGGTAAGTGTCCTGGATACCTTCATAACTACCCTATTAACCTGCCCTGCCACATTCAGGGATCGGTGGACAGGCTACCCGATATCACTCTGTCCCTTGGAGCTCTCTAGCAGTTGGCTATTCATTGAGTACTCAAAGAAATTGCACGTAAACATACCATAACAGTTCCTGCAAAATCACTCTGCAAGGGAACAGCTTTGCAGTGAGATCAGAAAGACATTTATTTCTCAGCTTTAAACAGAAAGTAAACATGTGAATACAGACACGGAACTTCAGAGCAACCCACAGCAGGAGCTGACACAAAGCTGGAGCCATTCCCAAGGATGTGAAGCTGCTCACCAGGACAGGTGGGGACAGAGAAGGGACAGCGGCTCATCTGCTGGCGTTGAATGGTCGCACCTTAAACATGGAAGGTGTGGGCCCATCTCAAAATGTTAAAGGAAATGACAGATACTGATGGAGATTGGCTCCAAGCTCCATGGGATGTCCAAGTGTTCGGTTAGAAAGTGGGGCAATTGTGCAAAGGGCCGTGGGCATTGCTGCAAATTCCGTTAATAACAAGAGCATCAGCAGGATAAATGTGAAGGCAGGAATCCATGAGGGATGAACATCGCAATCAAATAGCCCATATCCCCGAGACTCCAGCAGAAACCACGTGAGCCGATAAGAGTTGTGTTGGGCTTTCAGGAAGATGCCACAGAGTCTTTAGTTCAAAACTTTTCTGCAAATGCCAAATAAAAATCCAGATTAACTTCATCAATAAGAGATTTGCAGCACAGGCTAAGATAACTTGACACTGAATGTAGGCCCCACTTTGGTTTTACAATCTCATTTCCTATCAACTCCCCCTCCTCTCACTACCTCCTCCTTTCACTTTGAAGCAAGGACTGACATCAACTCAAGTACTTTCAACTTGTTGTTTGGATTTTGGCCACAGACTGATCTGTCCAAAGAGTTCCAAGTAATTTCCACTCACCCTGGTGAATAAATGATTTCACCTGTTAAAAGCCACAATCAATTGTTGGCCCATTTCTGAAGAGTAGAGAGAAAGAGAGGGAGAGACAGCAGAGATAAAATGAGGAAACGAAGACAGCGAGAAAGAAAGCAAAATAGAGTGAGTGAAAGACAGAAAGAAATGTACTGTCCAAGCTTTCCATCTTGAGCTTATCAGGACACACACATGAATGCCAAATTTCAAGCAAACCATCACAATAAATTGTAACACAGGAGAAAGAAAAGCACATTGATTGGCTGGTGAGTCAATTCTGATTGGCCATGAAGTAAACCACGGGAGCTGCAGGCTCCTCAGGTTCAGGGTCATTTAGAAAGGAATGTATGCTTTCAGACAACTTGCATTTATTTGGCATATTTGAAGATGGATGAAACTTTTGCTTGTGCAGCACAGACCCAACAGGTCAAGTCTGGGCCTTGTGTGTCTGTGATACACAGCTCAGTGTCATCAAATGGGGCAGGGTGGTGAAGAAGACTAAAATGATCTTTTATTACCTCTTTCCGTCTTGGTGGTGCTAAAATTTGACAAAGAAAAACAGAATCAGTTAGCAACTGCTATGTACACAGCAAACATATTATAAAACTAAAACCTTTCACTTGAAGCCCTGGAACTTAGGCCTGAGCAAAATCATCCCGATGTCAGATTTTGTGCTATTGAGTTTAAAGGCCATATATTATGATTTTTTTAGTATAACCAAGAGCTTAGGCATTTTAAAAATTCTGAGGGGATGTGGCCAACACTGGCAGGGCCACCAGCTGTCGATTGTCCCTAATCTTATTGCCCTCAAGAAGGGAGGTATTTGGTATGGCAAATAGTTCAGATCATTCTTTCTGGAAGTTTTTTCCCTTTAGGTCACAACAATATTTTTACAGAAATTAAAAAGAGTTAGCGACTTCTCCTGATCTGTGCTTAGGGGCTTGAGAGTGACTTAGGTCCTCCAACTGAGGGTACCCATCATGTTTTCCCTCTCTTGATCAACATAGAGAAGCCTCTGTAAATTTACTGGCATCATTCAGACGGGTCAGGAATGCCAGATGTTGGGGAAGGATGGCCCCTATTGTTCAGTATTTGTTGCAACATTTCCGCTTTGCAGTGATAAGCCCGTCATCGGGCCCTGATCTCCTTGATCCTTACAACGGAGGTAACAAAAAGGGACTTACGTGATAATTGTAGTGGTACCTCCGGTGCTCTTCCCTGCAACACAGAAAAGAAAGCTGTTCAATATTCGCAAGGAGAATTTCAGTTCAAAAGGCCTGACACCTCAACAACCATAATCCACAGCCTCATTCTGGGGCAGTCACCCTCCAGAAGAAATTGTGTGGTCATCAGCTTGCTGTCATGGTAGAACACCAGTTAAAACCAAGGCCTACGGCCTACAGCAGCTCACCACCAAGTTCAAAGAGACTCAAAGAGATGGTGAAGTAAAGAAGGATAAGTGACTTAAAGAACAAAGAGATAATATAATGGATTGCGGTCATCATGTCACAGGGAGGAATAATAAAGTCTCATCATTGGATGAGAAAGGAGAGAGAAAGTGGGGAATCAAGAGAGCGAGAAAGCACAAAGCGAGAGAGAAGAAAGGAAGAAGAAAGACAGAAATATCTAGTATATATAGAGTCAGATGTTTAAGCATTTTGCAAGTTGCAGATTAAAAGAGCTGAGGCAGCTTTATGCTGTGTCTAACCCCATTCTGTACTTGTTGGGGCAGTGTTTGATAGGGACAATGTCGAGGGAGATTTACTCAGAACTTAACCCCATTGTGTAACTGTTTGGGGAATATTTGATGGGGAGTGTGTTGTGGGAGCTTTGATTTCGGTATAAAGGAGGAGAGGGGTACTGGGGTTGCTGGGGGCACACAGACGAATTATGAGACACAGACAGGAGAGAGAGGCAGGAGGAAAAAGGCGATGGTCAGAGAGAGAGAGAATGAGTCAGAAAGAAAGAAAAAAAGAGAGACAAACAACGAGTTGGGAGTGGAACAAGGAGACAGAGAAAGACAGATGCAGACAGAAGGACAGCCTTTTCCCTTTAAGGCACCTGCAGTATGCTGCCCGAATGACTGTGTCAATGGTCATAGATTAGAGAATAATAAAGTCATACAGATGCACACTTCGCCATGTCAAACTACTCACCGCCTGATGATGAGAAAGATATTCCAGCACTCCCCAGGCTGCAGAGAGAGAGAAAAAGAACAATGTTTCTGAACATGGGTACCATGGTCCAACCTGCAAACAGCTGAGATGGCAGGGAGAAAGGGCACTGCCTAGCAGCCTGGTCAAGTCAGTCACCATCTCTCATCTGGTTCGTGCCTGTGACCAATAGACAATTGCCAAGAGAAATCCTGGTAGAGTCTTCATGCCTCACGATGCACACATGCTCCTCCCTCAGGGAGGATCAATGTGAACTGAGGAGATCTCGTGGGGCATTGTTCAGGGGCTGCCCATAAACAGTTGGCGTTCTAACACTCCACGTGTCACTGGTCATCAACAAGGACCACCCATCCATTGGAAAGCCAACTCAGTTCTTTCTGACCCACCCTCTAATGACACTTCCCACAGGGCTATCCCCGGACTATTCCAGTGCTAGTTCAAGATTGGTGTCAGGGTTCGCATCGCCTTGCAAGTGGCCCCCACAAGGTGGGTCGATCACCAACTTGTGGGTCATTCTTGCTTTCTGGTGATCCACAGCAGAGATCGTGACTGAGTGACCCTTCCTTAATCTCAGTCCACTGTAAACATCACAACTCTCTCATGCCACTCTATGTGGACACCTTCCTGAACTAACTCAATGCTCACAGAATCCCCAGCCTGTCAGCTCGCAGTTTTGACCTGAAAAACACGCAGCTAGAACAGGCACCATCAACAATGTTTTGCAGGAGCAGGATGCATCTGCACTGTGGGATCTCTGTGCTGTACCTTTCATTGCCTCCGCTCAGCAGAACCCTGTATTGCTGAATCTCCTTCTCCAGGTTCATCTTGATGTTAAGCAGCTTCTCATATTCCTGTGTCTGCTGAAGGATGTTGTTTCTGATCTGTCCCAGCTCTCCCTCTAGTTGTGCGATTCTAGACTGTAGTCTCTGCAACTCCATGTCGTATCTGGCCTCAGTATTCATTAGGTTGTTCTCCAGGCCCTTCAGCTGGATATGACAAGGCAAGTTTCACTCAGTTACATTTTTTTATAAACCATTTAATAGCTACGCAGCTAGTGAATGGTTAGTTTTATGTCAGTCTTCACACAGCTAGTGAAGACTGATGACCTGAAAACTAACCACATACCTAAGAAGGCTACTTTTATTGATAAATAACTGAAACATAGTCAGTCATGAGTATGGGTACCACAGGTCGAGCATGAAAACATGTCAAACTTCATACAATTCACAGAATTATATTGAAGACTAATTAACATTTAGTAGCAGTCAGAATATGAAGTTCAAGTCTAGAAGAGCGTTTTGCAAAAAATACATCAACCCAAAGACAAACAAACTGAGTCAGAGCACTCAGGACATCAGGTCACAGGACATATCACAAGCTTTCGGGCGCTGCTCCTTTGTCAGGATCACCTGACAAAGGAGCAGTGCTCTGAAAGCTTCTGATTTAAAATAGACCTGTTGGACTATAACCTGGTGTCATGTGACTTGTGATCTTGCCTACCCCACTCCAACACTGGCACCTCTGAAAGAAATTGACAGCAGTGGTCCATTAACTACAATCCCAGTTCCCTCAAAGAAATAGAGCAAATAATTAAATACATAAATACAAGTCAGTTTTAAACTAAGAGAACACACAATAAATTAAGCCCAGCCGAAATAGAAGCTCCGAACTGGTTTCAATTTTGACCGGAAGGACACTGGAATAAATGGTGAGGGGTTACTTACAGAGCCAAGCAAGGAGTTATACTCAGTTTCCAGGATCTGTAACTGATAACGGTGTTCAACAAGCTCTGCCTTCACCCCTTGACAAGCCTGGTTAGCCTCTGTGGTCTGTGCAACTTGAATCTGTACCTGAGAAATCAGAGAAAGAGAGAGAGAGACAGACAGAGGGTTACTCAATATGTTTTGAATGAGGAGGAACACATTGAATGACAATGGCCTTTGACCTACTGTACACACGGAGGGCAGGGAAGGGTTGGCAGAAGCAACTCTTATGAAGCGGAGCTCAATACCCACCTGATAATTTAAAACCAAAAACACCCAGAGAGGCTTGCCTTGCCTCATAATCTGTTAAAGGAAGTGTGAAAAGTAGTATAATATGCCACTCACCTCCCAATCTGTTATAAAGGGGAGGTTAAATAAAACGAACTCCTGACAGTCAGTCATTCTTTAATCAACAAATAACAATTTATTTATTTAACTCTAACAATGAACAAATTTACCGAACTACTAACAAACTGAAAAATTCACCCCTTAACTACTAATTATTCCTAAATATAAAACAAAATTCTAATGGTATGCTGTTCCAATAAATAGGAGTCCCACTTATGTAAACCAAATTAATTCAAAACTTAAAACTAAGTCTCTCAAAATTATAGCTGGCATATGTCTTCTGGAATGTTCGGTGCCTTTTCTGCTGTTCTTCAGTCGGGAAAGGCTTTCTCTATCAAATTCTCGTGTCAGGAATATTTGCTAACATTGCTGCTGTGCCTTTAGTCAGATGATGGTTTTCTGAGAGCTTAGAGAATTCTGTGAGAGCCAGTGATTTTCTCTTTAGGGCTACTGGGTTGTTAACGCTATTAGATGGCAGTTGCTCTCACACCAATTTTCAAATACCTGCTTCTTTTATACCCTTGATGACCTATTAATTTCTTACAATACAATTGGTCTTAGGGTTGTCAAAACCATCAGATTAAATTTAATTAGTTTTCAGTTTCTAAGTGCCTGGTTTAAATTAATTGAGTGATGTTCAAACTGGCTGCCTTAATAACAAAAATAAACTATTGCCGGGGTTGCAAGCCACACAGCCTTTTGATACAATGTTTTAATTTCAGCAGCTCTCTGTGCACTGCACTTTTTAAAATCTCCAAGCTAGAAAAACACATCTTTTAAAGGCATCACGCAGTCTTCTCCTCCCACCCCACACATCATTTCACAAACATCAAATTATAACATCCTGCCTTCCAATCCACAAATACTTTACCAAATTTCACAATATAATTGATTGCTTCAAATGAGCTAGGCACACGGGGTAAAGTAACGTTTAGTGGACATTGAGGATTGAGGTTCAGGAGGCAAACAGGCTGGCTGGATTGCTCGGAGAACCGCCAACATGGAACCCATGGACAGAGTGGCCTCCTTTGGGTGCCCTGAATGACTCAGTATGGGGGTGGCCGATGGTGTCAGTGCCAACAGTAACCAATCAGATCAGCTCACCATGACCGTGCAAGGCTTGGTTTGACTGAGTCAATTAAATTATGGAAATGTAACTTTGAGACCAAGTGCTTCCAATGAGCAGAAACCAGGTAAAGCTCCCCTAGACCCTTGGGGCATGGATGAGGGAAGTGACCACCTTCCCAGAGGATCAATCTCTCATTCCAGAGACAGACAGCCGGCGGGGAGTTTAACTTGAGGGTCACCCATACATCAGAGCAGGGGCACAGTCGAGAAGGCAGGACCTTCACAGTAACCTCAGACAGTACGGGAACTGAACCCACACTTTTGGCATCACACTGCAGT
Source organism: Ginglymostoma cirratum (assembly GCA_024137785.1). Classification (NCBI taxonomy): domain Eukaryota; kingdom Metazoa; phylum Chordata; class Chondrichthyes; order Orectolobiformes; family Ginglymostomatidae; genus Ginglymostoma; species Ginglymostoma cirratum. Next base: position 6,256,072 of record JAHRHZ010000086.1, on the reverse strand, counting down.
ACAAACCAGCCTCCAGCCAACTGAGCTAAACATTTCCCTCTGGCTGGGAGAATTGGGACTGGACTTGGACCAGGAGCACAGTCTCAGAATTGATAGCTATTTCGGACAGAGATAAGGAGGAATTTCCTCACTCCAAGACTGGTGAACTTTTGGAATTCTCTGCCCCAGAAGGCTGTGGAGGCTCAGTCAATGTCAAGACAGAGATTTTTACATGATTACAACAGGAAGGGACATGGGAGAGTGCAGGAAAATGATTTGAGAGGAGAAAATCAGCTATGATCTCATTGAATAGAGGAGCAGACTCAAGGGGCTGAATGGCC